>CM055272.1:81954493-82376993 GCA_029237695.1 Conchocele bisecta
TCTCAGCACCTCGATGGTCGATATATCCCACCGTATGTACACAACCGCCTGCGTTAATCTTACCCAGACATCAACGTTTCTGAACATCCATTGGCAATTTCAACTCGCAATAAAGCAGCTTGATTGGCTGAGCCAGAGTTGTAGCACAGCTCAGGCTCTGCCAGTCAAACTGCTTGAGCTTAAGAGAAATATTCATGGAAATAAAAATAAAAACAAATACAGCCGAACCTACCCGAACGGCCACCTCTCTACAACAACACCCTCTCTGTAACAGCCGCTATTTTATATATATCCCAAATGGATGATTTCCTCTATATCAAACCCTTAGACTGCTGAGCACGAAAATTATCGTCTGATGTTGCTTTAGCATTCTTTCTCCATAAAAAAATGTTTTGACAGCACTTTAGAATCATTTCCATTTGAAATTATTCTAAAATGCTGTCAAAACGTGTATTTGATGATAATTATCGAAGAAAATAAATAAACAGCGGACGATAACATTTAATTCAGCATTAACCTCTCTACAACAGCCAGTTTTGCGTCTTCCCATGGGTGGCTGTTGTAGAGAGGTTGCCCTGTACTATAACAAATGCAGAACAATTGTAAAGTGTAGAAAAGTATAAAACGTTTACACTATCATAATATCCCATGCTGACGTGCGTAAATATATTCAATAGGCAATCAAGCAACACGACTCAGGCCCGTACGCAGAGGGGGTGCGACTGGTGCGTACGCACCCCCCTTAACCCGTTCAACACCACAGGCCTGTATAGTGGTATTGGCAAAAAGTGTAAATCCAGATGAGCCGGCTCGTGACGAGCCGTCTCATCAGGATCTGCACTTTTTGCAAGTAATTTTCATAATTTTGAGAACAAAAACACCTCATGTTCATAAATGGACTGGTCTGAAAATCATTTTGTGATGATTGGAATGGGTTGCAAAATTAACATATCAAAATCCATTCCAGTTATTTAGGGGTGAAATGGTTAATCTGCCGAGGTTGCACTGTATTGGTAAGGTTAGCGCGGGCGGTACTGTACTGGCTGGCGAACTATATCCAGCTGGGGGACAATCAAACAGTAACGCGGTGAAGCGTTTGTCATCCTCAATAGCATCAGTTCCAACTGGCTGACCGAACTGTATCTAAGGGACAATACAATGTAACGCTTCGCATTGTTTGTCACCGTCAATGGCCATGTAAGCTCGAAACGGCTGACCGAACTGTATGATGAACAATACTTATTTGTTTATGTAATGGTGCTTAACGGCCTATCTGACAGAGCTCCAGATAAGGTGCGTATTGGCGTATTTTACGCACTTATTTTAACAGAATATGCATTGATTAGCAAACGTGGGAGTACAAAATACTCACAGTAATGTGAAAATACGCATTGATTTTCAAATTGATTAGTGAAAATACTGTAATAAAGTTGAATATGTACTTAGTTGAGCTTTTGTTTGCTTTTTGCAGCTCAAATAAGTAATTTTTTAAATTTGTTTTATTTGTTATCATTTGTTGTCCCTATTTAATAATATTCATTTTATGCCGGGCTAACAGGGTCGAATCCCATATTTCACCTGCGCGAATTATGGGAATGGTGGAGGAGAAGAATTCCAAAAGCAGAGATGAATATTTATTTTCGTAAACAAATCTACAGTTTCAGCCCTGAAATTCGATTATCCTGATATTATGCCATGTCCTCACAACACCAGAATCACTAGTCCCTGCTCCTACAAGTAATAGCATTAGTATAAACATATTACTTTTATATTTGGTATATCCAGATTCGACTCAAGTAACAAGAAAACCAAATATGTACACGAGGGTCAATCCAGGGATACTGGGATCCTGGGGTGCGTTTCACTAAACTTCGTACGACTAAAATGTTCGTAAGTGTAAATTTAGGATCGCCTGTAAATTTCAATTGATGGATTTACATGTATTGAGCATAGGCTGCATATGCAGCCTATGCTCAATAAATGTAAATCCAATAATTGTTTACAAGAAAACATTGTTAATGTGAAATTTACAGACTATCATAATTTTTCACTTACGAACATTTTAGTCGTACGAAGTTTAGTGAAACGGGCCCCCGATAATGATAAACAAGACCGTTAAATGTGGCTGTGACTGAAAAAATTGGGCTTATGGGTGTTGCGACTAGTGTATCTGCACAGTCTGATCGCTATTCCATCCAAATAACTACACAGGTCATACATCTCTTACGCCCCATTTTTTTTTTCCAGCCAGTCATACCCGAGGGACATTAAAAAAGTAACAAGGCGATACAAAATGTCATAAATTTTATCAGCTCAACATGTGAACCGTACTGACAGCGGATGGCATGAACACATTATACATATACACTGGAAGCGAATCGACAAACAAACACATGTACACATAACTAATAAATAAATAAATAAATAAATTAGGTCATGTTCATTTACAAAGGCAATATGAATGAACACCCGACCGGAGGTTAGATTTGTCTATTTGCAGCTCAATGGTTTGTGGATATCTATTCTGAAAGATAAGTCTTGCAAATTACGTCAGCAGTTGTCATAAATGTTAGAGAGCTTTAGGAGTGCTCTTATAAGCCATATGGGCTCTGAATCTCGGTATACGTCACTGTTATTTCCCAGATCAATAGCCGAGAAATTCAGAGCTTCAGACAAGGACACAATTATTTTTCAAAAGTGTGAGTAATAGCGGATTCACAACAATTTGAAAATACTCAGTGATTTTCAAATTTAGGAGAAACCATCTCTATTAACGTTGAAAATCCATTTATTTGGCCTTAACAAATATGTTAAATAAGTGAATTTTCAACTTTGTTTACAGTTTTGCCCATGTTTTATACGAAAAGGATACATTAAATAATAAATTTGAAAAGTAAAAGCGCATTCAATTTAAAACCTGGCCGTATAATTCAAAGCGTATCTGGAGCGTGAGGTAAAACGTCACAGACTGAATGCACGCGAGTATTGGTGTGCAGTTTTGTTTGAATTTGGATTTTGGATTTGGATTAGATAATTTTAATCACTTCGTGTTATAGAATATTTTTGGATACTTTACCGGCGATAATTATAAACTTTTAATAGTCCAACTGTACTGGCTGAAGGCCTTCTGGCCTTCAGCCAGTACAGTTGGACTTCAAAATGTTTATATCCAGATACTTTCTCCAAAAGCGTCTTGTATTCCTATAGTAGTCAGATGATAAAAGTCGTTTGTCTATCAGTTTCAGAGATAGTACGAAAGCAGCAACGGCGTACCACAGCTTTGCATTCTTCCTGCGAGTTTATTCAATTACCCTCTATCGGCAATAGTAGAGTTTATTCAATTACCCTCTATTGCCTATCGGCAATAGTAGAGTTTATTCAATTACCCTCTATCGGCAATAGTAGAGGCACTATCTGTATTATTAAATATTGCATCATTTGACACGGGTTAGGATTAGGGTTGTGGTTACAGCAATTGCATCAGCAATATGTAGCAACGTACCTTTATGGTGGAAATACGGAAGTCCATTAGGGCCACTTCACTATTTATTTAATTCCATTTATTCAAGATCTTTTCTTGAATTTTCAAGATACTTTCTTGAATTTTCGATATCTTTTCTTGAATTTTCAAGTTATTTTCTCGAATTTTCAAGATTTTTTCTTGAATTTTCAAGATTTTTTCTTAAATTTTCAAGATTTTTTCTTGAATTTTCAAGATATTTTCTTAAATTTTCAAGATACTGTCTCGCATACAGAGTACATGCAGAATTTTTGAAAATTCAAGAAAAGATCTAAAAAATTCAAGAAAAGAGTCTCGAAAATTCAAGAAACTATCATGAAAAGAACTTGAATAATTGGAAATAGAAAAAAAGTGAAGTGGCCCTAATGGGCTTCCGTAGGGAAACGCCTCAATGAATATAATTTATAAAGCATACTTTCGCTTTATCAGAGTTTGATGGGTATTCAAAGTACACGTGCTGATTTGTCCACAGTCCATTGAATGTCGTTCCATATTAATGATATACTAGTCTCAACATGTACTTTCATGAATTTAAAACAGCAAAATGTGGTTTGAAATGTTCATATGTAAAAGTTTATATGCATTGGGTGAATGTATGTGGTGATCAATGAATATAGCACATTTAGAAATGAGCCATCGGCGAGAAAAGGGACCTTACGACGTCTGCGAGCCACGTAGCCCCAGATCAGACCGTGCCTCCGCACGGTCTGATCTGGGGCTACGCTGCTCGTTGTTTGGTTAATGTAGTAGCGCTACTGTCGTACGCAACGTGGGAAACTCGATTGTAATCCGACAATTTACTTATACAAGAGAACCAAATATTGTATTCAAGAAACTGCGCTGGATTAAAATACTGTAATTTAATATTTCAATAATCGTGGAAATTTAAATGTTACCAGAAATCTCCAGTATCAATGGCGTTCACCATGCGACATAAGTGGACAAACTTCGGATGCCTTTTTGACACTAAGGCCCTAATAAACGTACTTTGGTTCTCAGACACGGGGTTTGCGGAATATGACGGGCGGATTTTCTTGACGGGCGTATGGAGGGCGGACTTTTTAAACATATTTTGTTTTCTTTGAGAAATGCATATATGACAGATGCATATATGGCCTATAAAGTTACTATAACATCTGCAGACGTGACAAATCACAAGATTTTCGTCAGACATTATTGGAACATATTTACATGGTAGTGTTATTTATTGATCATGTGGCTAATTTACAGTACAATTTTATGTCCCCATCACGATAAAATGCTCGACGCGCAGGGATTTTTCTCACGCGGGGATATCTGAGAACCAAAGAACATTTTTTTTATGGTCTAATATTCATATTATTCAATAAACATAGTTCAGGTACATTCGTGAAGTTTCAAGGATTACTTGAAATTTAGCAATTTATCCCGATGTTTGCGGATAGAAATAGTTACGATATGTCGCTTCAATGTATTGTGTTGTGCTTATGCAATAAGGCCATGCCATTGTTTTCTCTGTTAAGCGTCCACCCGGATGGCCAAAACCTACTGGCATATCCGGTAAAAACAAACAAGACCTTGCAAAAAACGAATGTAAATTTATGTTAAAAACGTTCTCAACCCTTTGCAGTGTGCAAAGGGTTGAGGAAGTTGTTAAATAATTTTAAATTGCCACTCAATAATAAGAAAACACTCTATTCGTGAACAGATTTAAACTTAGACAAGTCCCAAATCAATTTTCATATTACTTCGCCAGTAAATAGTGTAAAATAGCATACACAGTTTGATTGTCTTTTGTTTCATAGAACCACGCTCAAAACCTACCCGCACACGGACGCTTAACAGAGGAAGAACTTTGTATGGCCTAAACAGAATCTAACACTTCAATGTGTTCATGTAATATGATATGTAGGTAACTCTTTGAGTTCAAGTAGTGCGGTCCCTGCTCTCCATCGATGGCTGCGGCAAATGACAACGGCCAGTGAACAGAGGTGGACTACGGAAACAAACATGTAGTGTTCGACACATTCATGCTGTAATAAGACACACAAGACAGAGCCGGTCATGACATAGTACTGGCCGAGTTAACGTTAGCACCATCAACAACAACAACAACAACAACAACGACGACGACGATAGCAACACCAGCAGTCGGTACGAGTCACGTGATAATGGCGCATGTTTTGGTGCGCCAAAATCTTCAAATATCCGTAATTATACGGTGACGTCAATGCTGGTGTCTCACTGACTGTTGGCAACATAAGTGTTCCGTTCAGTTAGTTGTTTGGAGAGGTGGGGAAAAACCTGGAACCTTGGGAGAGATGTCGGTCTCTCGGCAGACGTCTGACGTCACCATCAGGGCACAGTCTGAAAGGTACAGGAAACACGTCATAACAAAATGCCATGGCAACATAATTTATCAGGCATCTTGCTACGCGATTGGTTAAATACACGTTGATTGGTAAGAAATGAGACAAGCCGTGTGATTTTGAAAAAGATGCTGAGCATATACATTTCAGTATATACATTTATCAGAAGCAAATAGCTTCTGATAAATGTATATACTGAAATGAATATGCTCAGCACATGCAATACAATAGAATATTTATAAAAATACGATATTGTCCGTAAAAGACGTCGAAAGTTGGCGAAATATTAAGCGCAAATAGAATTCCGCAATTTTGCTGTGAAACTTTCGTAAACTTTCTACGTAATTTCGAGAATATCGCACAAGTTTCAGCAAATAATTTTCATGAAAAACACAGTTGGTAAGGTACAAAATCACATAGTTGGTATCAAATGTTGCTAGACATTGACGCTGATAAAATGAATCGTGGTCAATCCAAAACTGAAAACCACTTCCACTGACGTTTCATTTGTTTATCAACGTCACTTGATCTGACGTCAATGTATTGCCGCTCATTAAACCAGTCAGCCCGACAATGTGTAACTATTGAGTCGACCGCTATAGAATCAGAGACATATGATAGAATAATACTGATAACAAACTATTGTGCTTGTTAGACACGTGATGGGTGGGTGTGTCATTGATGGAATGGCGAACAGTGCATATTCTGATCAGACTGTGCGGATGCACAACCTGATATGGATCTACTCTGGTCGCAAAACCTATGAGCCCCATGTCTCCAGTCACTGCCACATATCTAAATTTCGACATTATGCATAGTGACAGATTTCCCTCATGCCCTGATGGTGACCTGGCGGAGACAAAAATATATGTCACTTACAGTGGGGTCAGCGTGTAAGTGCACACACGAACGAACACGACCTGTCGTGTTCGTTCGTGTGTGCACTTACACGCTGACCCCACTGAATAAATTGTCGAATGGTATCCAGGCAAAGTCATCAAGAAAAGTGACAGAAATCGGCCACCATAGTGGTACCGGTTACTGGTTATTACCGGGTATAGGAATGTCGACTGTTGGTCCATGCCAGCCTCGTTCTCGGCTTTGCAGTAGTAGTTGCCCATGTTTACGAACCAGTTGATTTCGTTAATTAGGAGATCACCGCTGGGTAAAATCTGAAATATACACCATCAGCCTTAGAACGCTGGAAACGAAATTTCATATTTTTTACTTTTTTCTCAACAGAAACATGGTTTTGCAGCACTTTAAAATCATGGAAATGATTCTGAAGTGCTGCCAAACCATGTTTTATTGAGGAAAATGGAAGCTAAAAAATAAACAGCAGAAACAACAAACGACGACGGTAAATTTGAAAAATATCATCAAACAATTGGTTTTATGTATTTATTAGACTGTATTTGAATATAGTCATGTACATAATAATTTCCTCATGAAGTGAGCCCCCTTCCCCAAAATCATAAACTTTACAAAAAAATAAATAAACCCGATTTGATTAGAGCTACTGGGAGTGGACTGAAATAGATTTAAGATTGGTATTTACCTTGTGTATACCGTCATCTTGGATTTCTGGGCCATCCTCCGACTTCCGCCACGTGATCGCAGGTTTCGGATACCCGTCGGCTCTGCACATCAGCTGAACCGCCCGTTCTTCGAACTGTATCCGGATGGACGTCCATAGGTATATCCGCGCCGGCTCACCTGTAGTGGCATATACCAAATATGGTAAAGTGGGCGTTACGCAACACTGGATATGGTCAGAATAGGCGTGAAATGTACAGACGTATGCACCCAGTGTGTCTAGTTTATAGAAAATCGTTAGCCTCTTTAAGTTTGCATGTGTGTATGGCAAGACGAATGCACAAGTTTGGACCTCAAACTCGGGTTTGGAAGGTCTACGAGTCAATTCCTACCATTAAAGGTACATGCCCACTCAGTAGGTAAAACAATGTTCTTTATATGAATTAAACAAGTGTATAATTGTGTCATTATTCCACCAGTTCTAAAACTTATGAGTGCCCGGTATAAAGATATAATCACTTAGTAGTATGTATTGTATTAGTGACTCGCGGTAGTATCATGATATTGTCATTTGCAAATGAGGCATGATATTTTTTAATTATTTATACTAATTAAATGCGTCACCTGAACAAAAACTAATATTTTCGACAGATTATAATGTATGACCATTGCACATCAACAAATAAACTAAATATTAATGTCCGTTAACATTTTAAGGAAACACGGTTAGCACCCGTTATATGAGTGTGGAAATTTACGTCTGATATAAAATGTAAAATAATGCCAATCAATACTTGGGGTAATGGTGAATGAACGTTTGTTTTGCCAGAACATGTCTCAGATGATGTATGATATAAAGAAAAGTGTGTGCCTACTGAGTGGGAATATACCTTTAAATGTAGCTAAGTAAATGAATAAATTCAATGTACCTCTGAATGCTTTCTTTGTTAGACAATTTCCTCTCGTCTCCTCTGGTATAGCATCACCTGCAAAACAATGAAGATTCGTGTCAGAAATGTGGGTGTGGCAGTCTCTGAGATTACATTTATTGCATAGCATGGCCGTTTGCAATGTAATAAAATGGGTATTAAATGTTTACTACACTCGTGTAATAAATATGCAAATTAGACGCATGTTCAAACACTGTAGATCCAAATGAGTCGGCTCGTTACGAGCCGCCTCATTTGAATCTGCAGTATTTGCCATAATTATCACCAAAAAATACCCCTTTTTCGATTAATGGAGTAGTCCAAGCATAGCGTGGAGGAGTCAATGTCGGATATATATGGATGATAGGTTAATACTGAAATACTGATCACCACAATGAAAGACCAGTGTATGTACACTACCACCTGCGTTAATATAGTCAACATTATTTGTAAGTGTCTTTATACAGTGCACCCTCGTTACCTCGAACTATCTCAGTCAAACTACTCATAATTCCAGCACAAAAATATTTACACAATTCCCTAACATTTGATTGGCCCGTAGCAAGTCTCTGTCCAAAATGTATATCCCAGTAAACTCCCACGCCGAACTACTTTCCGTAACCGTGAGGCACAGTTAAAATAATTCTTAAGAAAACGGAAAATAAACACATTTTATTGATGAATTTATTTCAAATGCTGGAATTATAAGGAATGAATGGCCTTTTTGTGGAATTTATCGGGGATATAAACTTGGAAAAGTCGCGGGAATACTGGACGAGGCCTTAAAAAATTACAATTTTCGAAAAAAAATCAAAAAAATATTTTTTTTTTTTTTTTTTTTTTTCGAAAATTGTAATTTTTTATCGCTTCGTCCAGTATTCCCGCGACTTTTCCAAGTTTATACCCCGATAAATTCCACAAAAAGGCCATTCATTCCTATAATAACGCAAAGTGAAATTATTGGTCGCAAGTACATGTTTTTCTACAAAATACACTAAAATGTCCGTTAACTCGTAGTATTTTCCTCAGTCCCCGGGACTTCAAGTAAAAGAGTATAGACAGTAGTTATGCATTTCAAAATAATTGAATATCGTGTCATGCAGCTTTATTGGCTGAGTCCGAGTTGTGTTACAGCTCAGGCTCAGCCAATGAAACGACTCGATTGCGAGTTGACATTGCCAATAGATGTGCACAAACGTTGATAATCTGGGCAAGATTGGCGCTGGCAGTTATGTACTATTGTAGAGAAATGTCACCAATGGATTCCGTTGCAATTACAAAACGTAACGTAATTAATTATCGGTAACCATGGACGTTGGTTGACCAGAGCTAAATTGGTACATAGTTACACATTAGTGTATTAATTATAATTATCCGAGCAGAGCCGAACGATCTCAATTCCATCAATTCTAACATTTGCGGATCTGGGGGCTGTTCCACTAAACCTCGTACGACTAAAATGTTCGTAAGTGCAAATTTAGGATCGTCTGGTAATATCAATTGATGGATGTACATGTATTGAGCATAGGCTGTATATGCAGCATATGCTCAATAAGTGTAAATCCAATAATTGTTTACAAGAAAACATTGCTAATGTGAGATTGACAGACTATCATAAGTTTGCACTTGCCAACAATTTAGTCGTACGAAGTTTAGTGAAACATCCCCCTGATCGGAATGTTTGGAATATGGTTATGTTTGGGTTCATTTTGATTTATCGATTTTTATTGGTTGAAACAAAAAATATCTGGTGCAAGGCACTGGACCCTAGTTGTGATGTCAGTCACATGCAGTTAGAAAATTGTTTATTCAAAAATTACCCCACCCACTTCTATACATATATGAATCGAAGTGGGTGGGGTAACTTTTAGAATGAGCTATTTTCTGAGTCATATGTGTAGGTCCGAGTTTGGAGGCAGCTGGGGGCCGTTTCACTAAACTTCGTACGACTAAAATGTTCGTAAGTGTAAATTTAGGATCGTCTGTAAATTTAAATTGATGGATTTACATGTATTGAGCATAGGCTGCATATGCAGCCTATGCTCAATAAATGTAAATCCAATAATTATTTACAAGAAAATATTGTTAATGTGAAATGTACAGACTATCATAATTTTGCACTTACGAACATTTTAGTCGCAAGAAGTTTAGTGAAACGGCCCCCTGGACTGGATGAAATCTTGGTGGACGTACATTGTATTCAGCATTACTACATTGTAGTAGAGAGGAACTACATTTTGTAGCGGCGACTTACCAATAACGAGTTGTGTACTTTGAGAGATGCGGTGCTCGGACGTTTCCGCCACGCACGTGTATTTTGAGACGTCAGAGTCGGTTGCGCAGTCAATGTAAAGTTTCGCCTTGACCTTGCCTAGCTGCAGGGTGGGGGCGCCGGCGTTAACCTCGTTCTCGTACACAGGTGAATCGTCTTTGTAGTCCCGGCTATAACCCTGTAAATACGAGTCTTGATGTGTAACCCTTTCAACCTTACAGACAAGCAAACTTAAAGACTTTATCATGCTACAGAAAACAATAAACAGACCACAAATATATAGCATATTTTCTTCTTATTTTTCCGTGAAAACACATCTTGGTATTTCATTAGAATTGTATCCAGATGAGACCGTCTCATCAGTATCTACAGTATTTGTCTGTATTTTGTTTAATTTAATTGTATTGTAGTGTTCGGCTCAATATACATTGTTAATGAAAATAGTTTATACACAACAGTATCGTTATTCCACACCGAACACTAAATAGGGTAAACAAATATTGTTTTCCGTTAATGTTTTAAAGATTCGGTTATCGACGCTGATTTCCTAAAGAATGGCAAACGTCGTGTACATAATTATACTGTAGACCGTGGAATGAAGTCAACTTTCACATTTAAATTTCCTCTCATTCTTATTATCTCTGTGAAAGCGTGGGTGTTATAATGGACAATCCCAGCCAGATCAATTAACGTAAAATACATGCATGGATGGTCGCGTGGACAACGAGCGTTATTGTCAATGTCCATCATGCGTGTTTGAACAATGCGTCACACGGATGCGTCAGGTGCGTCGCTATGGTGATTGTTCGGGATATATTAGGAGTCCAGTGTATATCCTCCCAGATTGCAAAAATAACAATACTAAACTGTTAAATATTGATCAAGTTTTGATAAATATTTAACAATTTAGAAGTGTTACATACAATTTATACGAAACAGGGTCTTTTTCCCCCCCTCTCGAACCCCCTCTGGTGACGCATAAAAAAACAACTTGTAACTGTGGTACCATTTTGTGACCTCAGTATACGAGGTCACGAAATGGTGCTACAATTATCATTTGTTTCTAGTACAAGAACAGGAACCAAAGAAAACATAATGAATCATTGTTTTTTGGCTGGGGTCGGTCATAACCGGTGATTGTGTTCGTATATAGCACCGAGGTACACTAGCAATGCTAGAGGTGTAATACCCACGCCGCCACCGCCCAACCCCTCCCCCAAACCTAACAAATAACATAATTATAAGAAATGGACAACATAAAACTGAACGCAACTAATGCGCCATAGAACCAAAGCAAGGTGTATGTTCACGTGGTACTAACAACAACAAGTACTGAAACTTCCAGAATCCATCCGATTGAAAGTACGTATTCTTTTATAGTGTCCTTATTACGTAACGGATTTTGATGAAATATGGCGCATCAAACGCGTCTTGTTAGGCTGCATTTGGTGGTCTCTGTATTTTCGCCCAAACTTCTGTCGTTTTTGAAGAATCGATTTCCGTGTCTCTGACACGGAAATCGATTCTGCGCAAAAAACGACATAAGTATGTGCCAAACTCCATGGACCACCAAATGCAGCTCATGAATACGCGTTTACTGCGCCATATTTCATCAAAATCCGTTTCATATTAAGGAAAATATTAAATAATACTTTCAAGATTTCAACACTTTCAGCCACTGTTGTTGTTGTTATAACCACGTGATCATGCACCTTGCAAAGGCACCAACACATGAAAGTCCCGGGAGATGAAAGAAAAAATAATACATCGAAAAACAAACAAGTGTACCGACGGTCAGTTGTAAAAACTACCCACTATTGCTTTAAAACGTGCGGAGCCCCGCAGTGGACATGGATTTTTTATTAATTCGTTCCCATGAAATAACAATTCGTTCCCTCAATTTAACAATTCGTTCCCTCGATATAACAATTAGTTTCCACGAATTAACAATTCGTTCCCTCAATTTAACAATTCGTTCACTCCAATTAACAATTCGTTCCCACGAATTAACAATTCTGGGAACGAATTGTTAAATTGAGGGAACGAATTATTAATTCGCGGGAACGAATTGTTAATTTGTGGGAATTAATTGTTAAATTGAGGGAACGAATTGTTATTTCGTGGGAAATAATTGTTATTTCGTGGTAACCAATTGTTATTTCGTGAGAACGAATTAATAAAAAAAGAATTATACGTCACCTGCGGGGCTCCGTAAAAACCAGTATGCATAGAGCAATACAATTTTGGAACAAGTTTAAGTTACATTGTTTAATTATATTTATCCCATTTCACCCATATTCCAAAAAAAAGAAATGGTACGAGTGTGGTGGTGGGATAAATTACGTAGAGCACGGTTGTCCGTGTGTACGGTCGATAATCTCCTCGTACATGAGAACGAACAATTCTCGACGTGCATTCAGTCACGTACCTGTTGTATCCGTTCTTCGTCGCGTACCCAGTGAATGGTGGGAGAGGGATTCCCGCCAATTTCACACTCCAACACCACGTCTGCTCCCCGACTAACCACGGTCACCGCCGGCAGCCGGGCGCCCTTGAAACTCAGCTCTTGTTGTGCCTTCTGTCCGCCCCCACCCCTCTTTGCAACTGCAAATGAGGCCAGCAGAGTGTACAGAAATAGCGATGTAGTCCACATTTAAGTATTGAGGTGAAACGTGATGAAATATCTTTGACCCTAATTCACAAGTTAGTGTTTCTCTTTCGCTGGTCTGATCCGCCTCTATTGCGAATGTTCTATACGGTAAGTGTTATTAATAATAAGTTAACCACTTATTGTTTACAATTGTTTCTACAGTAGCGTTTATAGCGTGTTTCTAGCTTGAGAGCCAGCGCAAGTATCCCGATTTGGCGGATTCCCCAATAACATATAGTGTGGTAGTACGACGGCGTTCTACTACGATTGCATCAGCACGGCTCCCATTGGCCGAAATCTTGATCGATTACAATGAATGGAATGTATGAATGGAAGAAATGTACTTCCGTCTCCAGTGCGCATGACAGTGGGCGGGGCTTACGCCAACCACAAACTAAGTTAATTCCCATTGACGTCACCAGACGGGACATAAAGGCGTTTGAAGTAGACGTGCCGTGATGCATTACTTTATCCCGACACAACCTTAACCCCGCCAATTGTCGTCTGCAGTTTTATCACAATTATTCACACGACACCATGAAAAGATGTCAAACAGATTTAACCCTTAGCGTTAGCCAATAAAAACATGGTTTGACAACACTTTAGAATCATTTTCATTGGAAATGATTCTAAAATGCTGTCAAATCATGTTTTTAATGAGAAAAATCGAAAATAAAGCGGACGACAACATTTCATTTAGCAGGCTAAGGGTTAAAACGCTTCCAGAATGTAATACACACGGAGACCCGTTCAAAGGCATACTCTACTGATGAAATATGGAATAAATATATACGAATTGCAGACGATAAAACTCCCGTCCGCTACAGGGAAGAGATACCGCACGCGCCGTTTTGATTGACAGATCTAAGTTAGCGGGTGATTCTTATCTCAGTTGATTTCATTCACGTCCGGATCTCGTCGCTGAACGGATGATTTATCTATCGCCTGCCCGGCCTCTCCTTCTAATTCTGACCTAGTGACTCACATTCGCAATTCAATAGTGTTCCAGACGCACCCTATCCAACAAAGAGACTATTATGCATGCTTGCATGCCCGACTGGCGATATCGGTAGGGACTACGAATGTAATGAAAACGAAACAAGACTTATCGTCTGCTGCTTTTTTCATCGTTGTCTTATTTCTAAATTCAAACATATTTCGACAGCGCGAAAGAATCATTTCCATTGGAGATGATTCTGTGCGCTTTCAAAATATGGTGTGCCGAGAAAATAGGAAACAATAAACAAACAGCAGACGACAATATTTTATCAGCGTTGCATGTGTTAATGCCAGAGGTTCTAATTAATGTGACTCAGTGCACGTATGCGGCTTTCTCAATCGATGTATTTTAACTAGAACAGTGTAGTTCCTGATCTGGGCCCCGTTTAACTAAACTTCGTACCACTAAAATGTTCGTAAGTGCAAAATTATGATAGTCTGTACATTTCACATTAACACCGTTTTCTTGTAAACAATTAATGGATTTACATTTATTGAACATATGCAGCCTATGTTCAATAAATGTAAATCCATCAATTTAAATTTCAAGACGATTCTAAATTTGCACTTACGAACAATTTAGTCGTACGAAGTTTAGTGAAACGGCCGCCAGTACACTCCCGTGAAATTATTACTTTTATTGATATACATGTACATACCATACAAAATAACCTACAGTGGAGGTCCCCAGGGTGTCCGGCTTAGAGAGGTTTCACTGTAAATCGGGCAATTTATCATTCTGAGCCATAGGAGTACTATGCGATCGCGTACAGATAGTATCACCCGAGTTAACTGACTAAGAAACACTTCATAAATAAGATCACCGATGTTTTCTTGTTGTCCGGGTTACAGGGGTTCCACTGTATCTGAAGTTCGCAGCGGACGACATTTTCGTGAACGCTTTCTTTCTTATCAATGGCGAGACGCGTATTTGTACACACCGTTTTAACCCTTACAATGATGAATTAAGTGTTATCGTCTGCTGTTGATATTTTATGCTCAATTGTTATCATCAAAGGCATGATTTAACATCACTTTAGAATAATTTCAAATGGAAATGATTCTAATGTGCTGATAAAGCATGGTTTTATTCAGAAAGAAGACAGAATGTAAAACAACAGCAGACGACAATTTGCATTTCTCGTTCTATACGGGTTAAACATCATTATATTTTTGTATATTGGTCAAGCTACAGTGGAACATCGCTAAACCGGGCACCCTGGGGGACCCCAGGGTGTCCGGTTTAGAAAGGTTCCACTGTATGTATCGAATATGAGCGCCCGAAGACATGTTGGCGCGGTTTCTAATCATGAACTGACATTGACCTCAGACATAAATGTCAATGACACCTATCTAATTCGGTTTAGTGATGTTACACTGTATAGTGTATTTGCCAACTGTAAACATACATGGTGGGATAAATCTACGTGTTCGTGTTCGTGTTGTGGACATGCTAGCACATATTTAAATACTTGTAACTGGGGAGAGCATGCGCTGATGTTGAGGCGTTGACCGAAAGTACCAAATTTCAAAGTCACGACTAAAATTTGTCACGAATATCAAAGGAAACACGCTATTTAAAATTATGACAACTTGTTGAAAACGTTACATAAAAGTTCTGAGTTTGTATAATAAATAAACCACATGTTTTGGAGAATTATCGTGCATAACTGATTATCCAATTATGTTAATTGAATGAGACAAATGGACAAAAATGATGTTAAATCTTATGTTTTCACATTTATTTCCAGATTATTCACATGTATTCTTTTCATTACGTTTCGCGTCAATCGATGACGAAACGTTAAAACATTAATATCGTTGAAAAGAGAACGTCGCTCACAACAAATCGATGTGAACAAAAATGTAAATATTTTCTCCGTAATAAGTATTTCGCATTTGAAATTTTGGATCGATACAAAATTCCATTTTGAGTTGGAATTATAATTAAATAAGCTAAAAATGAGGCAAATACGATAAATGCTCGGAGTATATGTGTGTGCAATGTTGCCGTAACGTTTATACCGTTGCAATTGCAAATGGCGGTTGTCACAGCGTTGCTATGAACGACGTAGGCCGCAACAGTGGGTCGCTGGCTGGCAAAAGACATGAGTGTAGACCCTGAGCATCCAAACACGCATGATTTATATAATGATAAAACATGTTATTCAAAGTCATAAACCGCAGGTTTAAGTAAATGAACAATCGCTATACATGTATTAAATATTCCTTGCGGTATCAATAATACAATGAAACCTCTCTAAACCGGACACCCTGGGAGGTCCCCAGGGTGTCCGGTTTCGAGAGGTTTCACTGTAAATCAGACTATCACCGATTATTCCGAGCCATAATTGTGTGCCACGCGATCATGAACAGGCATTATCAACCGAGCTACGCTGGTCGAAAATGTCGCAATGTGTCTGTTCTCGATGGTGGCCGTTTTGACGACGTAATACGTTTTACAACGATTTTCCTCGTATTAGCAACGTTCTTACGACGTTTTAACACATGTGCATGTAGCCATGGTAACAACGTGTTTAATGCTATTAATAAGATTAACATTCTTTTATTGCATAAAATTGGCTTTCTTAGAGTATAATCACAGTGTATCAAAATAATAATAATACAACAGTGTAAAAATACATTTATCACATTAAATCATTGTTATGCCGTGTTGTAAACCATTTCATTACATTAATGTGATATAGCACACATGTAAAAACATCTTCAGCGAATTTGATTGGTTGACCGCATCACCCTAATTACGTAATCGTATTCTGCGCTAACGTTATTTCAAATGAATAAAATAGAGACGTTTCAAATGACATCCGTAATGGCGCGACAAAGCAATGATGTTTTAACGTTGACGTCATCATGTGTTAAACGTCATTAGAAGCGTCCATGACTCACTAAAATTCCTGAAATTATCAAAATGAGCTTCCGATTGGTAGTATGAAGTGTTTCAAAAGAACAGGAACCTGTTATATATAGCATATTTATAATAATTGTATTGCTAGAATTAAAACTATTTGTCTATGTGGAGATTTTTCAACTACATGTAGATGCGAAAAGAGTCAATGGCATCTGATCACTGAAAAATATTGGATGTCTCCAAGTTTTCTACTACATGTATTTGCAGGCTGAAGTCATGTGATAAACAGAATCTGAAACACGTTTCCCTTTGATATGAGATTTGTGAAACTCGTCCGCAATTGCATACGATTTATGAAACGAGCCAGGCACAATGTATGCACCGAGCCCCAGGGGCTCGGTGCATACATTGTGCCTGGCTCGTTTCATAAATCTCATATCAACTGGAAACTCGTTTGAGATCCTCTATGTTTGCAAATGAGAGCGCAGAAAACACGTTAGATGATCAGAATAGCTTAAGTTTACGAAAGTGTGCGTGATGTGATTTCCATTATGTAATAATTGTAATGATTTAATATGATAGTTATTACTCTCGTTGACTGCTTTCCCAAGAAACTCGGCATAACATAGCTTCTTAAGAAATCAGTAAAGTCGTTTAACAAATATTAAACCATAACTCACATATAACCTATGTATATGATGTTATTTTACTGCAACAAAAGTAGATAACCGTAAACCGACAAGGACTCGAATGTAAATAACCAGGGGGACGTTTCACTAAACGTCTTACGACTAAAATGTTCGTAAGTGCAAAATTATGATAGTCTGTAAATTCCCTATTAACACCGTTTTCTTGTAAACAATTATTGGATTTACATTTATTGAGCATAATGATAATACTGCTTGTTAGAAGCATGACGGGTGTTCCATTGATGGAATGGCAAACAGTGCAGATCATAATCAGACTGTGCGAATGCACAGGCTGATCTGGATCTACACTGGTCGCAAAATCCATAAGCCCCATTTCTCCAGTCGCAACCATATATGAGACGCGGCATGGGATTTTGTACCCTACGTTTACATAATCTATAATATTTTTCATAAATAAAGTTAAAAGTTGACAAAATTGTCAGGGTACATGCGAACTATAATTCTGCATGTACTCTAAAAGAATTGTCAACTTTTGACATCATTTATGGAAAATATTGTAAATTTTGTAAACGTATTTCATGAATTTACGCAGATGTCTCAATTATATAGGTATGCCCTAGATATAACTGCCAAGTACAACAACTGACAATCGGCCAAGGTTAACATATATAGAATTTAAACCTTTCACACTTAAAAATCTGACATTGATGGTGCCGTGCTAATTCCTGAACTATTAAAATAATAAGATAATGTGTATTTATTTTTTAATATCTTTAAAATACTGACAAACACTGCAGATCCTGATGAGACGGCTTGTTCCAAGCCGGCTCATCTGGATCTACAGCGTTTGTGCAAACGTTTGTTTCATGATCTCTAGGGTTGAAAGGTATAACGTTGCATTGTATTTAGTTATTCGTGGCAATTTTTCAAAATAATTGTGTTCACTTAATTTTGGCATAAATCGCTAATGGGATAATCCATGCATAAAATAGTAATCACGGTATCAGTCCAGAGGTATTAAATTTATCCCGTCAACACAGTGCGTATGTGCCGTGAAACACGGTGCCGTGAAACATTTTTGATATCCAGTCAATACTATTTTTGCATTTTACAGCCATTTGTAGGTATTGACGGGATAAATAGAATAGTAGGTTAGTGCCGTGAATGAGAAAAAAATATCTGGCGCGGCACGGAAACGGGATGTGCTCGGCAGAGCCTCGCCCATCCCGTTTCCTGAGCCTTGCCAGATATTTTTTCCCATTCACGGCACTAACCTACTATTCTCTATCTATTTTCCTTATTTCTGAACCAAAGTATATGTTGTGACCACTCATTTGAACCGTCTCGGCGAGACGGTTCAAATGAGTGGTCACAACATATACTTCTGATGAGAAATAAAGAAATTCCTGAGCCTTGCCGGATATTTTTTCCCATTCACGGCACTAACCTACTATTCTTTATATTATAGGAATGTTTGTAATGCGAATAGACAGGTGTATGTGCCAATATGGTATATATAATTATAGTATTGCTTGAAACCTTCATTTGAGACTTACAACAAACGCAGGTACAAACTAGACATTATGTTTGTAAAACATGAATATGCCCCCAGAGCATATTGGACTCTAACTACAGAGAGTGTGCTTAAAAAAGAAAACTTTACATTTACACAAATTTCAAAGTCATTTGAGAAAATAGCTAAGTGTTTCAGTACCATTATGAAGGTCACAAAGATAAAAGTCTTGTCATTGGTGGTGTGATTGCATCACACATGTTCAGGTGAATGAAGTGTCCAAATATTAAAGCAATCCTTCAAGTAATATTCGAAATATTACATAATTGAGAAACTGTTACAAACTTTTCGACGTAACAAAATATCTAAGTCTTTCAGCACCATTTCGAAGGTTACAAAGGTCATGTCATTGGTGGTGCGAGTGCGTCACACATGTTCAGGTGAATGAACTGTTCAAATATTAAAGCAATCCTTCAAGTATTGTTGAAGATAATACATGATGGAGAAACTCTTACATGTACAAACTTTTCGACTTAAATGTACACGGACGGACGGACGGACGGAAGGACATACGGACCCAAGAGCAACGTAATATGCACACCCTTGATATCGCATAGGGGGCATAAATAACGGACTGTATACATTTATAAAACATACCATCTGAAACATACGATCTATAAAAAGCATCAGAATCTGCGCTATAAGTCGTAGGCTTCTAACTTTTGTCGGACACGACCTCGTATCATAACACATTCAGCGATTGTATTAACGCTAATGTGAATATTTTGGCGGAAAGTGCACAAGTTCATTTGAGAATTATTGTTATCTTGCTAAAATAACATAGTTAGAACATTTTTGTGCAAATAATATCGAATTACAGCTCTTTTTCCCAGGTCGGACACAACCTCGTATCATAACAAATGAAATAATGTGGTTAAGGCTCTAACGTCAATATTGTAGTGGTAAGTTCATATGATCATTTCAAAATTATCGATATCCTGCAGAAATACATAGAATGCATATAAAATTATAATTTTAAACATGTTATTTTCTGTCCGACCAAAGTTAGAAGCCTTGATCATATATATATATATATATACATAGTTATACCGATGAAAGCCGAAACACGCCGAATGCTTGAGCTTACATGTTGTACATGTATGTGAATTCGTGTCCTGGACAATTCCATTTTTTTTCGGCGATGTAGTTAAACAAATAGGTGAAATAAAGTAACATAATAAGGTATATTTTCTCAGCCGGCGGCTGTAATGTCATAAGATCCATTTTTTGGGTGGGGTTATACATGTAATTGAAACCGCGTGGAAGAGGAATGCTGCGGTAAGTTTATCCCTAACTTCACAGACACTGGAACGGCACGATACCAGCCGAGGGTAACCGACCATCACCTTGTGGTTAAATCGACTTTCGTTTGTGAGATGTTGCCCGTTTCACGAACGAACTAAGCAGTGCTATTGTCATGCGTTGTAACCGGGTATGGAAGCTGTTCGAGCCAATTCCCACCCTTAAATATAAGCCGAATCGAATCGAAAGTTGTAACTCAAGGTCGATCTGATGAACAAACTAAGATGTGTTCGTGAAACGTACGGAGCCCCGCTATTAATACGTTCCCAAGAAATAACAATTCGTTCCCTCCATTTAACAATTCGTTCCCACGAATTAACAATTCGTTCCCTCAATTTAACAATTTGTTCCCACGAAATAACAATTCGTTCCCACGGGAACGAATTGTTAATTCGTAGGAACGAATTGTTATATCGTGGGAACGAATTGTTATTTCGTGGGAACGAATTAATAAAAAAAAACATGTCCCCTGCCGGGCTCCGTAGAAACGGGCCCAATGAGTCACTGTTTTATGGAAGCGTCCTGGTGCCAATGCTAAGATAGATTTATCTCCTAAGTCCTAATTAGGAGATACTAGCTCCTAATAAGGAGATAGTATCTCCTAATTAGGACTTACTATCTCCTCTAATTAGGACTTAGTATCTCCTAATTCGGACTTAATATCTCCTAATTAGGAGTTAGTATCTCCTAATCATAAAACATTTTTTAGCATTGACACAGATAGTAAGTCATAATTAGGAGATAGTAAGTCCGAATTAGGAAATAATACCTCCTAATTAGGAGATAGTATCTGCTAATTAGGAGATAGTATATCCTAATTAGTATATCCTAATTATCCTAATTAGGACTTACTATCTCCTTCCATGCTGTTTCCATCATACATGTTCTATTTAGCTAATAATATGACTTTTATCAATTGTTTTCACACTCGTATATAATATCGATTTACCAGCTTTCGCTGTGCCATCGGTGGTTCGTTTGTTGTCTCCGGCTAACAGGTGTGGTTTGACAAATATTTGTTATGTACAGTAAATGGTGGAATGCGGAATAATCTAGAATCTCATCAGACTGTATGGATCCGGGACAAAGATGATTGCGAACAGCACAATGTAGATGGTGTGAGTTAAATGACACATATTGTTATAATCAGAAAAGCCGCATTCCAATTGACATAAAAATTAATCTGGAATCAAGTCTGTCCTACCGTGAAATTGGCGGGACCTGCTTTTTAGGTGCTCTTCTACATAATATGTCTCCGCATCGACAAGAACAATGTTGATATACAGTGAGATTTTTCAATATATTATATTCTGCCAATGACACTCCTCATATATGTAGACGTTTCGGAGTTATTTTGAGAAAACTTACATAAATGTAAGTTTTCTTAAAATAACACCTAAACGAATACACCTACATGTATGAGGGTAGTGTCATCGGCATGTGCGGGGTATCCTTATTATACTTACGCATACTAACTGTTTCTGCTCTTTCTACATATTAATTACATGGAACCTCTCTAAACCGGACACTATAGGGACGCCATAATGATTCATTTAGACGTGTTTCACTGTAATTTAGTTCATTGTCGTGTCTGTTCATGATTGAAAATTACACAAAGTGTTCATAGAATGCTTGATTACAGTGGAACCTCCCTAAACCGGACACCCGGTCCCGGGTGTCCGGTTTAGAGAGGTTCCACTGTATTAACTTTTCTAACTAAATATTGGCTTGCGAGATGACCACGACAAGTTATGCTTTTGGTCCGATCCCATGATGTATTGACATGCAATTATATTTATAATAATGACTGTAACAGTATTACTTAATAATTATTGTTTAAAGTAGAAATGCAATTTATTTTCTGGTTTATTATTTAGAATGATAGTCAATGGTAAACTGAACATAATATTGATAACTGTTTCTACAAATATCAAGTAAGCATAAAGTTACAAAGGTTTACATTTTTAATTAGCATAAGTATGCATGAAAAAAGACGGGACTTCGATGACGTCATATAAACTTATTTATATAAACTTGAATATCAGTTTTTTTGCAATAATTTGTTTTCATTCATATTATTGCACACATTATAGCCTATAGTATGTATGGCTGAAATGGTTAATACGTTATAAAATTACTGTTTCCACTCTCTGCTGAAATCACTAATGGTGCAATCCATGTCATTTCATGTTCATTCATTACCCATCATGTGTATATTTATATTATTGTGTGCATAGTTACATGTATCATGACGAGGAACTGTATTCAATTTAAGTCAATAAACAATTCTTCTTCTTCTTCTTCTTCTTCTTCTTCTTCTTCTTCTTCTTAATTAACTACACTATAACAATGAAAAACAATACCATTTGTCTGCAATAGCAATTATTGTATTCAAGTTTAAAGAATATTTATATTGTTAATTAGGCAAAATACAGGAAATTGCTACGAATTTCTTCATATTCTTATCATATTATTATAAATGTTACACAATTTTATACCTGAAACATAACATAACATAACAAAAAAATGTTTTCTTACAAATAGTTTAAATTTTATTAGAAGTTTTTCAGAAGATACATGTTTTAATTAGGAAAAACAATTGCATAAATTATACACTTATTTAAACCTGTATAATTTTTACCGACTTGGAACATTTGTGTAGGATTTTAAACATTTTGTTTTAAGTACCATTAATGTCAGTGTCCTTCAGAATATAGACATGTATACAAAGATGAGTGCTTTATTTGTGTTGGTTTAGAGTAAATAAACGATACCAGTGTACCGAGGCTATGATATCAGTCTGTGTGACACATAGAGGATATTCCATCGTACATTTTGAATAGCGGGAAATAATACACGAGTGTGCGTCGGCTTCCGCGTAAGTAACGAGTAAGCGTAGCGAACGAGTTGCTTGCACGGACGTATGCCGTGCCATGTGATGCAAAACTTTCGTTGCGCGCAAAAGATATATTTTTTGCGCGCAAAAGAAGTTTTGCAACACATGGCACCTGACGTGCGAAACGTTTCAAAACTTTCATTGCGCGCAAAATATATATCTTTTACGCGCAAAAGATTCAATATGGCCAATGTTTTGCGCGCAACGAATATTTTGAAACGTTCGGCACACTAGACGTGCGGATTGTTTCAAAAATCTTTTACGCGCAAAAAATATATCTTTTGCGCGCAACGAAAGTTTTGCATCACTTGGCACGCTATATAGACGTGCCGAACGTTTCAAAACATTCATTGCGCGCAAAAGATTTGACCGTAAAACTTTCACATATCAGACTGTTCAGTATAGACCCGTATCAGACTGCTCAGTATAGACCCTACTCAGACTGTTCAGTATAGACCCGTATCAGACTGTTCAGTATATAGATCCTACTCAGACTGTTCAGTATAGACCCGTATCACGCTCAGTATAGATCCTACTCAGACTGCCTCAGTACGATCCTTATCACTGCTCAGTATGACCCTTCAGATGTCAGCATAGATCCTTATCAGACTGCTCAGTATAGACCCGTATCAGACTGCTCAGTATAGACCCTATCAGACTGCTCGTATAGACCCTTATCAGACTGCTCAGAATAGATCCTACTCAGACTGCTCAGTATAGACCCTTATCAGTATAGATCCCTTATCAGACTGCTCAGCATAGACCCTTATCAGACTGCTCAGTATAGACCCTTGTCAGAACTGCTCAGTATAGACCCTTATCTAGACTGCTCAGTATAGACCCGTATCAGACTGCTCATATATATCCTTATCAGACAGCTCAGTATAGACCCTTATCAGATTGCTCAGTATAGACCGTAGCAGACTGTCAGTATGACCCTTATCAGACTGCTCAGTATAGACCCTTATCAGACTGCTCAGTATAGATCCTTATTAGACTGCTCAGTATAGATCCTTCTCAGACTGCTCAGTATAGACCCGTATCAGACTGTTCAGTATAGACCCGTAGCAGACCGCTCAGTATAGACCCTTATCAGACTGCTCAGTATAGATCCTTATCAGACTGCTCAGTATAGACCCTTATCAGACTGCTCAGTACAGTATAGACCCGTATCAGACTGTTCAGTATAGACCCGTAGCAGACTGCTCAGTATAGACCCTTATCAGACTGCTCAGTATAGACCCTTATCAGACTGCTCAGAATAGATCCTACTCAGACTGCTCAGTATAGACCCTCTTGTCTATGCACCGATTACTGTAATCCCCGCCCCCAGGATAGCGGGGGATAACGGGGCTAAATCCCTGTGCATTGACATAGCATATATAGCACCTGGTTGTTCGGCATAGACATCATCATTATTCTACTGTTTTGTCGCTAATAACATTACAATTTCCATGCATATATCTCGTACATATAAACACAAGAATTATGCCACATACTGGATAATTATGCAAGCTGTATATGTACATGCTGTTGTAATCAATATCGCCCTATTTAGAGCATCCTCTGCGGCTGGTGATGTAAGCGCCATCTACTGTTCATTCACCCACAGCTACTGTAACCTCATGCACTAGGTCCTGTCATATACTCGTATATCGTGCATATACTGAGCAGTCTGATAAGGGTCTATACTGAGCAGTCTGATAAGGGTCTATACTGAACAGTCTGATAAAGGTCTATACTGAGCAGTCTGAGTAGGATCTATACTGAGCAGTCTGATAAGGGTCTATACTGAGCAGTCTGAGTAGGATCTATACTGAGCAGTCTGATAAGGGTCTATACTGAGCAGTCTGATAAGGGTCTATACTGAGCAGTCTGATAAGGGTCTATACTGAGCAGGGTCTATACTGAGCAGTCTGATAAGGTACTATACTGGGCAGTCTGATACGGGTCTATACTGAACAGTCTGATAATGATCTATTCTAAGCAGTCTGATCCGGGTATATACTGCGCAGTCTGATAAGGGTCTATACTGAGCAGTCTGAGTAGGATCTATACTGAACAATCTGATAAGGGTCTATACTGAGCAGTGATAAGGGTCTATACTGGGCAGTCTGATAAGGGTCTATACTGAACAGTCTGATAAGGATCTATTCTAAGCAGTCTGATCCGGGTATATACTGCGCAAGTCTGATCAGGGTCTATACTGAGCAATCTGACCAGATTCTATACTAAGCAGTCTGATCCGAGTCGAAACTGCGCAGTCGATCAGATTCAACACTGAGCAGTCTGATCAGAGCCTATACCTGAGCTGTCTGATCGGGGTCTGTATTGCGCGGGCTGATCCGGGTCTATACTGAGCCACGTACTGTGTAAGCTACAAATATGTTCGGTGCAAAGTATATTATGATTGGTACAAACTCCTTTATATTCGGTGCATTGTACATTATGTTCGGTGCAACATACATTATGTCAGTAGATATGGCATTATGTTCAAAGTCTTTATGTAGATAGAATTAAAGGGAATACAATTTATCTTCCCGCCGCGGATACCGCCAAAATGCAATCGGAACTCCTCATAACATCCGACGTAGGCAAAAAGATCCGAGGTTGATCCGAATATGAACATCACCTTAACGAAGTTTGTACCGAACATAATGTCACTGAACATAATGCAGGTTGCACCGAACATAATGTAGTTTGCACCGAACATAATGTTCTTTCTCCTGAACATAATGCAGGTTGCACCGAACATAATGTTGTTTCTACTGAACATAATGCAGGTTGCACCGAACATGATGTAGTTTGCACCGAACATAATGTTGTTTCTACTCAACATAATGCAGGTTGCACCGAACATAATGTAGTTTGTACTGAAGATAATGCAGTTTTTACCGAACATAATGTTGTTTGCACCGAATATAATGTCGCATGTACCAAACATAATGTAGTTTGCACCGAACATAATGTTGTTTCTACTGAACATAATGCAGGTTGCACTGAACATAAAGTAGTTTGCACCGAACATAATGCAGGTTGCACCGAACATAATGTAGTTTGCACCGAACATAATGCAGGTTGCACCGAACATAATGTAGTTTATAATGAACATAATGCAGTTTGTACGAATAATGTTGTTTCACCGAATATAATGTCGCATGTAGAACTAATGTAGTTTACTGGACATAATGAAATGTCAACCACATAAGACAGCTATGGCGTTCCATAATGAACCGTGGTAACCATTTAGTTGGTGAATACAAAAAAATATATATATTGAGTAGTTTTCATCGTATTCTTGGAATAATGGGTACTTTGGCGGCCATTTTGAAAACTGGATACAAAGACCATTACAGGGAACATCCAACCTGCCAGAATTTTTAATAGTGTTCATGGGGGCGGCGTGTGTCGGGTGTAGAATGATGCAATGGATGATGAGAAGCATGTGTATATGAAGTTTCAAGTGGATAGCTCTTACAGTAAAGAGGTTATACAATGTAGGTGAAAGGAGTTGCTCCGTAAATATATTGACGCGAAAAGCGAAAGTCGTTTGACATTGATCTTGGGCGTAGGGACAGCGTGGGTCGGGTGTAAAATGATGCAATGGATCTGAGAAGCATGTGTATGAAGTTTCAAGTGAATACCTCTTAAGGTAAAGCCGTTATAGGCGAATGAAAAGTGTGACAGACAGACGGACGGACGGACGGACAGACGAATTGCATCCCTACATCACATTTTCGATCCACGATGGGATAAAACAAGGTAATTACTTCAGTCTTGTGACGCCTAACTTGCGTGATATACTTTTAGAAACACACGGCACAATTTCGTTGCGCGCAAAAGATTACAGAAAGTTTTGCGCGCAAAAAATGTTTTGAAACGTTCGGCACAATCTATTGCGCGCAACGAAATCAACTGACCAATGTTTTACGCGCAAACAAATATACGAAAGTTTTGCGCGCAAAAAAAGTTTTGAAACGTTTGGCACAATCTATTGCGCGCAAAAAATTGGTTTTCAAAGTATTGCGCGCAACCAATATCTTTTGCGCGCAACGAAAGTTTTGAAACGTTTGGCCAATTTCATTGCGCGCAAAACTTTGTTTTCATATTTTTTTTGCGCGTAAAAGATATTCTGAAACATTCGGCGAGAATCTGTTGCGCGCAACTAAATATCTTTTGCGCGCAAAAGATTTGCCAAACGTTTCAAAACATCTTTTGCGCGCAATGAAAGTTTTGAAACACTCGGCACTCCATACGGACGCCGACGGACACGAGTGTATTATTTCCGCTATTCAAACATGTACGGTGGAATATCCTATTTATTACACTTCCACGGCGGATATATATGCACATTTAGTCTATTTTTTAGTTAAAATGAATAGTGATGTGCGCACGAATAGTTATACGATGACCTGTTTTCCACGCGTTTTGACGTTACGTTGTGTGACGTCAAATGTGACGTCATGTAAACTTTTTGAAATCCAAATTACGCAGCTGTTTCTATGAATCAGATATATTTGAGTGCATGTTTGGAATGTGTTCAATCACATTAACATTCTAGATTAGTCGAAACCCTTTCCATGTTTTCAAATAACTTTATTTTGACTGTAATAAAAAGAAACATTTTGCATGGTAGCTCGTGGTTGCCAAGAAAGCAGGCGCGCAATTACGGGTGTTCTCTTCATCAACAAGGATAGGAGTTGATTACGGATTTTCTCTCACAGCGAAACCCGTGCAAATAATTTGCAAGAGTGTAATAAATACACGTATTTGTGGCAATTTCTATGCTTTCTACAGAATAATAGGTGAATTTTCAAAGTAAATATATGACATATCGACTATCAGAGAGCATGTACAGGGTATTTATGCACGTTTTGAGGGGAAATGGCGCCAATGTACGGAGCCCCGCAGGGGACATGGATTTTTTCATGAATTCGTTTCCACGAAATAACAATTCGTTCCCCCAATTAACTATTTGTTCTCTCGAATTAACAATTCGTTCCCACGATATAACAATTCGTTCCCACGAAATTACAATTCGTTCCCTCAAATTAACAATTCGAATTGTTATTTCGTGGGAACGAATTGTTAATTCGAGGGAACGAATTAATAATACAAATAATTCTACGTCCCCTGTGGGGTTCCGTACAAATGTACCGATGACATAATTGCCGCGCTCGCTTGCAGACAACGCGATATAGTCGACACAGTGACCCATGCGTGCGTACGTACGTGTTTTCGAGATAAAAGTTATTGGTTAGAGTTTTTGGTTAAAGTTTTTCGGTATACTTTCAAGGCCTTGGCGGGCGCGACATGCGGGCCGCGACCATCTAGTTTTACAATATCAGTATGTGTGACACATATTTGCTTGCGAGTACATAAGCGTTAATATATCTGTGTTTGTATAAAGTCGGTCACTGTACGAACGAGCCGCACTACCGGACGACCGTGTCACATAGTGTCTATCAACACGGTGTCTGGCGTTTCCGTCTCAGACGGTTTGACGGTGAGACCTCGCCGTACGTAAATGTACACACGTACCGTTCACGCCTCAAAGTTTACTTAGATATAGGTGAAATCTGTGGCTTGAAAATGTGTAAGAATGTTGCGAATTTGTATTGTTTTCCGTTTACAAACGGCAGAGCTCCAGTTAAGGTGCGTATTGGTGTATTTAACGCACATATTTTAGCAGAATACGCATTGATTAACAACAGTGGGAGTACAAAATACCCACAGCAATGAGAAAAAAACGCATTGATTTTCCAATTGAGTAGTGAAAATAATGTAACAAAGTTGAAAATTTTAGTTGAGCTGCAAAAAGCAAACTTGATTTGCATATATACTCGTGAATGCCTCTATACTGGTTGATAGGCAACAGCAGGCACATCAACCACCCATGACCACGTCATAATTACGCTTCTGTAAGTCGTGTTACCCAATACAAGGTGAAATTGACGCAGTGTCAATAAAGCCGTATGCAAAATGTCATTCTGATATACGCACTATATATCAAGATACATATTCGTTTTCACTATTTATTGGATGACCCTTGCACTGAGTATATTATGGTCTTCGGCTTAGAGAGGTTCCACTCGGCATACGTTTGTGGCCATAGTAATTATATTGTTTTTTGCCACTGTAACCGCACTCCTCCTACAACTAATCGTTTCGCCGACTTAGCAAATTGAATTAACTTACATTATGGGATGACCCGAGTTGGATAATAGATGCAACTGGCACAGATACGTGTACCATATACACGGGCTGTCTACTGGTAAAACTTGGTACGGTGTGACCGCTGTAGACCCTGATCATCATAGCATCCTTACAGATAGGAGCATTATCATAAACTATTATAGCTAGACATAGTCAAGGTTAGATTGACTGAATGGCGATAGGCGTAATCCCTGATCAGACTGCGCGGATGCGCAGGCTGATCTGGGATTACGCTGATCGCATAAGTGGTAAGGTTCATTTTCTCACGGCCAGTGTCACATATTTATCACTTTCCCTTGACAAGCCCATCGCTATGAATGAAAACCAGGTGGCATAATCATTCAACGGTATTAAGGTCACCACGCGAGGTTACATAATACAGCCCGCAGCGGGTGGTTGCAGTGACTCATGGTCCCGCCCATTTAGACGTTAGCTCCGCCTACTTCCGATGAGATCATCGTCCTTACTGGTCTAAAAATAGGGCGAGGTAATTCCGACACTCAATTGAAAATATATTCTCTGCTACTTTCAATTTTCGTATATATGTTGTGGGACCTATTTCCCCATAACCTGCACAACATTCTGCTCTGGATATTCAGTAACTCTAATGACTGTGAAGATGAAGACCCCTTAGCTAACTTTAATATAATTATTATTATTCATGGTCTACCTACATAGTATTATTATAGATATGTGTATTCAGGATGATATGTTGCTGGCATTATTAAGCAGTACAATTATCAGTAGTCTACACACAGGCCATTTCGTTTCCACCTCCAACCTCGGTCGGAAATAGAGTTATGGCAGATGGTGTATAATGGATGTAGATTCCGAATGTGTTGTTACTCTCAGGATACGAAATCGAAAGCTGATGGGTATACAAATCGAATACTCCGCCCACCGCCGACTTCAAACGTACAGCGATGTTATTTGATGAAATTCCATCAAATATTGATTTTATTTCGAAGAAAACGATTTTCCTATGAGAATTTAACATGGTGGCTAAAAACATTTTTTTTTTATTAATATTTTTTTTATTTGTGGACCGATTTTCAAAATCTAACTTTTGTTTTCTTAATTACATCATTTTCAAGCTGTCTCGCCATGTTTCGGAGTCAATTTCCAAATTTGTTCGTTTTTTTATCATAGGAAAAAAACAAATTCGCAATAAAATCAATATTTTTTCATCAAATAATTTTTTTTGGGGAGGGTGACTTTTTTTTTATAAAAAGTACTTACTTTTAAATATTTTTTAGATTTAATGTGTTTAATGGCCAAATGTTCGTCGGCAGCAAAACGTGGAACAGACAGTAGTTAGTATTCTCTAACCTGTAAACTGTACCGTCTGCCAATTACGCCGACGAAAGGGCATTAAAATTCCATTAAAATTCCAGCGCACATGCGGATGTAGGGTTGTATTAAGTATCTGAGGTAGTTTATTGACCTCGTAGTGACGTCAAAGCATTTTCTGGGAAACTAGGCGTCATTTCAACAAAGCAAAAAAACTACAACATTTCTTCGGTTTTATTACCTTTTAGCAAACTTTAAGAATGCGCCTTCCCTTTCTTGTGTGCACTTTGGGCCAATGTTGATAATATTTTCTCTCTGCGAATTTAATTTAGGGAAAAAAAGCTGAATAAGCAGCTACAGGAGTCGATCCGCGCGAAAAAAACAACATTTTTTTTAGAAATTGACCTCGAAACCTTAATGGAAAGATTGAAAATGATCTAATTAAGAATTCGAAAGTTAAATTTTGAAAATCGGTAAGCTATTTCTGAAATTATAAAAGTCTGCGTTGGCATTTTCCCATTAGAAATCCCCAAATACATCTTAACCCGTTTTGGAATTCATTTGGAATTTAAAATAGAGAAATAAAATGAAAGTTTCAGCGAAATAAAAATAGGCACAATTTTTATAATTATGTGGCTGTGACTGGAGAAATGGGGCTTATGAATTTTGCGACCAGTGTAGATCCCGATCAGCATGTGCATCCGCACATGCTGATCGGGATCTGCACGGTTCGCCATTCCATCGACGAAACACCCGTCATGCTGCTAACCAGCATTATAAATCGTTATCAGGCTACATAAGTCTGCTATTTGATCAGCAGCTACATTTGTGTACACTGGTCACAAATCCCATAATCCCCATTTCTCCAGTCACAGCCACATATAACCTTAAACGTGGACATGTTTACACAAACAGAGACTAGGCTTCATAACTACAGTGGAACCTCTCTAAACCGGACAGCAAGGATACATCTGTGATCTTATTTCTGATGGGTGTCTTAGTCATTTATCTCAAGTGATAAATGCTTGTTCATGATCGCATAGCTCATAACTGTGGCGCGGAATGTCAATTACCTGATTTACAGTGAAACCTCTCTAAACCGGACACCATGGGAGATCCCCAGGGTGTCCGGTTTAGAGAGGTTTCACTGTATATGTATACTACCGGTGTAGCCCCAGATCAGCATGAAATATGGACATTTCACACCCGATGAACTTTTATGCGGCTGTGACTGGAGAAATGGGGCTTATTGGATTTGTGACCAGTGTAGCTCCTGATCAAATAACACACTCCTGTAGCCCGATATATATTGCTTGTCAGACACATGATGGGTGCTTCATTGATGGAATGGCGAACAATGAAGATCCTGATCAAACTGCGCGGAAGCACATGCTGATTTGGATCTCAGGTCGCAAAACCGATAAGCCCCATTTCTGCAGACACAGCCACATATATTTCATATTCGTTGCAAAAATAAATACGAACACCCTCTCGGTAGTTAGCGATAACCTTATTTTTAATTATTTATTAAAATTGAAACAAAAATGGATGCATAAATAACTACACATTCACATCATAACGCATAACTATGTTGGAACGACTGCTCAAGGCGATATCTTCGCGGCATACGTATATTGTGCATATATTATGGCGCGTTGACCTTTTTGTTCGTTAATGTCTACCGCGATAATTTATATTACGTGTGATGTGGTATTGCGGTTTTTCGATGCACGCACTCGACCCGACTTGCTGTAATAAAACTGTAATGACTTACTGATGACAAGCCGGTTTCTTTTTGGAAATTATGCAACCTTGCACAATTTCGTGAACAGATTGTGTGTTAGTCTGAGCTTCTGTCTGATTGTCATGGAAACGTAAAGCAGAGATTATCCGACTACCGGTAGTTTGCGTATACAGTGAAACCTCTCTAAACCGGACACCCTGGGAGGTCCCCAGGGTGTCCGGCTTAGAGAGGTTTCACTGTAAATCAGACATTGATCATTCTAAGCCATTGCATTGCTGTTTAGCATACGATCGCGAACAGACATTATCTCCTGAAATAAAGGACCAAGAAACTCATCAAAAATAAGATCACATGCGTTTTCTTGGTGTCCGGTTTAGAGAGGTTTCACTGTATACAGGGTGGCCCAAAAAACCTGTACACTTTTTGTAACATATTTATTTTTTGATAGACTGTTTGACTCGAAATAAGTTTTGCATTACATACTGTGTACTGTCTGTGTTATTTGAAGACTATATATTGCTTACTGCCCGTGCACGCATTTTGACGTCATTATAATTATGACGTCACAAGGTCATACTCCAGAATTTCCATTCCTGACAACGTTGTGAAACAGTCGAAAAGCCATACCATAGCCATTATTGTCATTGAAATAATGAATAAATGATGATCTGAATGCATAACTTACATATACAATTCCATTAACAGCAAATAATACACAGATAAGTCGATAAATGCCACCAGCAAACATCATACAGACTGGGAAATGTAATGCTCAAAGTGACACGATGTCAGTAATTCGTATTTTCAGCAAAACTGAGACAAACTTGCAGTATATCTAATATATTCTGTAATCGGTGAAAGCATGTATTTACACTCTACTTGTATTGTATTACTCAATGATGGGTTTAATTTACTAAATGCAATGTTAGTACCATTTCATAAATAAATTCGACGGGAGATACCTAGCCACGAGCCCTCATTATAAACAGACGTTGCGCCCATCCCTATTTCACGTTGTTTGAATGCATATTATATATCAACAATGAATGACAGTTGCTGATTAAAAATGTAAGCTTAAAGCTCTGTGACACGACAAACGGGTGATAATATTGTAGTCAGTGACTGGTTTCACTGTCGCACATGGTCGGCCAACAATCTGACCAAGAGATTTGAACTGTATCCCCCATGAACGCCGCGTCAAACGGCGTACGCTCTGGGACCGATACGCAGACTGATATGCTGCTACTATGCTAGTCGCTGGCTGATGAACTCGATAAAGCAGATATTGTCATTCCTGGTCACAATAAAAACACTCCCATACAGGAATACTACATCAAATGTGAAATGTTGCAAACATATTTACACGGCCGACGAACCAGCTATAATCCCCCCATTCAACTAAAGGCTCCAATTTCCTGATGCATTCGTAAGTAAATCACGCATTTGTGGACCTCCGGATTAACATTAACAGTCCTATGATGTTGGCGGACAGCGCAGTCCCAGATCAGACTGCGCAGCGCAGTCTGATCAGGGATTACGCTGTTCGCCATTCAGTCGCCGTCAGGAAATGCTTAGCTTGTTCTCCGATATTACAGCATAGCATGTCTACATTCGTGGAGCCTGATCTACGTCGCAGCAACATATTGCCCTATTGAATCGTCACATTTACGTCACAGTGCCACCGGCTGATAAAATGGACCTTATGGCGTCTGGCCTGTGACTTACCGATCATAATGCGCGCGCACTATCTGATCAAGCTATACTCCCTACTAATGTGTCATTGGAGAAAATGATTGGATCTACATCATAGTGCGTGGAACTACATATGATTCGGAATCGTTAACGGCTCCAACTGCTGTACAACCCATTTTTCAGATGCGACGACCCAGTTGTATATCATCCTATATAATGGCACTACGATGGATAATGAACGCCACGCGTATCCGGGGCCCGTTTCACTAAACTGCTTACGATAAAAATGTTCGTACGAAGATGTATATTAACCCTTTGAACCCGAAAGCCCGCTATATCGGTTTATGCAAACAGTGCAGATCCAGATGAGCCGGCTCGTAACGAGCCGTCTCATCAGGATCTACACTGTTTGCAAGTAATTTTCATATTCTTTAGAACATAAACACCTCCTTTTCATAAATGAACCAGTCCGAAAATCATTTTGTGACGATTGGATTGGTCGGAAAATTATCATATCACAGTCCACTCCAGATAATTAGGGTTGAAAGGGTTAATTTGAATTTACATTTTGCACATACATCCACACATCATTACAAGCGAACATTATCCACTAAACATTTGCCAGCACTGGCTGTCAGTGTAAATGTTATTATAAAATTAAAGTTTGCATTTACGAACTTCTTAGTCTTATGAAGTTTAGTGACACGGACCCTGGGTCCCGTTTAACAAAACTTCATACGACTCAGAATTCGAAGTGCCAAACAAAAATTGACAACAAAGTTCGCATTAGCGGCCGATTCTGGGATTTGTTGTTAATCACCCCTACATGTAGTTGGAAGATGGTAGCATTAGTGAATTATAGCCACAAACTGTTCTTTATAGGAATTAAATAGGTGTATTTAATTGTCACTATTCCATCAGTTCTAAAAGTTACGTAAATGTAAATGCTTTGATTTAACGATGGCACTGGCTCGATGATCTTGCATGTCGGGACCGACTATTTAAGTCCCCATCCGATAGGACTAGGCTAGCACGAAGTTGTCTTGCCCAAGGACACGTCGAATCGGCCATTCGGAGCGGGTCGAGGTGGGAATCGAACCAAGGGTCTCCCGATCCGCAGACCGACGCTCTACCAACTCAGCCACCATAAAAGTTACGAGTGCCCGCTACACAGATATAATCATTTAGTAATATTTATTTTACTGATAGTGACTCGCGGTGGTATCAGGCTATTTTCATATGCAAATGAGGCATGATATTTTTTAATTATTTATACTAATTAAATGCGTCACCTGAAAAATATTATTTTTGACAGATTATAAAGTATAATCATTGCACATCAAAAAATAAATACAGAGAATAAATAGTACTGCCCGTTAACATTTTAAGGAAACACGGTTATCGCCCCTGATATCAGTGTGGAAATTTACTTCAGATATAAAATATGTAAAAATGCCAATCAATACGTGGAGTAATGGTAACTGCATGTTTAGTTTGCTAGAAAATGTCTCAGATGATGTTTATGATATAAAGAACAGTTTGTGCCTACTGAGTACATGTGAAGTAAATTTATAGAAATCTTCATATGTACATTGTTGTCGTGCAAAGTTTAGTGAAACGGCGTCAAACGGCGTACGCTCTGGGACCGATACGCAGACTGATATGCTGCTACTATGCTAGTCGCTGGCTGATGAACTCGATAAAGCAGATATTGTCATTCCTGGTCACAATAAAAACACTCCCATACAGGAATACTACATCAAATGTGAAATGTTGCAAACATATTTACACGGCCGACGAACCAGCTATAATCCCCCCATTCAACTAAAGGCTCCAATTTCCTGATGCATTCGTAAGTAAATCACGCATTTGTGGACCTCCGGATTAACATTAACAGTCCTATGATGTTGGCGGACAGCGCAGTCCCAGATCAGACTGCGCAGCGCAGTCTGATCAGGGATTACGCTGTTCGCCATTCAGTCGCCGTCAGGAAATGCTTAGCTTGTTCTCCGATATTACAGCATAGCATGTCTACATTCGTGGAGCCTGATCTACGTCGCAGCAACATATTGCCCTATTGAATCGTCACATTTACGTCACAGTGCCACCGGCTGATAAAATGGACCTTATGGCGTCTGGCCTGTGACTTACCGATCATAATGCGCATGCGCACTATCTGATCAAGCTATACTCCCTACTAATGTGTCATTGGAGAAACATGATTGGATCTACATCATAGTGCGTGGAACTACATATGATTCGGAATCGTTAACGGCTCCAACTGCTGTACAACCCATTTTTCAGATGCGACGACCCAGTTGTATATCATCCTATATAATGGCACTACGATGGATAATGAACGCCACGCGTATCCGGGGCCCGTTTCACTAAACTGCTTACGATAAAAATGTTCGTACGAAGATGTATATTAACCCTTTGAACCCGAAAGCCCGCTATATCGGTTTATGCAAACAGTGCAGATCCAGATGAGCCGGCTCGTAACGAGCCGTCTCATCAGGATCTACACTGTTTGCAAGTAATTTTCATATTCTTTAGAACATAAACACCTCCTTTTCATAAATGAACCAGTCCGAAAATCATTTTGTGACGATTGGATTGGTCGGAAAATTATCATATCACAGTCCACTCCAGATAATTAGGGTTGAAAGGGTTAATTTGAATTTACATTTTGCACATACATCCACACATCATTACAAGCGAACATTATCCACTAAACATTTGCCAGCACTGGCTGTCAGTGTAAATGTTATTATAAAATTAAAGTTTGCATTTACGAACTTCTTAGTCTTATGAAGTTTAGTGACACGGACCTGGGTCCCGTTTAACAAAACTTCATACGACTCAGAATTCGAAGTGCCAAACAAAAATTGACAACAAAGTTCGCATTAGCGGCCGATTCTGGGATTTGTTGTTAATCACCCCTACATGTAGTTGGAAGATGGTAGCATTAGTGAATTATAGCCACAAACTGTTCTTTATAGGAATTAAATAGGTGTATTTAATTGTCACTATTCCATCAGTTCTAAAAGTTACGTAAATGTAAATGCTTTGATTTAACGACGGCACTGGCTCGATGATCTTGCATGTCGGGACCGACTATTTAAGTCCCCATCCGATAGGACTAGGCTAGCACGAAGTTGTCTTGCCCAAGGACACGTCGAATCGGCCATTCGGAGCGGGTCGAGGTGGGAATCGAACCAAGGGTCTCCCGATCCGCAGACCGACGCTCTACCAACTCAGCTAATCCGGCCACCATAAAAGTTACGAGTGCCCGCTACACAGATATAATCATTTAGTAATATTTATTTTACTGATAGTGACTCGCGGTGGTATCAGGCTATTTTCATATGCAAATGAGGCATGATATTTTTTAATTATTTATACTAATTAAATGCGTCACCTGAAAAATATTATTTTTGACAGATTATAAAGTATAATCATTGCACATCAAAAAATAAATACAGAGAATAAATAGTACTGCCCGTTAACATTTTAAGGAAACACGGTTATCGCCCCTGATATCAGTGTGGAAATTTACTTCAGATATAAAATATGTAAAAATGCCAATCAATACGTGGAGTAATGGTAACTGCATGTTTAGTTTGCTAGAAAATGTCTCAGATGATGTTTATGATATAAAGAACAGTTTGTGCCTACTGAGTACATGTGAAGTAAATTTATAGAAATCTTCATATGTACATTGTTGTCGTGCAAAGTTTAGTGAAACGGACTCGAATAGCCGATTTCACCAAGACGTAGCTAAGCGCACTTTAAAGGAACACTTTTAAATTTTAGCATGAATTAATTACTATTCTTAAATAAAGAAAATAATATTTTTTAACAAAAACTACCATCTGCCGAAGGCACCATCCTAACACCTGTATGTTTTATCGACACGACTGCAGCTAAGAGTACGGCATCATCCGTGTGTTTAATTGTGGCTGGGATTGGATAAATGGGCATTGTGGGTTTTGCGACCAGTATAGATCCAGATGAGCCTTTGCATCCGCACAGTCTGATCAGGAGCTGCGCTGTTCGCAATCCCATCAATGAAACACCATTCATGCTTCTGCCACGCACTATACATGTATATCGTTATCAGGCTACATGAGTGTGCCATTTGATCATGAGCTACACTGGTCATAAATCTCATAAGCCCCATTCTGCAGTCACGGTCACAAGTGTGCTTATTAGATGTTAAGTGGGGTCAGCGTGTAAGTGCACACACGAACGAACACGACAGGTTGGAACCAACCTGTCGTGTTCGTTCGTGTGTGCACTTACACGCTGACCCCACTGTACATGCGTAAGTGCACACACGAACGAACACGACAGGTTGGAACCAACTAACATGTCGTGTTCGTTCGTGTGTGCACTTACACGCTGACCCCACTGTACATGCGCAATCGGGCCCGCCAAACAACAGGTGTGTGTGACAAACACTGGCCACCATATGTCTCTTATCGTCAATCCTGTTTCCCTGTCTACAGGGACATAATTCACTATAAAAAAAGCGGATGATGCGATTTACAGACATATTTCACACTGATTACACAATCTGTCCATTATTCCCTCCAGGATATCCTAGGCATAGACGGTTACTTGTAGTAGTGGGCGGGGCAAACGTCCAGAGCACACTACTCTCGGTTCCTCATTTTGTTGCCGACGATAGTTTGGCTGATAAACACATTGAAATTCCATGAAATATTATTATATTTTATTGCTAAAAAAACTATTTTTCCTGGTAGAATTTAACATGGGGGCTAAACATAGATTTTTGGAAATAATGTTGTAATTTGTTGACCGATTTTCAAAACCTAACATTTGTTTTCTTAGTTACAGGCTATCCAGCCAGGTTTCGAACTCAATTTCCAATGTTTTTTTTCGGTTTTTGCTACACTCCTGGGGACCGTTTCACTAAACTTCGTACGACTAAAATTTTCGTAAGTGCAAAATTATGATAGCCTCTAAATTTCACATTAACAATGTTTTATTGTAAACAAATATTGGATTTACATTTATTGAGCATAAGCTGCATGTGCATCCTAAGGTCAACAAATGTAAATCTATCAATTGAAATTTCCAGATGATCCTAAATTTGCACTTACGAACATTTAGTTTAGTGAAACGGCCCCCTGGTCAAGCTCCAGTTCCTATTAGGAACATATTAGATTCGACAATGCCCAGTCGTAAGTAAACGCTGCAGTGGCACGAGGGAACTGTTTGAACCCAATGCCGTCGGCCGCGGGTTCAAACAGTTCCCGAGGGGTCAGTGGGAAAATGGGGCTAAGTCCAAAGGAGGCAGTGTCCATAAGGGATCAGTAGGAAAAGGGGTCTCAAGTGATTCGATTTGTATATTAAGCTTGTTACGGATAAATGCACTATGGACATAGAATGCTGTTTAAAACAGCTCCATATAGTACAAAATAGGAAAACAACATTGTGGCGGCCATTTTGACATTTTTTACAATTGTGGAAGGATATGACTATATCCTGTAATTTATATTTATTTGTGAGGGAAAGTAATGTATATATGTTTTAACTTTATGAAAGTCTGTAATCGTTCGTAACAGCACGCGATTCACAGAAACATGTTGCAAAGCATTTCGGCTGCCATTTTTTAAATATATTGCCATAAGCGGTCAGTGTTAAGAGGGGGCCAAGTTCATAAGGGGTCCGTGGGAAAAGGGGGCCTAGTCCATAGTGGGTCAGTTGGAAAAGGGGGCCAATTAAATAAGGGGTCAGTGGGAAAAGGGGGCCAAGTCCATAATGCGTAAAAGGAAAAAGGGGCTAAGTTCATAAGGGGTCATGGGAAAAAGGAGCTAAGTCCATAAGGGACTTAGCCCACTTTTCCCATTGACCCCCTTATTCCACTGATCTCTTCAATTGCTCTACTCAGTAGCTGAACTGTTTAGGATAATGTAAATAGAAACGGTCGAATGTAGTAACAGGCGCAAGTGACGTCAATTGACCATTAGTCTACTAGCCATATGGTGAACCTAGGAATATCGAGTGCCGCGTGGGTTCTGTAGTCACTCCTGTTACTCTAAGATATAAATGCCAAGCAAACATGGATGATTCAATGTTAAGGTGTATTTCACATGCTTTTATCTCGAGAGAATTCACTGCAAAAACAGATGATGCGATTGTTCGATGTTATTACACAATCTCTTCATTATTCGTTCATTATTACTCACACCGTCGCAATAAATTTCAGCGACATATTACTGATCTGTCATTTTGAAATATAGCTTCCGTAGTGAATCATGCTTAAACAAATTCAGTATATAGTAGGTTTTCCCTTCTTCCAATTTGAAATATACATGAAATTGACATCAATATGGGTATACAGACACAAAACCCGAATGTTCTGGCTGTCACGCAGGACGTCTTACCATACATGTATGGCGTTTGACGCAATCTACCACCATACGTGTATGCGGTTATAACTGCGAAAAGGGGCTTATGAACTTTGTGACCAGTCTAGCTCCTGATCAAATGTCACCACAATCCTACAGCCTGATATCGATCTACATTGCTTGTTAGAAGCATACCGGGTGTTATGTTGATGGATTGGCGACCAGTGCAGATCCTGATCAGGCTGTGCGGATGCACAGGCTGATCTGGATCTACACTGGTCGCAAAACCCATAAGCCCCATTTCTACAGTCACAGCCAGATATGTATTGTGTAATCGTATTGCTTACCTCTGGGTTGGTACACGGCATCGAGGTTGAATGGATATGTCTGAAACGATACAAACGCAAGAACATATAAATATCAAGGTGCATGATCACGTGGTTATAACAACAACAACAGTGGCTGAAAGTGTTGAAATCTTGAAAATATTATTTTATATTTTCCTTAATATGAAACGGATTTTGATGAAATATGGCGCAGCAAACGCGTCTTCATGAGCTGCATTTGTTGGTTCAGGAAGTTTGGCACAGACTTATGTCGTTTTTGCGAAGAATCGATTTACGTGTCGGAGACACGGAAATCGATTCTTCGCAAAAACGACAGAAGTTTCGGCGACAATACAGAGACCACCAAAGCAACAAGACGCGTTTGATGCGCCATATGTCATCAATATCCGTTACGTAATAAGGACACTATAAAATAATACGTACTTTGAATCAGATGGATTCTGGAAATTTCAGTACTTGTTGTTGTTGTTAGTACCACGTGATCATACACATTGAATATGTAGTACAGTGGGACTTCTCTAAACCGGGCACCCAGGCAATCCCAATGACATTGATTAGATCGGTTTCTCTGTCATCTGTCTACTTTGATAATGTCTGTTCAGGGTTGGAATGCAAAAGGGCATACTGGCATGTATTGGGATGGTCATATGCCTGAACTCTATACAACAGAACAGTGGAACCTCTCTAGACCGGACACCATGGGAAGTCCCCAGCGTGTCCGGTTTAGAGAGGATTTACTGTACATGTATACAACTTACTATAGAAACAAGGATTTACATTACTGCATCTTTCATGAGTGGTGATTTACTATGCGCATGATATCTACACTACTATCTGTTTCACGAAACCTGTCCAAATTTCATGGCTATTAACTTTTGGATATCGGTTTACTATTTCTGGAATTATAAAAAAAAGTCCCCATGGGGAAATTGTTTTTACGCAATAAAATCAATATTGGACCAAATTTCACGAAATAAATGAGGTCTCTCTCGCTTAAATTTTGAAAAAAATAATAGTATCGAAAAAAATATTGTTTTTATATTGTTGATATAGCCGTAACATGTAGGCAGGTTTTGCCAAACAGACAGTAATCTGATATTCTCCATGTTTCCAAAAATGCAGAATTACAGATTATGTTCATTCAGAACATGTTGGTTGTGAAGTTAGTGCAGTGTAACGAGCGTGCTTCTCACCAGTGCGGACCGGTTATCACTTAAAATAAGTTGGCTCAGACTATTTTCACGATCAACTTATATTAAGTGACACCGGCTTCCATCCTCAACCGGGGCAGTAGTAGTAGTATATTGTTGTGGTCGTCAAATCGGTACTCCGGTTTCCTCCCTTATTAAGGATCATTCTTATGTTTCCATCCATGTCAACGAAAACGAATGTTCTCGTGCATGTTGCCATCGTTGTAAAATAAAATAAAATAAATATCAGATAATTTACGCTGTTGAACCCTTAGAATGCTGAGAACGAAAATGTCGTCTGCTGTTGTTTTATATTTTGTCTTTTCTCATTAAAAACATGGTTTGACAGCACTTTAGAATCATTTCCATTGGAAATGATTCTAAAATGCAACCAAACCATGTTTTTAATGAGGAGAAAAAATGGAAAATAAAAATAAGCGGCAGACGATAACATTTAATTCAGCAATACTGCGTAACTGTTCAGACCTGGATTCATTTCAGAATTCTGTCAAAATCGTATACACGAGTACAAAAGTATTGGCATAACTAGTTTAAATACAATAGGAATAGATTTGCTAATTATAGGATGTATTTCTGTTCATAGAGATCAGCGACGGATTGTGGACTATATTTGTAGGTTAATCTGTTAATCGTTTCTCTAAGTTTCGTCCACATGTTCAAGGTCGGGAACCCGGTAAACCGTAATATTCCACCGATATAGAAGTTATGACAAAATTCCACTGAGACAATTGACCATACTGCTGTCGTCTGTTTTTCTTTTTGCTTATTATGTCCATTTGTTTAACAGTAAAAACACAGTTTGGCAATGGAAAAAGACTCAAATAGTGCTGCCAAACAATGTTTTTTATTGAGAATATAGGCAAACTATCATCAGTGAAACAACAGCAGACGACACTTTTGGGTACCATATTCTAATGCAGGAGCTCGTATCTGGCGGCGACTGCAGGAATGAGACATATGTGTTTTGCGACCAGTGTAGATCCAGACCAGCCTGTGCATCCGCACAGTCTGGTCAGGATCTGCACAGTTCTGCACATTGCATCAATGTAACACCGATATTGCTTCTAACAAGCAATACACATCATCACCAGCAAACATAAATGTGCTATGTGATGATCAGGAACTACTTATTGTTCGGCCCGCCCCGTCGAATGCTCATGTTTAACCCTTACAATGCTGAATAAAATGTCGTCTGCTGTTTATTTTCCATTTTTATAATCAAAAACATGCTTTGACAGCATTTAAAATGCTGCCAAACCATGTTTTATTGACAGAAAAGATAAAATATGAAACAATAGACGACACTTTTCGTTTCCCGCATTCTGGTCAGGATCTACATCTTTCGCTATTCCATCAATGTAACACTGCGTAATTTCATTAAATACGTTTACAAAAATTACAATATTTTTCATAAATAAAGTCAAAAGTCGACACAATTTTCAGCGTACATGCGGAATATAACGCCTCATGTACTCTGAAAATGTGTAATTTCATGAAAATACCTTCTCAAAATTTACAATATTTTCCGTAAATGGCGTCAAAAAGTTGACAAAATTTTCAGAGTACATGCTTGACTTTGACTTTATTTATGAGAAATATTGTAAATTTTGTAAACGTATTTAATGAAATTACGAACATTTCATACGGTACAAAATCGCATGACGTGTACATGTATGTATGTCAAATAGGACACGTACATATGTACTTGTAGGGTTAATATTTCCAGAGGATTTGGCTCATTATTCGCACAGTATAATAGTTACAAGTAATCGGGTAATACTGTCCTTATATAATATGCAAAAGTACTAACAGGAGGGAATGTCGAAAAGTAATGAAATTTCGATTGTTGAGACAATTTCTCTGATATGTCGTAGACGATAGCCCAGCTGATTATCATTCCGAATGTATTATGGTACTGAATAGCATCGTGGTACTGATTGTACAGTGAACCCTCTCTAAACCGGACTCTTATACAATTCTGAGTCATTAATTTGAATGTTTTTCACTGGAATGTCGCTCTAATAACGCCGTGTGTTCGGGATTGCAAAGCACTAAACTGTGTCACACAGTGATCACGAACTTGATTTACAGTGGAACCTCTCTAAACCGGACACCCTGGGTGTTCCTCTCTAAACCGGACACCCTGGGGAACCCCCAGGGTGTCCGGTTTAGAGAGGATCCACTGTAGTCACAGGGGTCCGAAGTTGCGCTGGGACAAGCTTACTGAAAGTCCGATTCGGAACTGAGGCGTCTCTTGAAACAATAGTATGGATGATAAAATATTCCATAAATATTGTTTAAAATCTAGCAGAAAGTCTTAGAATTTAAAAGTTCCATGGAGACCAAAAACCGCCACTAAAAGCACAATAATATCTAACAATGGGCCTTCAGTGGATTATTTTATTTTTTTTTTTTTTGTGGTGAAATGGTAAATCTACTAACATTTAAATATGTTTTTGATTTAATAGCCAAAGGTTCGTCGGCAGCAATATGTGGAACAGACAGTATAGACATGGTAGTCACTGTATCATCTATGCTACGCGTTATTCGCCTGTTACAGTGGAACCTCTCTAAACCGAACACCAAGACAGCTTCTGTAGCCTATTTCACCAACATTGCAAAGTATATTTATCTAGCAAAGTATACTTTGAGGGAGAAATTTTCAATTTAAGGATACATTTATTAATTTGTATTATACTGAATTTATTACATTATCACAGCCATTTTGGCTGTGATAATGTAATACATTCAGTACAATAATTCTGCATGCTTTTACTCATCAAATATAACAATTATGCAGTAGTTAGTTCTATATGAAATAATGCATTCAGTCAGATAAAATAAATGATTACTCCCTTAAAGTATACTTTGCTAGATAAGTATACTTTGCAATTTTGATGAAATCGGCTACTGTTAATAGTCTGTTATCCTAGTTTCATGGGTTTCTTGGCCATTTATAAATATTGAATTTTAATGTATGTTCACGATTGCAAAACACGCACATACGTATCAGAATGGTCATATACCTGATTTACAGTGGAACATCTCTAAACCGGGTGTCCGGTGTAGAGATGTTTCACTGTAGTTGTACATGTGACCATATACAATGACCAGTGACTGGATGTGACATGCCTTTCACAAGTATGCATGCGCACCGGGGATATAAAACGCAATGTATGGCTCTGGGTATCGGTCCCCGATTTTTTTAATGCTGACAAAAAAAACGGCTTTTTAACTTCCCTCGTAAATCGGCCTCCAATGATATATATAGTGAGATTGTTGGACTTATCCGCGACTGACCGAAAATAGCATAACTCGTATTCCGATGTCGGCAGCATACGCCATTACTGTGATTAATAGCTGGACTGGGTGTCGTCAGTCCACGCGACAAGCCGACACGTACGAAAGTGTACCTCGGCATGTTATGTTTGCAACCATCATTGGTTTATAGACTTGCGCAATTAGATAAAATATAACAGAACAGAATTTATTTATTTTTAAAATCTCGCGGTATATGAATATAATAATTCCAGCACAAAAATATTTACACAATTCCCTAACATTTGATTGGTCCGTTGCAAGTCTCCGTCCAACATTTATATCCCAGTAAACACCATGTCGAACTACTTTCCGTAACCGTCAGGCGCAGTTAAAATAATTCTTAAGAAAACGGAAAATAAACACATTTTCTTAATGAATTTATTTAAAATGCTGGAATTATAAGGAATGAATGGCCTTTTCGTTGAATTTATCGGGGATATAAACTTGGAAAAGTCGCGGGAATACTGGACGAGGCCTTCCGGCCTTCGTCCAGTATTCCCGCGACTTTTCCAAGTTTATACCCCGATAAATTCCACAAAAAGGCCATTCATTCCTATATTGGCAGATTGTCAACAATATGCCATTATTATGGTAAAATACTGTGAGGAAATTCAATGAAACTCCAAATAATGCCATTTAAAGGGTCATATCAGGATTGTTTGAAAATAAATACTATGAAACAATAGAAACGTGTTTTCATCATGGCCCTGGGTTGTTTCTATTTTCAACTCATATATGTAGATCTACGTAAATATCGGATTTCAGTTCAACAATATAGAAAATCTGATACTTATGTACCGATATCGGTGACAATTGAAACAACCCAGCAGTCCTAGTATCACCATAGACGGTTCAAATGAGTGGTAACAATATACACTTTAATTGAAAAATGAAAACAGAAAAAAAACTGATACCGTGATCTGGGTATGCACATGTGCAATGATGATACGTCGAATTTATCAAATCACAATCACACATACAAATGTAACTAGCTAAATGGAAAGCCGATTGGGAAAGAAATTGTCTAAATTAGTAACAAAAATGTCACCAGCAAGTAACATATACCCCCAAAGGGTCGCAGCCTGTCTGAAGACTGCGGATTGGTGTGTCCGTTGTAGTGTAATACATATATACATGTAACACCTATAATGTTGATTTAACCCTTTCACCCCTAAATAACTCACATATAGAGAGAGTAGTTCGTGTTAAGTTTTGGAATTGTTTCTTAATTCCGAGAAATTCTGCTGGCACATACCAGTGCAGTAGGCTATTTCACCAACATTACAAAGTATACTTTGAGGGAGTAATCATTTATTTTTCCCGAAATGCATTATGTCATATAGAAGTAACGACTGCATATCTTTGATGATTAAAAGTATGCAGAATTATTATACTGAATATATTACATTATAACAGCAAAATGGCTGTAATAATGTAATAAATTCAGTATAATAAAAAATAATAAATTCATCCTTAAATAGAAAATTTCTCCCTCAAAGTAAACTTTGCTAGATAAGTATACTTTTAGCCCAGGAGCAATAGGGTTTAAGGTCAAACAAATTGATAACAAGCTGAAAATTTCAGGATATGTTCAGAATCATGTCTACATTATCAAAAAAAAAGTCCCCGTAAATCAACCTTGTGCCAACTTGGCAATTGAAGATGGCGTCCAAGATGGCCGCCATTTTTGTTTTTTTGCTTATATCGTCGTATTCAGCTATGATAAATATACATACAAACCATCAGAATATACATAGGTATATAAATATACCAAAACGAGTATATATAGATAATATTCATAATCACCATTCAAAATGGCCGCCAAAATATATCCACAAATGGCACCAAAGTGTCTAGCATTAAAATGTTGACGGTCAAAATTATTTTTTGACATGCCTAAATGGCTTTCCAGATGTTGAGTATGATTTTTCAATGTATACTAGAAACGGATTAGTTGTGATATGCTAAATATGATAAATCTAAATCTAATATGGCTTCAAAACCTTTCCGTGACAATGCAATATTAACTAGCCACGCCCTCGTTGTATTGAAATCTGTATAAAATTTTCAGAGGAAAGTCGCGTGCCATGTCGAAAGTCAGTCAGAATGAATTACATGCATTTGGATTGATACAAGAGAATATAGAAATTAAATGTCTAAAACCAGAATGGTGTTTTTAAATCCTAAAAATCATGTGAAAAGTTCGTGAATTTGCGTAGAGACGTGATCTTTTGAACATATGCCGTCACGGATAACGTCTAACATTGATGTTTTGGTTGTTGCGCTTAACGACGTCGCGTAAAACGTCCTGTCTAACATAGTTTTTGACCATGTCATTTATTAAATTCAGTCACCTGACTCATTAATAATAATGAGGTCTCATGAATATTGATAAGATGGCCCGTTGGAGAATTTGATTTTCTTTCAGCAATTTCTCTCAAATTCAGGTTAGTTAGCCATATTAGATAATACTTAAACATTTAATTAAGAATTTAATTCTTAAGTCTAGAGATACAAAGTGTGCATCAGAAATCCGGAGAGTTATTGAATGTTACAACACTAGTTCCAGATTCGCTAAACCGTTTTCTACACTGTCTTTTATATCAGAAAGGTAAAAGTTCTCCTACAATAAATAGGAGAACTACCGCTATGGCTCATGCCATAATTTCTTCATGTCGTCCAAGGTCATTCATGTCACCACTGTTGCTTGCAATTGCTGTGTATATACATATGAAATATGGTTCCCGTGAACTGGTAGATCTTCTGAGCAGATTCAATTTATCAGATGATTACAGAGAAGTGCACAGGTTGGAAGCTGCACTTGTATCACACAATAGACCACTCGATATCTTTAGTGGTTTCACCCAATTTGCGTATGATAATGCAGACTTTAATGTAGCTACAGTGACTGGTGACAATACTTTCCACAGTATGGGAGGTATAGCTTGTGTTATACCACAGGGTACTTTTGATGAAGTGCCTGTAAAGCGCACTTTCAGTATACCACCGGTGGAAATGGTTGGTGCCTTTGGAAACGTTCCCATACAGGCATATAGCAAGCCTGCTGTTCCAGATCTGTTATTACCGGACCAATTAAAGCACCTGAAAGGGAACCTACATATGTCATCTCTGCCAAGGCTTTAGACACACGGGTGGCAGGTTATGTGCTTGAACTTTCCCCCTGTCCATCATGGAGTGGCTTCATGAAAGTATCACATCAAAATGAAAATTTTAACAAAACTAGAATTGAAGTACTTCCCTTCAACAACTTGGACCGGGGAAATTTGAGCACAATCTATACAGCATTATCGTTTGCCCAAGACCAGTGTCAGAAACATAGTATTGGTATATGTCCAGTTGCGTTTGACCAACCGTTGCACATACAGGCGGTAGAAATAGTGACTGCAACAAATGATCTAAACAAAGTCATTGTTCGACTTGGTGGCTTCCATCTACTCATGTCTTACATAGGCAGCATTGGGTACATCATGACTGATAGCGGACTGGCAGATCTGTGGGAAACGATGTATGCCAAAGTATATGTTGTGCATATGATGACAAGACATGCATACTCACGTGCACACCGAGCCCACATGCAGACGTCAGCGTCCCTTATCTGGTGTGCTATTACATGATAGTCCAAACTGTCTGGATGACATTGACAAAGATCATTTGAAAACCCTCCATCAGATGAGCTTGCAAGGTGTTCATCCTGCTGATGTTGCCGATGATGTAAAGCTATTAAATGGCATAATATCACAACTCCTTATAGCTGTGGCAAACATAAGCAGAACTGACAAGTTGTGGGTATAGTACCTAAAAGTCGCCCTCCTTCGTCTGTTCATACGTGCTGAGAAAATGGGCAATTGGGATATTCATCTCCATTTTGTTGAGAAAATGATTCCATACGTTCATGCTGCTGGGCATCTCCACTATGCCAAGTCTGCCCGAGTGTATCTTCAGCAGATGGGGTCCTTGGAAAAAGTGATGCAGCTGAATATGCCAAATTCACAGAACAGGGATATTTCACTATCCGTCGTACTGAGGAGTAATGGAGTAGCAACTTTTCTGACCAAACGATAGAACAGGTCCTAATGCGAATTTTAAAAACATCCGGCGGCATGACACATGGTAGGGGCATTACAGACAGTACATTGGCAAAATGGGTGTGTGAAATGCCCGCTTGTTTGCATATTTGTAGCCAACAGGAGAAATTGGCATCAGTACACACATCTACCTCTGAACAACACAAAGACCTGACGGTAAGCACCCAATCACGAGATACCAAAGACATTGGTCTCTTTGTGAATTGGCTGCACACATATTCACCATAGTTGTATCTATATCCACTGGACTAGTGGCCGAGTCGTCAGTGAATTGTGACCAAGCAGTCGACATTGGTACCGCCGCAGCTGCTAAAATGACAGGTAAGTGTTTCACAGAGATCACTCTTCACAGAAAAGATAAGGTTAAGACAATCAGTAGTATGCACAAAACTGTCAAAGTCCGAGGACATGATACGGCAGTTAACCACACTCTGTTGTTTAATAGGATCACGTGTGTTCTCAATGATGGTACTGAAATGGAAACATGCATGACACACGAACTGTCACCGCAACCCCTAGCACTATTCATTGATGGTATAATGCGGAATCCCATGAACAGTACACTGGGTATATTGTTGAAGTCATTCATTCCACAACAACCAACTGTCCCAGACAATGCACTATTTGTTGCGGACGGAGAGCACCTACTACACACAGTTGTATGGACAAAGGCATCTACATATCATGACGTGTTCCAGTCATATATCGCATACACACTAAAACATTTTGGTGTTGAGACAGTTGTTGTATTTGATGGCTATAATGTGACCTCAACCAAAGCCATGGAGCAGAACAGAAGGGCTAGCAAGGTAACATCACATTCCATCACATTTGATGTAAATATGAAAATCACGACTGCACAATCAGCATTCTTGTCAAACAGCAGCAATAAACGTCGATGTATTGACTTGGTGAGTCAAGAGACGCAAGCCGCAGGCATAAGAGTGAAACAGTCAGAGGCAGATGCAGATTTCCTGATAGTTTCAACAGCCTTAACACTGGCTGATGATGCCGAGAAGCCAGTGGTGGTTGTTAGAACTGACACTGACTTACTGGTGATGATCGTTGCACTAGCGATTACTTCGGTGGCAATATATATGCTTTGCCGTAGTAACCCAGTGACCCTTTACAACATCCAGGATCTTCAGCATGCTATAGGAGACACCAAAAACACTTGTTGTTTATGCATGCTGTAAGTGGTTGTGATACAGTATCTGCACCTTATAGACAGGGAAAACGCAAGGCTTTCAATACTGTACACCATCATCAGGACAAACACATGCTAGAAACGTTCAGAATTAGTGAAAGCACACATAGCGATATAGAACATGCCGGTGAACAGTTCTTTTTAGTCAAATTTTATGGAGCTGGTCAAGTAAAGACACTTAAATACTGACACATTGCATACAAAAAGGCAATTGGTAGGTCCTCCAGTAGCTCATCATTTCAGCTTGCGTGTCTCCCACCAACAAGTGCTGCGGCCAAATAACATTCACATCGTACATATTTGGCTGTTCAGCAATGGATGGGTAACTCAATACCTCCAATAGAATGGGGATGAAGATTGCAAGATGATGTTCTGTTACCCATGGAGTCTGACCTCCCAGTTGCACCATATAAGCTAATGAAAATGGTTTCATGTGGCTGTGGGTGCAGGAATCTTGGGTTATTTTGCACTGAGATGTGCAGCCAATGTATGGGACAAACATGTAATAATACTACGCCCGTACAAGTTGACCATGATTCTGAATAACCTCATAATTTACACTTAGGTGGCACTTAAGATTAGACAGTGGTATCGCTTGGGTACTACGGAAGCAGTATTGTTGTTTGCAAGGCACATCTATATTAAATTTCTACATTTATATAAATTGTCTGATGAGTAACTCATGTGAAGACATTTGTTACCAAACCATGGCTTTCTTTACAGAATTATCCAACCGTTTACATCAATATATTTACACTTACAATAATTTCAAAATGTAAACGCCCATCCAACCTATTGCGTTCATACTCCAATAAATGCATTAGCCTCACATGACGTCGCGTGACGTTGTTGGTTGGTTAAAGTTTGTTTGACGTCATTAATCTCCACGACGTTGTCATTAACGTCACACGTTTGACCGGCAACGTCGCTGTTCCAAGAAGTACGAGAACATGACGTAAAGCAATACGAAACTTGAATATAATGCCATATTTGGTCACTAACATTTTGAAACTATCGACAAATGAAGTGTAAATTTAAGTAATAAAACCCTGGGATGTTGCGTTTACTGCGCTATGAATTACATTTGGTCTGTTTAATGTGTGTGGAGTCCTTCGTTGCATTTACTGCGGTATGAATTACATTTGGTCTGTTTAAAGTTAGTGAGGAGTCAGAACAATAGCCCGGGATTTTATTCGTTAAATACAAATGACATAACTGTGTGAGCACTGTCAAACATTAAAATGTGTATCACCAATGATGCATATAAATACAAGAAAGTGATTTGAAAGATAAGCATGATTCATTTAAGTTGTGGCGAGTCTAATACACTTATCTAGTCTGAGTGAATGACATAACAGTCATAAAAAAGTACATATAAGTGTCTACCATGGTATCAAATGCCATAATTCTTAATCCACAAGTCACATTTTATGTATGATCATACAATGTTATTGCTATATTGATGATGCTGTAGTGGTAAAGTGGTATGGATTTACATGTATGTTTACTTACAGGACTGTCACTATTCATAATTATACGAGACACGAGTGCATATCAATCTGTATATACCATGAATAGTGATAATGAATGCATTTCCAATGTCCAATGTATTATGTATTAAGTACTGCTTGCCATATATTGTATAATATATACATTAGATTGAAAATATTGCTATCTACCTCGCGTCTTTTCTTACAAAATATCCTAAAATCCATCAATTTGGAAGTTTTGGCGGCCATATTGGCGGCCATCTTGAATTGTATAATTACAGAAATAACAAAACTGCTTTAAAAATGTATATCTGAGATAATCCAGGTAAAAGTATAAAAAATCAACACTTTTTATGCCTATTTGCCCATATAGCTGAACATTAAAAGATAATGAAAAAATGGCGGTCATCTTGGACGCCATCTTGAATTCCCAAGTTAGCACCAGCTGGATTTGTGGGGACTTTCAGTATGTTATTCTACATACATTTATACAACTTTCCTGAAAAATTCAGCTTGTTAACAATTATTTTGGGGGTTTGGTGTTTTTTACACCTACTACTCCTGGGCTATTTGCAATGTTGGTGAAATAGGCTACTGATCTAGATGAGAACGACGGCTCGTTGGGTGCCGGCTCATCAGGGGCCTGTTTCACTAAACGTCGTACGACTAAAATGTTCGTAAGTGCAAATTTAAGATCGGCTCTAAATTTCAATTGATAGATTTACATTTATTGAGCAACACTGAGAAAACATTGTTAATGTGAAATTTACAGACTATCATAATTTTGCACTTACGAACATCTTAGTTGTAAGAAGTTTAGTGAAACGGCCCCCAGGACCTTTGGGTTTGGGGTTTTGAGGCTTTTTGGGTTTGTAGGGGGCAAAGGTTGCACTTTGTTTCTGCTGACGATGTTTACGTTGGCTGTGGGCATATGAGACACGTCATGTGATTTTGTACCTTCGGAAATCTGAGTAATTACATTAAATACGTTAACAAAATTAACAATGTTTTTCATAAATAAAGTCAAAAGTTGAAAAAAAATTCTGAAGATTTTGTAAACTTTTGACGCCATTTATGGAAAATGTTGTAAATTTTGTAAACGTATTTCATGAAAATATGCAGATGTCCGAAGGTCTCAGATTATTATATGACATGCGACAAACGTGATAACTAAGTTATAACTAAGCCATGTCACCTGATACTAGTTATAGTTCACATACTGCATTTTTAATAAATTAATTTCAAGCGAGCGGAACTGTCTTATTGTTCGGCCCGCCACGTCGCATGCTCATGTTTAACCCTTACAATGCTGAATTAAATGTCGTCTGCTGTTTATTTTTTATTTTCCATTTTTCTAATCAAAAACATGCTGGATGATTCTAAAATGCTGCCAAACCATGTTTTATTGACAGAAAAGATAAAATATGAAACAACAACAGACGACAATTTTCGTTTCCCGCATTCTAAGTGTTACTCGAATGTTACTGTAATAAACGGTGTACAGTAGAAGCTCGATCTCTCGAACCGGCAACGGACTCGAATAATAACAATGGGTATTACAAATCATAAGCCGCTTCTGCAATACATATTGCCAGTATATAAGGTTGTCCGGTTAGCGCAATCGGTAGCGAGCGCGCTTCTCACCAATGCGATCCCGGGTTCGATACCCGGCAGGGGCAGTATGTGAGATGGTATGGTGGTCGCCAGATCGGACAAGTGTGTTTTCTCCGGGTACTCCGGTTTCCTACCAAATTAATGACCGGCCTTACGCCCCCATCTGTGCCAACGAAAGCATTTGTATAAGTGCTCTCGCGCTTGTTTGTAATCGTTTTAAAATAAATAAAGTTTATACTACATGTTTAACCCTTTGAACCCGAAAGCCCGCTATAGCGGTTTATGCAAACAGTACAGATCCAGACGAGCCGGCTCGTAACGAGCCGTCTCGTCAGGATGTGCATTTTTTGCAAGTAATTTTCACATTTTTATGAACCAAAAATACCCCATTTTCATAAATGGACTAGTTTGAAAACCATTTTGTGACAGTTGGATTGGTTGCAAAATGAACATATCAAAACCCATTCCAGTTACTTAGGGGTGAAAGGCTTAAAAGCAGTCGCTAGAGAAAAACATGTTAGGTAATCAGTACAATTTCAATATAAGTATGATGTTGTTCTTATGGTTGGTTTCATAATAAACACAGCGTAGCCTCATTTCCTATGAACTTAAAAATAAACGCGTAGCACAACAAATCGTTACTAATGTCAGACCCCTGATATAATCTAATCACGTGACCCGTCCCAAATCTGATTACGCTATATACACGTATAGGATTGCACGCAGGCGTTTACACTCAACCAAGCCGTACCCCCTGTGAGGTGAACAGTCAAAGGTATGGACATACGATAAGTGTAACCTTTGATCTCAAATCGCGAGACCCATCGTTCTGTTGCGGTTACCACCTACAAAGTGTATCTGATGCAAGAGTTCCTTTGGTGCTTTGAATGATATGAATGCATGTATGGTCTGACTTTTGAATATCGTATGATTTTTGCCAACGATAATACAGTTTAACCATTACCATGCTGATTAAATTTTGTCGTCTGCTGTTTATGTTTTACTTTCGATTTTTTATCATCAAAAACATGGTTTGACAGCATTTTAGAATCATTTCCAGAGGAGGAAATGATTCTAAAGTGCTGTCAATCCATGTTTTTATTGAGAAACAAGGACATATAAAGCAACAGCAGACGACAAGTTTCGTGCTCAGGCTTAGGGTTAATGTCTCTAAACCAGACGTCCTGGTACTCAGACAGTGTGCCCGCCTTATAGAGAAAAGAGGCCAGTGTCTTTTGATATCAAGTTTATCAGGCAAGGCTGGGAAACGCGTAGGAATTCCGAGCCGAGCCTGATAGACTTGATATCAAAAGACAATAGCATGGTATTTTATTTTTTATAACGTTTTATGCTCGACAATGACAATAGCTAACGTCGTTATCTATGTACAGAACGCGGACTTGTTTGCGTTGCGTCATTACACACCCGTTATCCGGAGATACGCAACTAGGGGAGGAGAACATGGAAAGGGGAACGCACAAACTAGTGGGAATTTGGAGGGTTTGTAAAATTAGCTAAAACAATATATTTTATGCATGATCAGAACAATGTGAGCTTGCAACGTTGAGGAAGAATGATTGAAGCACATGTAGCAAAAATATTGAGCTCGAACGCCGTCGTAAAAGTTGAAAATTTATAAATTCAATATAGGATTTTATTTTTTTTTGTCATTTTTGTTTAAAAAATCGTCTTTCCTGCACAATCGTATGCTTTTCAGCACTATCAGGCATACAGTTATGTTTGCTGATCATTTACACTGATTACCTTGAAAGCGACAGCGACCAGGATCTTCTGAGAAAAAAATGGCGGCCGTTTTATGCACCGTGGTATAGCGCAAAATGGTGCACAAAAACTATGGGACTGGAGGACACAAATTGGGGGACGAGTGCACACAAACTGTGGAACGCGCTGCACAGAAAATGCCAATATACGTGGGTTTTAAGTTGCAAATTCACGTATGTATTTACAAAAATATTATATTTGCAGACGAGGATCCACGAATATTTACGCAGGGGCCGGTCCAAATGTGTCTGTAAGGAATTTATGCAAGTTTTTAATCAATATTCACCACAATTATGCATTGTTTTAGTAAGTTCGCTGTTCAATGCAGGCTTCTTTAGCAGCGCTCGTTTATTAATGGGCGAGCAGAGCCTCATTTCGTATTTCAATCAGTAAACCCGTTTAATACATATCACACATTAAACCATAGGTCACCACCTAAACTCGGAGGAAACCCGGAGTACCCGGAGAAAGACCACAGCAAGCTTGCACGACATACCACAAGTCGACATGATTTCATCCGCAGAATTTCGGGGGGTCGCCATAAAGTTTTGTCCGCGATAACCAATCCATCGATTCACAAGTGCATTCGTTCGTCCTACGACCATTCCGTCCGTCATAGAATGTTTGTGACGCAATCGTTGTTGTTTCTGTAGCACCCACTGTTTGTCGGAGAGCACCGTGATGTGTATATACAACATATAAACACCATACTTATACTAAGTAACACTGCAATTGTATTGTATGTATATATATTCCTCCGGTGTCCTCGGAGCACCCTCGTCCTAGCGAGATATCTCTTTATTTCCCATCACCAAGGGTAACTGCGGTACGTCTTATCTGTGTACATTGTACCATCTAGACAGTCACCATGCATGTATTACATGTGTGTAAAATATTTACACGATCACCACCACAAAGTGTCTTGCTCAAGGACACAACACGCCGGCTCCGACCGCGTCCTCGAACCTGCGCAGTTCGGGGACCTCCGATCCACAGTCCATCTCGCTACACCCTAGGCCACTCGCGCTCCAGCATCACTGTATTTACCCCCCTCACCCACGCCCCCCCCCCCCCCCCCCTTTCTCCAAATCCAGGATCCGGCCCTGACCTTGGCTCGCACTACTTCGCCTGGTCATCGATTAGCATGGTTAACTCAGTTCCGCATGGTTGATTCTCCCAAAACCCCGTGCTTCAAGTTATAAACGAAGTGTGGTGCGAGTTTAGGTGGTGACCTATGGTTTAATGTGTGATATGTATTAAACGGGTTTACTGATTGCATACGAAATGAGGCTCTGCTCGCCCATTAATAAACGAGCGCTGCTAAAGAAGCCTGCATTGAACAGCGAACTTACTAAAACAATGCATAATTGTGGTGAATATTGATTAAAAACTTGCATAAATTCCTTACAGACACATTTGGACCGGCCCCTGCGTAAATATTCGTGGATCCTCGTCTGCAAATATAATATTTTTGTAAATACATACGTGAATTTGCAACTTAAAACCCACGTATATTGGCATTTTCTGTGCAGCGCGTTCCACAGTTTGTGTGCACTCGTCCCCCAATTTGTGTCCTCCAGTCCCATAGTTTTTGTGCACCATTTTGCGCTATACCACGGTGCATAAAACGGCCGCCATTTTTTTCTCAGAAGATCCTGATCGCTGTCGCTTTCAAGGTATCAGTGTAAATGATCAGCAAACATAACTGTATGCCTGATAGTGCTGAAAAGCATACGATTGGTGCAGGAAAGACGATTTTTTAAACAAAAATGACAAAAAAAAAATAAAATCCTATATTGAATTTATAAATTTTCAACTTTTACGACGGCGTTCGAGCTCAATATTTTTGCTACATGTGCTTCAATCATTCTTCCTCAACGTTGCAAGCTCACATTGTTCTGATCATGCATCAAATATATTGTTTTAGCTAATTTTACAAACCCTCCAAATTCCCACTAGTTTGTGCGTTCCCCTTTCCATGTTCTCCTCCCCTAGTTGCGTATCTCCGGATAACGGGTGTGCATTATGTAACGTCAGGTGACGTCATCTGAACAATGGAACGTCAGTTTTCACTTCGTTGTAACCCGGATGTTTGCATCAGGTCAATATGTTATCAGTCAATCCGTATTCAGTCAATACATGGTTACAGGTTTCAGGTTACCTGAAAAAGAGACATTCCACTGTAATTAAGCTATGTAAACCACTTCAGGTGAAGTTTGTGTTTTTCAATTGTTTAAATATTAAATCATTGGTTGTTACCGATATTATTATTTTCTCAAATAGTTCAATATGTACAGTAAATGAGACCAACAGTTGACAAGAAAATCGAGAACGCATGCAGAACGAAACTCCTAAGTTAAGATGAAATTTTCCTAACATATATTAATTTCGAACTTTCACAGTGACGCGATTTTTTTGTGGCGTTACGCACCTGCGGCTAACCTCTAGAAAGTTAACGTTCCACTGCGCAAGCATGAACTCAGTAATATGAATATTCAGTGATAACTTATGACGCATTCATTTCGTTGTATTTACTTTGTTTTTGTATGTGCATATGCCATATGAATTACAAACTTAATACTGTACCATTTAGAGCGTTCTTTCTTCGTTATCGTAAGTCGCCGATCATAAAATGGGCATATGTACCATGTTGATAAAAAATCGTTTGTGACTTTTGGTACAGTGGGGTCAGCGTGTAAGTGCACACACGAACGAACACGACAGGTTGGTTCCAACCTGTCGTGTTCGTTCGTGTGTGCACTTACACGCTGACCCCACTGTATATGTAACTATGGTTACTTACTATGCTGGGAAAAATTGTTCTGTTTTAGGGGTTTCCTGTAGCCTATTTCACCAAAACTGCAAAGTATAGTTATCTTGCTAAATACACTTTGAGGGAGAAATTTTCAATTTAAGGATACATTTATTAATTTTTATTATACTGGATTTATTATTTTGGCTGTGATAATGTAATAAATTCAGTATAATACTTCTGCATACTTGTAATCACCATATATATGCAGTTGGTAGTTCTATATGAAATAATGTATTTCTGGAAAAAATAAATAATTACTCCCTCAAAGTCAACTTAGCTAGTTAAGTATACTTAGCAACTTTGATGAAATAGGCTACTGATATCTTGGTATGATTAACCTCAGCGTCTCTATATTGAGTTGGCCAGGTATGTAGTCGCACACAAATAGTTCTGTAATTGAATATTACATAATAATACTACACTAGTGTAATAAATATGCAAATTAGGCTGCTGCAGAAAACATGATAGATGACCCGTATAGCTTCAATGTATAATATTGTGCTCATACAATACATATAATCAAACTGTTGTGTTGATTTAATATGATATGTATTCAACTCGTTGACTGATTTCGTAAGAATCTCGGCATAGACTCGTTACTTCTGAAATCAAGAAACTTGTTTAATAATCTACCATATTAAAGTTTCTTCTGAAATCAAGAAACTATCATTTCTATCTACCATATTAAATCGTCACTCATGTAATATCATCTATTTATATTTGGGTAGACGTTTCGCGTGTTGTTGCCCATTAACATAAATGTGACTATGTTAATGGGCAACAACACGCGATATGATTATATGGGCCAACTATCAATGACAGGAGTGTGTCATCAGGTCACCCGTGTTTACCGGGATAACGTTGCTGTATCGCTGACTGTGCCAATGGGACGCCTATGTACGGAAGCCCATTAGGGCCACTTCACTTTTTTTTAATTTCCATTTATTCAAGATGTTTTCTTGAATTTTCAAGTTCTTTTCTTGAATTTTCAAGAAAAGAACTTGAAAATTCAAGAAAACATCTTGAAAACAAGATGTTTTCTTGAATTTTCAAAAACATCTTCAAAACAAGATGTTTTCTTGAATTTTCAAGTTCTTTTCTTGAATTTCAAGATCTTGCAAATTCAAGAAAAGAACTTGAAACTTCAAGAAAATATCTCGAAAATTCAAGTTTAGATAAAAAAAGTGAAGTGGCCCTAATGGGCTTCCGTAGACGTCTATGAAACGCCGACTGGAGGATTTATCTCACCTACATACAGAACTCCAGATAAGCTGCGTATTTGCTTAAATACCCAATTCAAATTGCCAAAAACCCAATTGAAATCAGAAGTAGTGAGTATCAAAGAGCAATGAAAAATTTGTGGTATCTTTATCATGCTACAGAAAACTATAAACAGACCACAACTATAGCATATTTTCTTATTTTTACATGAAAACACATCTTGGTATTTCATTAGAATTGTCTCCAAGGAGACAATTCTAATGAAATGCCAAAACATGTTTTCATTTAGACGCAAATTATTCAACAATTGCTGTCTGCTGAGGTGTAAAGAGTAGTGTAATTTTATTTTACCCAATTAAAATTTTGAAATACCCAATTGCTTCAGAAATGATGGAGTGATAATACTCAATTACTAATTCCTTATATGGAGCTCTGTACATATACTTTCAAAAATAGTGGATGCCGTTCATCATGCACTGTTACACAGTCGGATTAAGCTCACAAGGGTTTGTTGATAACATTACCTTCGATGTACTCCTTTCGTCGAATCGCCAAAAAGCATAGGCTACCACTAATTCGCGCAGTAATCTAAGACTCATACGCGCCTCATTCGCGCAGTAATCTACCACTCATTCGCGCAGTTTGATCAGGGCCTATGGTAATCTACCACTAATTCGCGCAGTAATCTAAGACTCATACGCGCCTCATTCGCGCAGTAATCTACCACTCATTCGCGCAGTTTGATCAGGGCCTATGGTAATCTACCACTCATTCGCGCAGTTTGATCAGGGCCTATGGTAATCTACCACTCATTCGCGCAGTAATCTAAGACTCATACGCGCCTCATTCGCGCAGTAATCTACCACTCATTCGCGCAGTTTGATCAGGGCCTATGGTAATCTACCACTCATTCGCGCAGTTTAATCAGGGCCTATGCTTTTCGCGTATACAAAATCGGCACTCATTCATATGTAATTGTCATTTTGCATGTGTTTGAGTTCTAGAAATGTATCGTAACAAATGTGGCAGATATCTCATCATGTGAACGTTATAGCCGATAGTGACAGTCATACCGTCATATTCTGACGTTGGTTGTCAGGGTTAATCGCGTTCGCAAGTTGAGATACCGTTACACTGGTTTAGTTGCGGGAATGGGAAATTCTCACAGCTCCTTGCTACCGTATCATTGCATGAAGGTTATATTGTTCGCTCTATTCACACACCCGATTGCTATGATATCCGTATTGCCGTTTTTCTCAATGGAAATATGTATTAGTTGTACGCATTAAACCGGTCTTTTGTTCGACTCTATCAATGGAATGGAATGTGCTAGAGGACTATCCCTAATCTAAATATAGCCATGACTAAATTGTAAACGGATCGTAACGTCATATACTATAGCTTTCAAATGGGCATGGATATGTGTCAGGCTACATGTATGTGGTATTTCATCAGGGGCTACACTGGTAAAAATTCCATAAGACCCATTGCTTCAGTCACAGCCACATATGATCAGAATGATGCGCTATTATTCATAAAAATATAAGGAAAACCAAACGTTTAGTCATACCACGACTCTTCCATGCGTTATATTAAAGAGATTGGGTTAAATTGCTACCCTCGTGAGAGGTAGGCCTATGAAGCGGGGTAGTAATTTTGTTTCTAGCACAGTATGTACCATACCAATGTTCACAAAGATATGACTACACTAACGTATTATGACCGCACATATACTAGCATATACGTTACGTTTTGCAGTAAAATAGATAACGGCATTATGTTATTGGATCATTACGTATTAACGTCGTTAAAATAGTTAATAAGGAATGCAGTTTTATCTTACTAATACCAAAATTGAGATACCACATACAACAAGGTATACATTTTTGAAACAAGAAAATAATCGAGATTCATAACATGCTAACATCAAACTTTGCATTGTTCACCCAAAGTGTATCCTAATAGATTTGACAAATGTCTCACCACACCCCAATGTCGGATTTTAAGACATCGCCCACATCCCACCCCATCCCATAAAAAGGGCGTATCATCAATATATGTGGAAAAGACTGACCAGGAGCGGATCCAGCATTTGGGGAACGGGGGTGGGGGTGTCTAGTTGCGAATGTTACTCTTGCAATCTTACGGGAGTAACTGCAAGAGTTACTGTTCGCAACTAGGGGGTTGTCCTTTTTCCAGCCCTTCGAAATGCACTTTGCTGTGTACACGTTTTACGGCATTTAAATTCAGACTCCAACTGGTGGTAAATTGTGATCTATGTGAACTCCGTTGCTGAACGAGGGGGTTGCAACCCCGGACCCTCCCCCCCCCCCCCACCCACCCCTTCCAGATCGACCCGCCCCTGCTGACGAAACGATGATTATGTCATATATGGCCAGTGGAGCTATTGGTCTTCTAGCAAACTCTGGTTGCATTGGCTATTATTCAAGTATCCAGTCACAACCACATAGGAGACACGCCATGTAATTTTGTACCTTCGGACATATGCGTAATTTCATTAAATACGTTTACAAAATTTACAATATGTTTCATAAATAAAATCAAAATTTTCAGAGTGCATGTACTCTGAAATTTTTTGTTAACTTTCGACTTTACTTATGAAAGATATTGTAAATTTTGTAAACGTATGTAATGAAATTACGCAGTGTATGAAGGTAAAAAATCACATTACGTGTCTCATATATGTACAGTGCAACCTCTGTACAACAGCCACCCATGGGAAGACGTAAAACTGGCTGTTGTAGAGAGGTGGCTGTTGTAGAGAGGTTAATGCTGAATTAAATTTTATTGTCTGATGTTTATTTATTTTCTTCGGTAATTCTCATCAAATGCATGCCTTGACAGCATTTTAATCATTTCCAATGGAAGTGATTCTAAAGTGCTGTCAAACATGTTTGTATTGAGAAAGAATGCAAAAGCAACATCAGAGGACAATGTTCATGCTCAGCAGTCTAAGGGTTAGATATAGAGGAAATCATCCATTTGAGATATAAAATAGCGGCTGTTACAGAGAGGGTATTGTTGTAGAGAGGTGGCCGTTCGGAGAGGTTCGACTGTATTACGGTACATCACATAGGCCGTGTTAGCCATGTGTTCCTATAATAGCAATTCCACGCCAGTTTGAAATTTGTTGTAGGTCTAGCATTCGTGATGGCGCTGCAGGTGTCAATTTCATGGGAGGGAGGTGTCGGACGATGAGTTAGCCTTATGTATTACAATACCGGAACACAGCTGTGCTAGCTATGTGTTAGTCATGATTATCACTTCCACGCCCGTTTGAAATTCGTAGCGCTACATGGGTCAGTTTCATGGGCCGTGTCGTACGATGACAGCCCTATCCATGAGAAAGTATGCCCGGATGTACAGTCTGATCGATCATTTCACAAAACTGATTGCGACAATAGGCGATATATTTATCGTGAATAGCGTCGAACTGCGTCGTGAAAGCAATTCTTAGAGCGTTCACGTGAACGTTGATCTCGATGCTATTTACGGACAATTTATTTTTATTGCCACCTAGTTGCGGTAATGTATATTATTCGATGTACGCGCCTATAATAAATCGTTCGATATTTTCGCTTAACGATCGCAAGTTATAACGTCGTACGAGACTGAGATAAATAGATGCCGGATTTGAAAATCCGGCATCTATTTATCTCAGTCTCGTACATGTATGTTCCACTGTTGAGCAAGACGAGCTGGTGTTAACCTCAGTGTACTTAGGTTCTTGAAGAATGGTTAATATTTTGGTGTTTTATGGATTATTTCGATATATCTGGTGGTTTGGGTGCATTGTTACCAACATACAATTTACGTCACCTCCCGTGAATTACACGTATAGGTACGGTAATTTACGCGTATGTTGACAGTATAAAAGGGGTCCGAAAGTTCGAAACGGTGAATGTGTAGATAATTGACGATTTCTGTCGTGTGTAATGATTGAGCATTAGTAGTTGCACACAACTATGTAAATTACCCAAAACCAACGAAATCCACCATAATCCACAAAAAAATACCCACATGGCACAAAAATAATGACCGTCTGTTTAAACACCTGTGTTTTGGACCAGTGAACATTGTTTCGGGACATCAGATAATCACGTCGAGTTCTGGTACATGTATGTTTAAAATGATTATTGAGCACCTTGTACCAATAAACCGCTATCAGTACTGAAATCAATAATAAATCCAACCTATATACATTTATCCCGTCAACACAGTGCGTATGTGCCGTGAAACACGGTGCCGTGAAACATTTTTGATATCCTATCAATACGACCTAATCACTGCGTATGAATATGTGCTGTTGTCATAATAGTCGATTTTCGATTTTGAGGTTGCGGCTGGGGTTATTTTTTGGCATTTTAAAGCTAATTGTAGGTGTTGACGGGATAATAGAATAGAAGTTAGTGCCGTGAATGGAAAAACTATCTGGCGCGGCACGGAAACGGGATGGACTCGGCATAGCCTCGCCCATCCCGTTTCCTAAGCCTTGCCAGATATGTTTTCCCATTCACGGCACTAACCTACTATTCTCTATATCACCGGGCTGCGGAAAGCATTTTATCCCGTCAACACCACAGGTGGAAGACTCGGACCTACGACACCAAAAATATGCCTATTAAAAAAAATCCCATTACCCCACCCACTTGGTCTCGTACATTACCATCTTCTATTTATAGAAGGTGGGTATGAATATGGCAATTATAGAAAGAGCCCTCTCTTTTCCGATTCGCACAAACACAATAAACATCGATTAAATGTATGAAATAATGTCTCTGGCAATCGATAAAGGTATTAGGTGTGTGAATATACTCACTTCAAATCGCTGTTTCAAGTATTTATTGAGTTATTCGCGTTTTGATTACCCATCCAAAGCGAAAGTTGCGCGTACGAAAGAATCTCACACAGAATCGGAGGCCGTCCGGCGTGGATTATCGGTCATATTTGGCCGATAGCTGATCGCCAGCTCAAACTAAAGTGGTGCACCATGACCATATACATTAGAAACTCCAACCATACAAAGTTCGTCCAATTGTGATCGTTCACCGATCTAAAAAACACTTTTTTGTCTAATTTCGTTCATTATCTGGAACTGGGTCAATGCACCATCTTCCATAATACAACCGGAAGCGTCTATGTAAAGAACATCTCTGATTGGCTAAATCTAAACTGTATGACGTCATTCAACCTATTTCGGGATTGCGGAAGACATAATCTGATAGTACGCGAATCATGAATGAAAGTAGGAAAAAGGTGTTCAAAACGCGAATAACTCAATAAATACTTGAAAAAGCGATTTGAAGTGAGTATATTCACACACCTAATACCTTTATCGATTGCCACAGACATTATTTCATACATTTAATCGCTGTTTATTGTGTTTGTGCGAATCGGAAAATAGAGGGCTCTTTCTATAATTGCCATGTTCATACCCACCTTCTATAAATAGAAGATGGTAATGTACGAGACCAAGTGGGTGGGGTAATGGGATTTTTTAATAGGCATTATTTTGGTGTCATAGGTCCGAGTCTTCCACCTGTGGTCAACACAGTGCGTATGTGCCGTGAAACACGGTGCCGTGAAACATTTTTGATATCCTGTCAATACGATTTGGAAATGCGGCTGGGGTTATTTTTTGCATTTTAAAGCTATTTGTAATGTTGACGGGATAAATAGAATAGTAGGTTAGTGCCGTGAATGTGAAAAAATATCTGGCCCGGCACGGAAACGGGATGTGCTCGGCAGAGCCTCGCCCATCCCGTTTCCTAAGCTTTGCCAGATAGTTTTTCCCATTCACGGCACTAACCTACTATTCTCTATATATCGTACATCTTCTTGGGCACATAATCACATGGCTTGCCTCATAGCATATCACGCAGTAGCGGCACTGCACATTTTCCGATTTATATGCAACTTTAACTTTATATGCAATTATATGCAATTATATACAATTATATGCAATTATATGCAATTAACTTTATACCTTTGACTGTGGTGTAGCGATATCGCACAACCTGCGCGATTTCGCTACACCACAGTCAACGGTATAAAGTTACGGGATAAGGTTTCCATATCGCGCACTGAAAGATAGCGATACTCTACAGGGCATTGACGTTCATACTGCGCTATATTGTTAGGCCTATAACAAATGTGTGGTGAGGGAAACCTACTATTCACTATATCACCGGGCTGCGGAAAGCTTTATTAACCACTGGTGCTGCACTCCGCGCCTATGAAACGCCAGCGCCTATTTCGACGTGAAACATTTTACGCAGGCGCGTATGGAAGCCAAATCTACATAATTAGAGCTAGCATTACATAGAGGATATTCCATCGTACATTTTGAATAGCGGGAAATAATACACGAGTGTGCATCGGCTTCCGAGTAAGCAACGAGTGAGCGTAGCGAACGAGTTGCTTGCACGGACGCCGACAGACACGAGTGTATTATTTCCGCTTTTCAAACATGTACGATGGAATATCCTATTTATTACACTTCCACGGCAGATATATATGCACATTTAGATTATAATCAATGAATTGTAATGTGCGCATGAATAGTTATACAATGACGTGTTTTCCCGCGTTGTGACGTCATATATGACGTCATGTAAACTTTTTTAAATTCAAGTTACTCAGCTGTTTCTATGAGCCAGATACATTTGAGTGCATGTTTGGAATGTGTTCAATCACATTTATGGAAGGTAATATCCGCCATAATTAGGTTTGAGGCGGCTTTCAGCTGCGCCGAAAACCTATTGTATTCGTTGGTTTTTTTTTTTTTTTTTTTTTTTTTTTTTTTTTTTTTTTTATTTTTTTTTTTTTTTTTTTTTTTTTTTCAGCCGTTCAGTCTACAGCCCAAACCGCTGGTCGGATCGACTTCAAATTTTGCATGCCGATTCGGATCAAGTGTGAGCAGAGACTCAGAGATTTTCATAAATCTCTTAATGCCACTTTCCACGAAACCGGAAGTGACGTCATACTTTCTATAACTTCCTTATTTTCCAACCGATTGGAAAGCTGACAAAATTCTCTATCTCAGACTCACTGACAGTTCTCGGCTATCTGGTCAAATAAGAGAGCTATAGGGATTTGAAGTTGAAAAATGTACATATTTTTCAACGATTTTGCCGATTTTTTGCCGAATTTCGGCTGATAACGGGTGGTCTTTGCAAACGTTTTCCAATTTGTACAGTAATGTCAGCAACATAATTTCTTGCCAGTGTGATAGGGGAGTGTCAGGCGCATAAAAGATGATAATTTTCAGAGCTCTATCTTGACTACTTCCGGTTCTATTGGATGTCAAAGATGAACGTCTTTTTTTTCAAGTTTTCAAAATAGAGCAAACGGATGTGACGTCAGCTTCGTTATTTATCAATAGATTTCAAAATTTCTTGCTGCGGTCGATATTTCAGTCCTTTAGCTAAAACTTTCCCGCTTTGTGCCCGGCCTATGGTGAAAAACAAACGAAAACTTCACTGGCGGAATATTGCTCATATGTAATTTCCGTTTTATTAGGTGTATTTACAAATGGCGTAAACTGCAATTTAGGGGCGATAACTATCGAAAAATAATCATCCGCTGACTTACGGGCTCCCTCCATCTACACCAAACCGCTGGTCGGATCGACTTCAAATGTTGCATGCCGATTCGGATCAAGTGTGAGCAGATACTCAGAGATTTTCAGATATCTGTTAATGCTACTTTCCACGAAAACGGAAGTGACGTCATACTTCCTATAACTTCCTTATTTTCCAACCGATTTCAAGAATTCATTTTGCATCGGAATGCTGACAAAATTCTCTATCTCAGAATCGTTGACAGTTTTCGGCTGTCTGCTCAAATAAAAGAGCTATATGCATTTGAAGTTGAAAAATGTACATACTTTTCAACGATTTTGCCGAATTTCGGCTGATAACGGGTGGTCTTTACAAACGTTTTCCAATTTGTACAGTACTGCCAGCAACATAATTTCTTGCCAGGGTGATAGGGGAGTGTCAGCCGCATGAAATATGATAATTTTCAGAGCTATATCTTGACTACTTACGGCTCTATTCAATGTCAAAGATGAACGTATTTTTTCAAGTTTTCAAAATAGAGCAAACGGCTTCGTTATTTATCATTCGATTTCAATTGTTTTTGCTGTAGTCGATATTTCTGTCCTTTAGCTAAAACTTTGGCTGAGGATCGAACCCGGTATCCCTCGCTCCGAGCCCATCACTCTACCTCTAAGCTAACCGGCCCCACATCGGTGTGATGATGCGAACACAATAACTGTTCATTCTAAAACTTCAGAAATTCTTTTTGCAACCGATAGTTTACACCTTGGGCTAAAGCTTAGTTACACATGAAATCAATGTTTGAGGCTCAAACCGTTGATGCAGCTCAAGCTGCTCTAGTTCTATTAGGCTTGATGCTTGCTTGCTGATGACATTCTAAGTTATATCCGTCTTATTACAATGTGGCTTGATGCTTGCTGACTGGTGCCATTACAACTTACTTTCATGTTATTTTATTCGTCATTCGTGTTTGTGACATTTGAAATCTTCTTGGTTGTAGTCTAACTTGCATGTGCATTTGGCTTGATGCTTTATCCATTCGCATTGTTTCAATGCGTTTGTGTCGATTACATTCTAAGTGACATCCGGAGTTCCATTATTGATTATTGCATCGCTGTTTTGCCTTGCGTTTTGTTACCTCGATAAGCCACGCCCCTTGACAACAACAATTGCAACAGTAATTTGGGAACAACCATTATGACGCCAGGTGCTCTGTTAAAACTTAAAATAGTTCTCCCTAAAATGATTTAATATGCTGGTACCCGTCCTACAATGCGTTGCTCTCTAAATTGGTTCCATGTCCCTAACGGTGTTGATGTAGATTGATTCCGCATTTTCTGTTGCGCCATGTTTAGGTTAAAAGACACCAAATGGTTTTACTGTATAATTTAACCGAATCCCAGCCTGTCTTTCCTACTTTCACTATTCGTATGGATGTTGTGGGACCAACCTCGTCATGTCCCCCAATATTGTTTATATTATTTGGTCACGGAAACTCTGTTTACATCATGTGACAAACAGGCTCAGTGTTTTCTTTTAAATGCTTCAAATATGCTGAAAATTGGTGTTAAAAACACCCGTTTTCTAACCTTAAACCTAGAGTGTACATACCAGGTTATAATATAGGGAGACATGTTTTTCTTTATTCTTTCAATCTGACATTTTTCTGGCAAAATGATTACCATTACCAGACGTACTAATTGACATTATTATACTTTTTATATCAAACGCGAAATGCCAGTTTGATATCAGGGGCAAACCGTGGTTCCTTAAAATGATAACGGAAGCAACTATTTATTCCATTTATTTATTATTTGATGTACAATATCATACTTTATGATATGAGCCGCGTCGCGAGAAAACCTGTCTTCAGGAGTCTGACGACATCACAAGATATGACGTCGTGAACTTAGCTGACGTAATTTCAGCCGAGATTTCCAATTATCGAAGTTTGTCAGACCGCCATGTTAGGTTTGTTCCGTTGTGTTAAAGTTATCTCACGAACAGAATATATCTATAACCGGGCGTATGTGTGTGAAAAAAACGAAACAGTCTTCGATCTGTCATGGATCCTGTCTGAGAATGTATTGGATGAACGTTAGACTGCCGTACTAACAACGGTCGTACGATCGAAGTCCACCATTTTTATTCGAAACGGGCACATCATATATTATGTTTTTATTAACAATAATGCCGTAAGGGTAATTTTCTTGTATTACTTTTGCTGCTGATATCACATATAAAAATGTTTGTCTGTTATTGATATGTGTTTTTAATGTTCCGTTATTTTGACATATAATATTTTCTTTGACACAGTTTGCAGATAACTGTCCACATTAACCATGTTAACTGCTATCGACCACCATTTACAGGTGAAAAATCTGTGTAAGCTACATTTTTTATTTACATACAGATGGTCGGCAGCATATTTGTAGACCGTTGTAGCCTGGGCCCAGTTTCCCGCACAACTATATGTTTCAGATCTGGTTAACTCGACGCGAATTTTCAGTTTATTGCTCAATTTTTTCTTTCTAATATACATGTAATGTATACAATTAACATTTAGCGCAACCTTTACCTGCAAAAACAACAAAGCATCTGTGCATATGCACCGTCTGATCAGAACATAGGATGTCCGCCATTCAGTCACTAGGGAATCCTTTCTCGATTACCGACATGATATGGGTCGCCGATCTTACATTTATTGCAGATATTGTAAGGTCCGTTTTTGTCAGCAGGTGGTCCAAGTACAGCTGTAAGCGGGACGATGACGTGAACATTCGACATTTATGTTGTCTGAATATGAAAAGCTAAAATCTGAATGAACACTGACGTGTGTGTATATTAATATCAGAAATACATACGGTGGGATGATATTTCAAGGTAACATATGTTGGAGATATTAGTATCATGGAAAGTGATCTGCACCACTTGAGGATATTTTTTATTGTTTTGCAAAATGACCCCCTTTTCTGCATAATGGAAGTCTCAAACTTAACATGAAACAGTTCATTTCAGTTACTTAGAGGGTTACGTGTTAATCGTCAAAGGTTGTAGCAGCATTGTCAATGAAAAAATAGCAGTATGGACAAGCTTTTGAAAATCTAATATCATATCCACAGGAATCTTCGGAATGTCAAATACTTGGTGGATTAACTGTACAGTTGGTCATAGACATGCACAGACGGACGGATGGATTGACGCATCCACACATGCACAACGTGTGATTACTGGCATTTAATTCATTTAATTTATGAAGTATCTCCCCTATGTATCACAGTATATTATAGTACACATATGAAGTAAAATAAAATACAAAGTCCTCGGATTTTTATCAAATACAATAGTGTGTATTTTGATAATATAAATAGGAAATTTGCATTATGGAAAGCAAAAAAAGATATAAAACTTCCTAAAACATCACCAGGGCCGTAACCAGGAAGCCAAAAATGAGGAGGCAGTGATCATGCACCCCCCCCCCCCCCACCTCCACCCACACACGGAAAGAAAATTACGAGTATTTATTATGAAATCTAAAACATATTTACAAATAGAGCAGATTCTGATGACACGGCTTGTTATGAGTTGGCTCACCTGTGTCTACACGGTTTTGTTGAAACTTTCGAATTAACTCGGGTTACCACATCTTTGACACACTTCCTAGTGTTGTTTCTGTATTAACACAGCTCGTGTGCAAGGTATGTGCATGAGGATTTGATAAATAAGTTGGATCACGTTTTTGTATGAATAATATCGTCTAGCATTACAGGATCCGGATTCGGATACGGATAACAAAACGTCTGATCGAATATCAACATGATTAATGGAAGACACTATTATTAGTTGAAATTAACATGAAAATAAGACACACTACACTGTACACTTATTTTCACGACCATGACTATTTGAAAAGCATAATAAAGGGGATTGAATAAATGCTGTTTATATCTGAAGTAACCTAATATGCGGGTTTCCGCTTTCGGACTGTGGCTTGATGCTTACTTCCTGTGGCATTGTCCTTACTGCTTTCGGCCTTATTCAACGTGCTAAGTGCTTGTTCTTACTTTCTATTGCAAATGCTTAGTGCAATAAAACAGGGACACGAATAAGGACGTATCAATAATTGTAATGTGAATAAGACGAATGAACAAAGCAATCAGCAGAATGGACATGCAAGAAAGACAATACAATTACAACAAGCAGATTGCGATTGTAATAAATACAAATGACGAATGAAATAACATGAATATAAGTTGTAATGTCATCAGCACGCAAGCATCAAGTCACATAGAATTATGGCGGATATTACCTTCCATACACATTAACATTCTAGATTAGTCGAGACCATTTCAAATGTTTAAATAACTTTATTTTGACTGTAATAACAATTACACATTTTGCATGGTAGCTCGTGGTTTCCACGAAAACAGGCGCGCAATTACGGGTGTTCTATTAACGGTGTATTATTTGTAAGGAGTTGATTACGGGTTTTCTCTCACAGCGAAACCCGTTCAAATAATTTGCAAGAGTGTCATACATATTTAGAGCTAGCATTGATTATTTTAGTTTATGTTTATTTGGCGTTCCTGGGACACCGAATCTTCATGAACTCAAATAAGTATTGCTAGCTCTACATAGCTCTTCAAATGATTTGGAGCTAGCTCTACATATTAAATGCTCTTAGAGCTAGCATTACTTATTTGAGTTTATGTATATTTGGCGTTCCTTACGCGCCGGCGTAAAATATTTCAAGTCGAAATTCCCATTCAGCAACATGCAAAAGATACTGTATAAACACATTTTCGGCTAGTAACCGGCGCAAGAAATTTGCGCCGGCTACTTGACGAAACATGCGTTCATGCGATAGCTCTAATGAGAGCTGAGTGCCGTCTCGTCTTGCCTCGCGCGTCAGTTTCCGGAGAACTCTCGATGGGTCACGTGATTGCTTGCCTACACGGATACGCTCATTCGTTGACGAGTATTGTTAGACAGCTATTTGCATCTATCCAGAAGTGTTTTCATGTTATTATCTAAAACGATGACTTTTAAGACCAGAGATTTATCTGGCCAGTCTAAATATAACTTATCTCTGACGACACACCGATTAGTATACGTCATCGTTGAATACGGGCACGGCACATTAAAGGTACGTGCCCACTCAGTAGGCACACACAGTTCTTTATAGGAATTAAATAAGTGTATAATTGTATCACTATTCCACCAGTTCTAAAATTTATGAGTGCCCGCTATACCGATATAATCATTTAGTAATATTTATTTTGCTGATAGTGACGTGCGGTGGTATCAGGCTATTTTCATATGCATGATTTTGTTTAATTATTTATACTAAATAAATGCGTCACCTGAAAGAAATAATATTTTAGACAGATTATAAAGTATGATAATTTCCACATCATCAATTAAATACAGAGAATAAATAGTAATGTCCGTTAACATTTTAAGGAAACACGGTCATCGACCCTGATATGAGTGTGGAAAGTTACTTCAGATATAAACTGTATAATAATGCCAATCAATACGTGGGGTAATGGTGAATGAATGTTTATTTTGCCAGAACATATCTCATATGATGTCTCTGATAAACAGAACAGTTTGTGTCTACTGAGTGGGCATGTACCTTTAACCCTTTGAACCCGAAAGCCCGCTATATCGGTTTATGCAAACAGTGCAGACCCAGATGAGCCGGCTCGTAACGAGCCGTCTCATCAGGATCTGCACTGTTTGAAAGTAATTTTCATATTTTTGAGAACAACAAATAAACCCTTTATATAAATGGAATAGTCTGAAAATCATTTTGCGATGATTGGATTGGTTGCAAAATTAACATATCGCAACCCATTCAGTTCCTTAGGGTTGAAAGGGTTAAGTAATTGAACGCGCAACAGGACCATGGTTTGGTGGCACTTTTTATCAAGACTTCATAAAGGTCGTAAGTAATTGAAAGCGGAACGAGACCATGGCTGGGTGGCATTTTCATCAAGACATCAGAAGGTGATATTTACATTGCATTTTGCAATCCATTAGGGCGATATTTCTGGCAAGCACGCAAAACGTGACATTTGCTGGCCGCCATCTCTTAAAACGGACACAAAAACGTTTGCGACCAGCATACAGTGGGGTCAGCGTGTAAGTGCACACACGAACGAACACGACAGGTTGGTTCCAACCTGTCGTGTTCGTTTGTGTGTGCACTTACACGCTGACCCCACTGTAGTCCCATAGCAGTCTGATATGGGCCTATGTTGTTCGTTTGCGCTGCACTCTCCGACGAACATAGCCTTACCGCCATCAAATGATTAGGTTCCAATGCGGATATTCAACTATGCAAGACGACCTGTTTTTAAGTTTTTTCGTTGGAACGAATTACATGTAATAAAAAAGAATTCTACGTCCCCTGCGAGACTCCGTACGTTTACTCCGATCGATAATTCTATATCGCTGGGAAGTGATGCTTAATCGTTGTTTTATTGCACTGCAATAATGTGTCTGAAATTAATGGCCGAATTATATGTAATAAAATAATTATAGCAGCATGACGTCACGTATCGTTGGTACACAAGAGTCAAGTGGAAACTGGGATTATCAAATCGGTCAAATCGGACAAGTGGTTTTCCTCCTTTACGCCTTCATCTGTGTCCACTAAAGCACGTGTATAAGTGGTCTCGTGTTTGTTTGATTTGTAATCGTTGTAAAATATAAATAAAGTTTAAAGTGGAAACTATCGACCGAATGACTATTCAGTGGCATAGTTCTACCATCTAATATACGGGATAGTGTGACAGCTAAGTCGTCTGAAACCCTTGCAACCCTAAGGAACTGGAATCGACTGTGATATGCTACTGTTCCGACCAATCCAATGGTCACAAAATGATTTTCAGATTCGTCCATTTATGAAAAGGGGGTGTTTTTGTTCTAAGAAATATGAAAATTACTTTCAAAAAGTGCAGATCCTGATGAGACGGCTCGTTACGAGCCGGCTCATCTGGATCTGCACTGTTTGCATAAACCGCTATAGCGGGCTTTCGGGTTCAAAGGGTTAATACTCCTTGTCTTAGCTACATACGTTTCGCCAGATAGATTGGACGTTATAAATAACCAGAACTATCGTCAAAAAACGTGATTGGTCACTAGGGATTAAATTTAGTTCTTTGCATCTCGTCTTGACCGGTTACTTAATACCGCGTCAAGACGACTTACATACTGGTCAATATAAGATGTGCATGTCTTAAGTCGTCATGCCGTCTTAGTTTGACTAGAATAAATTGCAGAAATGGAATTTTAAAACTCTATTTCACTAGTAGGCAGTATCTCGTACATTGTTTTTGACCAGTAGTTACATTTATTGCATAACATGGTGGGCTTTCACAGTTTAATAACACAGTGTAATAAAATCACATTACACACTCGACTAAGTGTAATAAATATGCAAATAAGCCCGCAACAGAAATAGAGAATAGTAATGTGCTCGGCTCTCTGCCGAGCACATCCCGTTTCCGTGCCGCGTCAGATATTTTTTCCCATTCACGGCATTAACCTACTATTCTATTTATCCCGTCAATGGCTGTAAAATGCAAATCAACACAAATGTTAGATTGTATTTATTGCATAAGCACGGCACAATACGATGAAGTTGTAATGACTATCTAGCGTACCGGCCTAATTTGCATATTTATTACACTCTTGTATTGATATTTATTACACTAGTATATTAATATTTTTATTACACCGTGTTATTACATTTTAAAAGTCAAATTTATGCAATAAATATTTATTACAAAAGTACGTACAACACCATATATTCATATTTTAATTCATAGTTATATATTTATTACAGTGTTTTATGATGTTTAATATACTGTGCTACATGCATTAGCTACGCTAATTAAATAAAACTGAGTTCATGCACGTGCTGTAATGTTGTATTGTAAACAATTAATGGACTTTCATTTATTGATATCGGCTGCATATGCAGCCTATGCTCAATAATTGTAAATCCATCAATTGAAATTTCCAAACGATCCTAAATTTGCATTTACGAACATTTTAGTCGTACAAAGTTTAGTTATTTGTCTTACCTGTGATGTCGATGAGGCACAAAACACTGACGCCAGCGTCAGCAGTATGGAAAAATCTACCGTCGACTCCATCAATGTGAATCTGAAATAGATAGTTGATTGCTTTATTGATCGTTCCATTGATCGTTCGTTCAATCGATATATTGCTTTTTGATTGATTGAATGAATGTGCTGTTTGCTGTTTAATGCCAATACACGAATTGAATTGAATTGAATTGAATTGATTGAGTGATTTGTTAGTTGGTTTGTTGATTCATTTACTTTTGTTGATTCATTGTAATTAATTACTTAATTACTTAATGTATGTATTGATTGATTGATTGCCTGATTGATCTGAAATATTTGTGGTTAAATTCAAAATCCTGTGAGAATGATGTGCGTTCATGATTGCAAAACAAGTGTGTTTTTTTTTCGAAAATTGTAATTTTTTATCGCCAATATACCAGATGGTCAGAGTCTGAGAGATACCACTGTAGACAGAAAACCATCGCGTGTAACTTACATCACAGTGTGTCCGACTGTACGAGGACATAATTCACAAACTTTATCAAGCATGTTTTACTGAGTTAAGAAATAGAGAATGGTAGGTTAGTGCCGTGAATGGGAATAAATATCTGGCAAAGCTTAGGAAACGGGATGGGCGAGGCTCTGCCGAGCACATCCCGTTTCCGTGCCGCGCCAGATATGTTTTCCCATTCACGGCACTAACCTATATTCTATTTATCCCGTCAACACCTACAAGTAGCTTTACAATGCAATAAAAATAAGCCCAGTTACCGCACATATTCATACGCAGTGATTAGGTCGTATTGACATGATATCAAAGGTTTCACGGCACCGTGTTTCACGGCACAATCATACGCACTGAGTTGACGGGATAAATATCGAATTCGCGTAAATATCGAATTAGTGAGCAAATGATGAACATTGCACATGTACATGTATATATATTTTATGCATTATAAGCCACTTGCTCGCTACTATGCTGGGGGAGGAGTAAAAAAAAAACGAAATTGACTCCGAAACCTGGTTAGATAGCTTGGAAATGATGTAACTAAGAAAACAAAAGTTACATTTTGAAAATCGGTTCACAAATAAAAAATTAAATTAAAAAAACTATTTTTAGTCCCATAGGAAACGTTTTTTCGCAATACAATCAATATTTGATGTACTTTTATCAAATTTAAAATAAATGGGGAGGGTAACTTTTTTGTTATTGATGAAAAACTACTTATATTTAATTATTTATTTTTAATTGAATATGTGTAATAGGCAAATGTTCGTCGGCAGTAAAACGTGGAACTGACAGTAGTAGTACTAAATACTCTACATAAGCTGAAAAAGTGCACGACTTGCTGTTCCAAATGACATCAGCTTATAAAAAAACGACAAATATGGATCGGACATATTAACCTTACCATTTGTTGGTCACGCAGGCATACGTATGCCTGCGTGACCAACTAATGGCAAGGTTAATATGTCTGATCTAATAACCAGCTGTGCCCGTAATGAGACTGTGTCTGGGGAAATTCTGATACAGTGGAACCTATCTAACTAAACCGGACACGAAGAAAACACATGTGATCTTATTTTTGATGAGTTTCTTGGTCATTTATCTCAGGTGATAATGTATGTTCGTGATCGCATAGCACACAACTATGGCTCAGAATGATCAAATGCCTCATTTGCAGTGAAACATCTCTAAGCCGGACACCCTGGGGACCTCCCAGGGTGTCCGGTTTAGAGAGGTTCCACGGTACAGTGTTTGTCCTCTGTAGACCCAGCACATGTTGCACATTTGCCGCTCAGCTAATGACCAACCCTGTTGTATTATCAGGATGCAGAAAACCCCGAGCAGATCATGAGCTAGGCTGGTCAAAATTGCCATTAACCCCGTTCTCCATTCACATACGCATATTACTTATAATCATGTCTGGTGGATATAGCGCTTTTTTTTAGCATTTGGCCACCATGTACACATAGTAAAATGCATGAAATAGCTCTGCCGATGACGTCGTCTTAATAGATATATCCATTTCGCAATGTTTACACCTTCAATAAAATCATAATGCAAACGCCCATTGGACGTATTGCGTTTACATACCAATACAATACATGTTTTTTTTTAATACATTAGACACACGTGACGCCGCGCGATGTTATTCATTGGTTAAAGTTCGCAACGTCGCTGTTCCAGGAATTGCAACAAAATGACGTAAAACAAGATTTTTGTTAATTTTAAGCCGTATTTGGTTATTTACAGTTTTGAAACTATACAAAAATGCAGTGTAAATATAAGTAATACAATCATGTGCTTTTGCGTTTATTGGGGTGAACAATACATTGGGTTTGTTGAAAGTTTGCTTCCTTCGCACTTTAAACAGACAAGATGTATTGAAAACTCAGTAAACGCAATAACCCATGGTTTTAATTCTTAAGTATATTTTTCTTCTCGAAATAACTTCGATACGGCTGCCGCTTGTATGACAGCATTAATTCCTGTGTGAGATGCATTTAAATTACATGTATCTCCTTTATAAACATAATTTTGAGCACTTTTGTACCGTCCCTCCTTGTCTTTCACGGACATTTTGTGATACTACATCAATGCTACATGTATGTCAGTGCCATACTATTTGTGGCTGAAGAAATTGAGCTGATGATGTGAGCGACCAGCATCCGCGCAGTCCGATCAGTGTATACACCAGTCGCCCTTCATATTGCAAACACTCGTCAAGCAAGCAACACTCATCTGTAGTGCCGTACACTGCTCTGCTCCTCTATGCACCAGGGAGCCGTTTCACTAAACTTCGTACCACTAAAATGCAACATTAGTGCAACGTTATGTTTTCTTGTAAACAATTAGTGGATTTACATTTATTGAGCATAGGCTGCATATGTAGCCTATGCTCAATAAATGTAAATCCATCAATTGGAATATCCAGACAATCCTAAATTTGCACTTACGAACATTTTAGTCGTACGTTAAGCAAGCAACATGCACCTGTAGAGCCGTACAGAGCTCCGCTATGCGTCAGGAGCTCTATGCGGTCTAACATGCATCTCTTAGTTGGCTGCATGAGGGTGCCAGAGGCGGATTCACGAATTCGAGTACGCGTGGATTCTTTATTTTAATTGAGACACACGTGATCATCAACTTACCTAAAATACAAATATTTAATTTCTTTTTCAAAAACATATGTTGTTGCCACTCAGTTGAACCGTCTCGATGAGACGGTTCAACTGAGTGGTAACAACATATACTTTGGGTGAGAAATAAGAAAAGCTATCAGAAAGTTGCATGTAATAAATGGGTTAAAATCTAAACTCCACAAATTGTAGATGGGGTTGTGTGCCCGAGACGCCCCCGCCTGGTTCCGCGCCTGTGTGATTTATGTAGCAGCTTAGCAGCCAGTCTGGGCACGAAATACTATAATCTCCAGCTCCCAATTAATTGTGGTTACATTCGCAACACAAGCTGGGAATCACATAAAATTGCTTCGGGTAAAACAAATAAGCTGACGTAATTTACACATTCAGTGATGTAAACTTAAGGACCAACTATATACCTGATCATCATTTGATTCAAAGACAATTGCTTCGTAAATGTGATGGAATATATGTATAACATATATGTGAACACTGCCTCGTTACTGTGTCCCTATACGGCACATGTGGTGGCCAAATCGGCCATCTCTGTATGTTCCAGCCATTAGCCAGTTTCACCTGGTCTGCCGTTTGAGTAACAACTCAAAATGTGAGGTAGAAAATATGATATAATATAGCTAATCACATGTAGAAAAGCCAGGAGAACGGACTCCTATCAATTATATTACACCAAACTCTATGTCAGTTTTCTGGACAGGTCCGTGCCTGTGTTTTTAACAACATGAACCACCATATACATGTAAATAGCTTCATACACAGACAATCTGACAGTGTATCACTACTGTACTCTGTTATTAGCTATCAAATCCAGTGGCATGTAAGCAGTTACCTGGATGTATTGTCCCTGTTGTCTACTCACCTACTATGCGAGTAAATAGGGCTTTACCTATCGGTAACGTGTACAGTAACATAGGATGTGCATCAGATTGGAAAGTTTACACGTTGACATTTATTTTGAGATTGATGGAAGAAATGCTCAGATATCTCGTCTTTTGTATAATTTGCTGGTATAATATTTACAGCTTGCCGTTGTCATATCAGTCTATTATGTATTGCACCAACTTTCATTTGGTTTACTGTCATATTATTTGCTGTATGTGTCAAACGCACGAAGTGGTGAAACTGTACGATGGCTTGTACATACAAAGATGGCGGAGATGGCAACTCAGTGCTCCATATAGTATACTGTAACAAGACAATATTCACATAATTATGTTATATTCATATATCACATCACTCTTATGAAGCAATTATCATTGAAGTGAAGTGTATCTATCTATTACCTAATACCTTAAATGGTGATTAGACGTGTTGGCCTGTTCATTGATAGACCCACCAATCGAATGCCAGAATATTACACACACGAGTGTATGGCGGTAATTAGTTCATAACGGTCACTAGACTAAGCCTTCAAAGTCCCCATATGCACCACGCCAGCTAAGGGTGTCTTGTATTTCATATTAAATGAAGCGGCTGGCGAGAATGTTTGCAACATTAATATAGGAATGTGCCTATTGAGTGGGCATGCACCTTTAAATATTAGGACACTTTGTTGTTGGACACCTTATATTTGTGTGTTTCTCAGAACAAATTGGGTTCTGAATATTTAGGGTTATTACGTTACTGAAAAATGGGTAACGTTGTGAATGCCAGGTTTTTGCGCAGTCGATCATTGCTACCGTAGTTATTATAGGAATGAATGGCCTTTTTGTGGAATTTATCGGGGTATAAACTTGGAAAAGTCGCGGGAATACTGGACGAAGCGATAAAAAATTACAATTTTCGAAAAAAAAAAAAAAAAAAAAAAAGTTTTTTTTTTTCTTTTTCGAAAATTGTAGTTGTTTAAGACCTCGTCCAGTATTACCGCGACTTTTTCAACTTTATATCCCCGATAAATTCCACAAAAAGGCCATTCATTCCTTATAATTCCAGCATTTGAAATAAATTAATCAAGAAAATGTGTTTATTTTCCGTTTTCTTAAGAATTATTTTAGCTGTGCCTCACGGTTACGGAAAGTAGTTCGGCGTGGGAGTTTACTGGGATATACATTTTTGACAGAGACTTGCTACAGGCCGATCAAATGTTAGGGAATTGTGTAAATATGTTTGTGCTGGAATTATTCGGCAACATGTTTATTTTATATTATAATTGGTCTTTAACGGCATTTCAACAGCTGAGGTCGTTTTATGTTGGATTAACAAGGTCGAATACCATGTTTCACTGGTGTGATGGTGGTTGGGACGGGGGCGGCTATTATACAGCACTGACTTGGTGCCAGGTCCTCACCACACCAGAGTCACTTAGCCACACTCCCTAAAAACAATGTTATTAGTACTAATCGTACTACTATTAAAATGAGTATAAACGAATTCGCGTGCTCCCAACTAACCGCCCGCTGGTCGGAAATATGACACGGTATCGGGGAGTTTCTCTACTATCCGTGTTATCTCCGCGAGGAATTGTTGTTTAACCCATTTTATGCTGAGCTCAATTTTTCTGACGGATAATCCTAAATATTAATTTAGTTTCGCCACAAAAGTATATATTGTTACCACTCATTTGAACCGTCTCTACGAGACGGTTCCAATGAGTGGTAACAACATATACTTTGAGTGAGAAATAAGAAAATTGGGGAAAACATTGTTAAACATTGATACCGGTGATTCTTTTTGACATTGGACGGGTTCACATACTAAAATTATGGCAACTGCAGGTTATGCAATCAAGATGTGGATCACCGCATTGTTTGCATACAATACAATAATTATCGTATTTTATTGCACGATCCAGTTTCCCAGGTCGCATATGAAGGCGTGTCCTTCAATTTGATACTGTCTATTTCACCATTATGTCAATGAGCGACAGGAAAGTTCACATCTAAATAGTACGCCTGTTTTGTGGATTTTGTTACGAAAATTGGATAACATAATAGCATAAATGAAACCTGACCAAAGAGCTTGGTGATGAGTTTAAAAATCGGTTAACAGGGAACACCCAGTGATTTACCGCGATTCTGGAGGGATTTATTTCCTTGAATGAAACATTACCTCCTAGACGTTCGAGACACATAATTGACGTCACGTTTTGACGTCATTTCCAGCGAAGAACCAATGCATACGCTAACGTCAAAATTGTCAATTTTGGCAACATTATAAGCTGGTCTAAGAGCAAATTTCACATTTTTCGAACAGAATGTAAAATACAATTTATACCACTACCAGTTTGAGATACCGGATTTATTTCCTTTGGCATCTGTAAATCCGATAAAGAAACTCGTGCTCCGCACTCGCTTCTTTATCGGATGTCCAGATATCTCGGGCATTACATCCGATATTTCAAAATGGCAGTTGAATAAACTATTTATCTTGTTAAAAGCGTGACGGGTGTTTCATTGATGAAATGACGAACAGTGCAGATCCTGATCAGACTGTGCAGATGCACAGGCTGATCTGGATCTACACTGGTCGCAAAACCCATAAGTCCCATTTCTCCAGTCACAGACACATTATGTTGACACATGTCGTTTACTATGCATGACATCGGTTACGTCCCTTCCACTGTTCGTCAACAACGGTAGGCCTGCAGTAGTTATCGGATATTTATATACATTTCCGAGTTTTGTTTCTGCATTTACACAGCACATGGACAATACAAGGACATTAGGATGTGATAACACAGTTAGAGCACGTCCGTCCGCATGTACGATCGATAATCCACTGGCTAAAGCTCGGATTATCTCCTCGTACATGCGGACGAACCGTGATCTAACTGTGGCTCGGTACATCCAATATTTCTATATTTACTTCGTATTTCATCTTAAGTTTAAGCAACAACGTATGTGTCTGGTTAGTGATGACACCTGGGGCCGTTTCACGAAACTTCGTACGGCTAAAATGTTCGTAAGTGCAAATTTAGGATCGTCCGGAAATTTCAATTGATGGATTTACATGTATTGAGCATAGGCTGCATATGCAGCCTATGCTCAATAAATGTAAATCCAACAATTGTTTACAAGAAAACATTGTTAATGCGAAATTTACAGGCTATCATTATTTTGCAATTACAAAATATTTAGTCGTACGAAGTTTAGTGAAACGGCCCAGCACGTCATAACATATACACTGGACTTATGGCCACTTTTTCGAACATATGAGTCGAGCTTAAGCTATGCTTATGCCCACTTTTTCGAACATATTAGTCGAACGTACGCTACCTGTACAACATGTACACTTACTGATAACGGCTGGTCATTGCACATTTACAATACAATATAAATAGCAGTATTATTTTTGTAACGTTCACGTGATCTCACGTAGAATGAGGACAGCATAAGACTCGCGCGAAAAATCAGACAACCTAGTCTTTTTTAACAGCCATTGTTAGGGTTAGCGTTAGGGTTAGCAAACATCTAACCCTAACTCTATCATTAACCCTAGCACTAACCCTAACATTTATTATAAATTGCTACATACATGTATATGGAGAAACTTGGAAATGTCATTAGGTCGGTTGCGGGTTCTAGGTATGCGCATACAGTGATACATCAGATCAGTAAAAACGATTAATAGTATCGATTTATATCTTATTTCTGAACCCAATTACACGTAAGAGTCACCTGAACAATAAATGAAAAGAGAATGTGAAAAGTACATGTAACTAACGTTGCAATTGCTACTATTTCAATTATAGTCATATTTCAGTGTTGCTTAAAGTTGTGTCTCTAATGGAGAGCTCTTTCTAAATGTATTCTAAATTACGTATAATAGCATAAGTTTACCTTACTGGTACGAAGATAGCGAGTATGTCTAACTAACTTATCTCCCCTGTTTGTCACAGTTTCTGATATTATATATTTGAATGTAATTTCCAATAACCTCCGAAGGGAAGCACATTTAATACACATTGTTTTAAAGTCACTATATTTATTAAATTTTCGACCACATGGTCTTTATCAAAATAGTATGAAAATGTATCGGCAGCCCTATGTGACGTCCATAGTGTAGCAAATGCTACACTATGGACGTCACATAGAAAATGTATCGGCAGTCCTATGTGACGTCCATAGTGTAGCAAAACATGGTCGTCAAAAATTTAATAAAAGGAGTGACTTTAAAACAATGTATATTTGAATGTTTCGCTTGTTTTGTGGAATGTGATCAAATAAAATAGTGCAGTTGATTGATGTAGTCGATTTTCTGCGCATGGAATACCACTCGTTGGATATAATAGTATGTGTCCTCTGAGAGCAACATAACTACTGTCTGTTCCACGTTTTACTGCCGACGAACTTTAACACATTAAACACATTAAGTCTTAACCATTAGACCGCTACACACAACAATTTCCGTCGGCTGTTGCTTTTATATATTGCCTTATTTATCAATAAAAACATGATTTGACAGCACTTCAGAATCATTTCCAATGGAAATGATTCTAAAGTGCTGTCAAAGCATGTTGTAAATTATTCTAAAGTGCTGTCAACGCGTGTTTTTAATGATAAAATAGAAAATAAACAGCAGACGAAAAAATAAATAAGATTGCGGTGTAAGGGTTAACAATATTTAAATGTCAATACTTTTTCATCAATAACAAAAAGGTGACCCTGCCCTAAAAAAATGTTTGAATAAATTCCATCAAATATTGATTTTATTGCGAAAGAAATATTTCCCTATGGGAATTTAACATGCAGGCTGAATTAGGGAGGGTGACTTTTTGTATTACTGGTGAAAAAGTACATTTAAATATTGTTTTAGATTCAATGTGTTTAATAGCCAAATGTTCGTCGGCAGAAAAACGTGGAACAGACAGTATACGTGTACATGTACAATGGAACCGCTATACGGCTTATGGTGATTCCACTGTAATTAAGATAATGAGCGTTCAATCACACGTCTGTCTGCTTTGCAATGGTGTACAGACATCGCATATATTGTTAAATATAGATGTAAATGATAACGAATCGTCACGAAGAACACAGGTGGAAGACTCGGACCTATGACATAAAATAATAGCTATTACAAATCCCATTACCCCACCCACCTGGTCTCGTACTGTACATTACGTTAGTATAATATATAATAATGTAGGTACCAAGTGGGTGGGGTAATGGATTTTTAGCAATGGGCATTATTTTGTGTCACATGTCCGAGTCTTCCACCTGTGACTAAGAAGAGCCCAGTAGCCGATTTCATCAACATTGCAAAGTATACTTTACTAGCAAAGTATACTTTGAGGGAGTAATCATTTATTTTTCCTGAAATGCATTATTTCATATAGAACTAACAAATGCATATATTTCATGATTAAAAGTATGCAGAATTATTATACTGAATTTATTACATTATCACAGCCAAATTGGCTGTGATAATGTAATAAATTCAGTATAATAAAAATTAATAAATTTATCATAAAATTGAAAATTTCTCCCTCAAAGTATACTTTGCTACTAAAGTATACTTTACAATGTTGAAGAAATGGGCTACAGTTCAGTCCAGTTTAACACCCCTCGCAGTCCATGCCTGATCAGGTCATACACTGCTCGCTATTGTGTTAGGGAAACATTTCCAACGACAACTTCAGCTCTGCCTCACTTTCTGTGAATATAATAGCTACATGTAGCTAATCAGTAGCCACACTGGTGGCGGAAATGTCAATAAGCCCGCTTACTCTTGTTGCGGGCAGTAACTCTGCAATACTCCCGTACCGTGGACGGTACGGGAGTTTTGCAGAGTTACGTCCCGCAACTACGGAACGTACGGGGATTTTGCAGAGTTACTAACCACAACTATCGACGGTACGGGAGTTCTGCAGAGTTACTGCCCACAAATACGGACGGTACGGAAGTTTTGCAGAGTTACTGCCCATGACATGGGACGGTATGTGTGTTTTCCTGAGTTACTGGACGCAACGACGGGCGGTACGCGAGTTTTGCAGAGCTACTGCCTACGACCGGGGACGGTATGTGAGTTTTGCAGAGTTACTGCCCATGACCGGGTACGGTATGTGTGTTTTCCAGAGTTACTGCCCGCAACTACGGACGGTACGGAATTTTTGCAGAGTTACTGCCCATGACCGGGGACGGTATGTGAGTTTTCCAGAGTTTCTGCCCGCAACTACGGACGGTACGCGAGTTTTGCAGAGCTACTGCCTACGACCGGGGACGGTATGTGAGTTTTGCAGAGTTACTGCCCACACCTATGGACTGTACGGGAGTTTTGCGGGATTACTTCCGGCAACCGTGGAATGTACAGGGGTTACTGCCCGTAACTGCGTTTACTTGTGGCGGATCACGTATTAAAGTCTGGACTCATTGTTCCTACGTCAATGAACACATAATCATTAATTATTTCACCATTACTGACACCTTCGCACTTCTATTTGCGGCCTGGCGAATGCCACTCTTGCGTAAGTGAAGCACTATACAATTTTATTCCACACTAATACAAATGTCAATGTGCATGATCACGTAGTTACAACAACAACAACAATGACTGAAAGCGTTGAAAGCGCGACCACTCCAAAGTAAGTATTAGGCCTATTTGATATTTTCCTTAATAGGCATCATAATTTGATGGCGCAGCAAACGCGTCTTCATGAGCTGCATTTGGTGGTCCTGGGAGTTCGGCACAGACTTATTATGTCGTTTTTGCGAAGAATCGATTTCCGTGTCAGTAGACACGGAAATCGATTTTTCGCAAAAACAACATAATTTTGCGCCAAAGTATCGAGACCACCAAATGCAGCTTAACAAGATGCGTTTGATGGGCCATATTTCATCAAAATCCGTTACATAATAAGGACATAATACATAAAAGAATACGTACTTTGAATCGGAGTGCTTCTGGAAGTTTCAGTACTTATTGTTTTAAAGGTACATGCCCACTCAATATGCACAAAATGTTCTTTATAGGAACTAAATAAGTGTATAATTGTGTCACTATTCCACCAGTTCTAAACATTACAAGTGCCCTCTATACAGATATAATCATGTAGTAATATTTATTTTACTGATAGTGACTCGCGGTAGTATCAGGCTATTTTCATATGCAAATGAGGCATGATATTTTTTAATTATTTATGCTAATTAAATGCGTCACTTGAAAAAATAATATTTTCGACAGATTATAAAGTACGATCATTGTACAGCAAAACATAAATACAGAGAATAAATAGTAATGTCCGTTAACATTTTAAGGAATCACTGCTATCGCCCCTGATATCAATGTGGATTTTCAATATCAATTTACGTCTGATGTATAATAATGCCAATCAATACGCGGGGTAATGGTGAATTAATGTTTCTTTTTGCCAGAAAACATCTCAGATGATGTATCTGATATAAAGAACATTTTGTGCTACTGAGTGGGAATGTACCTTTAACCACTTGATCATAAACATTGACTGTAGTAAAGCCTCTATATTGAGAGATTGCAATGCGGTTTAGTGTAGTCCACTCATGCTTGATGAAAGTGTGAAGAAGTTGTGACAAGTATGTAAAATAAATGAAATATAAGTAGATTGCATGCTTTGGCTCTCATACGCAAGATGGATTGGTGTCCTAAATATAGAGAATAGTAGGTTAGTGCCGTGAATGAGAAAAATATCTGGCAAGGCTCAGGAAACGGGATGGGCGAGGCTCTGCCGAGCTCATCCCGTTTCCGTGCCGCGCCAGATATTTTTTCTCATTCACGGCACTAACCTACTATTCTATTTATCCCGTCAACACCTACAAATGGCTGTAAAATGCAAAAATAGTATTGACTGGATATCAAAAATGTTTCACGGCACCGTGTTTCACGGCACATACGCACTGTGTTGACGGGATAAAATGCGAAATGAGTTATTGCCATAAAACCGGAAACTCAAAGATGGCCGCCACATTACATACAATTGTGATGATAATTCAAGAATTACATGTCGATTACGAAATCGTGATAGAGCAGCCATGTTTAATTTCAAAATGGCCGTCCATTTGATCCCTAGTGTTGTAAGATTCATGAATCAATATTGTTAACTTGATTTGAATGCCACCGTTAACTTTTTGCCAGTTACAGTAGTATATTGGCAAGTTAGACTATAATACCGCTCATATGTGCGGTAGCCATTTTTACATTCAAAATGTCTGCGATAAAAATAAATAGTCTGCTTAGACATACATTTATTATGATAATAGTTACACCTTCTATAAATTCATAATGCAAACGCACATTAGAGGTATTGCAATACAATACATTAGACCAACGTGATGTCGCGCGTTGTTGTCGATGTTGTTGATTGGTTCGTTTGACGTCATTAATTGCCACGAGTTTGTCAATAACTGCACGCTATTGACCGGCAACATCGCCGTTCCAGGAATAACGACAAAATGACGTAAAACAATATTAATTTTAAATTGAACGTCATATTTGGTTATTTTCATTTTTGACTATCAGACAATTCAGTGTAATATAAGTAATAAAACCATGGGCTGTAGCGTTTAATGGGGTGTACAATACATTTGGTCTGTTTAAAGTTTGCGAGGAGTCCTTCGCATTTTAAACAGGCCAAATGTATTATGCACCCCAGTCAACGCAACAGCCCATGGTTTTATTCCTTACTTAATTCAGTGTTTCGCTTTATTCCATACAATGTACATGTATGTGTATGACATATATGCATTTAGTGTACTATTACGTCGAATAACACAACCATATTCTTGGAGTTGTATGATCAGTTTGTATAGAACACACATATTCATAGTTCTGTGTTATGTTTATTACAAATGTTATATATGTGCCGTAAATAGTGTTTTCTGATTATTCCAATTATAATGGTCACATCTAACATCTATAAAATATTATGCTTTTTAATAAGCTTCGGTCACGTGAGATAAATTAAGCAAAGTTTACAACTCAATTATAACATCACTATCGAATCTATGCATACACACTCGCGTATTAGTAAAGTGGGGTGGCCACTGGCCAATAACCCTTTCAACACCACAGACCTGTATAGTGGTATTGGCAAACAGTGTATATCCAGATGAGCCGGCTCGTGACGAGCCGTCTCATCAGGATCTGCACTGTTTGCAAGTAATTTTCATATTTTTGACAGAAAAACACTCCATTTTCATAAATGGACTAGTTTGAAAATCATTTTGTGACGGTTGGATTGGTCAGAGAATTAACATATTAAAACCCATTCCAGTTACTTAGCGGTGAAAGGGTTAAGTTATAGCGCGCTATGTGAACAAAAATACGCAGCAGATTATGACATTTCTGACAAAGAACGAATCCGGACCGTATATCCAAAAGACTGTTCTCAATAGCAATACGACTCTATAGATGGACAACAAAGCCTGAATGTTCAAAGATCGCCACGGGACGGGCGAGTCCAAGTTTATGGGGAGATACGATACAATGACACGCGTGTCGGTAACCGTCAAATCGGCCAGTCGTTCAAAATAAAACTATTGCTTATCTTATTGAAACTATAAATCAATTTCGTCCGTAAAATAAAAATATACAGGTTTTAGAGCCAGTTTTTACCATTCATTTTCCATCAGCACCCCTATTTTTCGGAACCGTCCAACATTTAAACCGATTGTTGTCCATCTATACATAATCATTGATATCGGCGGATATGCTTCGAACTGGTTCTACCAATCATGCACAGACACAAAATTCCCATTCGGCCCAAATTGTTGTTCCGCCTTTTGTGAACGGTGTGCAAGTCCATAGAGACAGTGGCGCCGTTAAACGTAAGCAAAATAAAGTAACGGATATGTTCAAACAGAGACATGACCACGTGACATTCATACACCGCAAACTGTATAAACTGTCCCCAGGTAAAATTCATGCAAACCCGCCTCTGTGTGCATCTACTTGCAGGCCCGTACGCAGGAATTAATTTAGTGGGGGTGGGGGGGGGTGCGTTATCGACGGCGCGAAGGGCTAAACATTGTTGTTTTGCACATTCACGGACATACCTCGGCAGATTAACCATTTCACCCCTAAATAACTGGAATGGATTTTGATATGTTAATTTTGTAACCCATTCCAATCATCACAAAATGATTTTCAGACCAGTCCATTTATGAACATGAGGTGTTTTTGTTCTCAAAATTATGAAAATTACTTGCAAAAAGTGCAGATCCTGATGAGACGGCTCGTCACGAGCCGGCTCATCTGGATTTACACTTTTTGCCAATACCACTATACAGGCCTGTGGTGTTGAACGGGTTAAGGGGGGTGCGTACGCACCCGTCGCACCCCCTCTGCGTACGGGCCTGAGTCGTGTTGCTTGATTGCCTATTGAATATATTTACGCACGTCAGCATGGGATATTATGATAGTGTAAACGTTTTATACTTTTCTACACTTTACAATTGTTCTGCATTTGTTATAGTACAGGGCAACCTCTCTACAACAGCCACCCATGGGAAGACGCAAAACTGGCTGTTGTAGAGAGGTGGCTGTTGTAGGGAGGTAAATGCTGAATTAAATGTTATCGTCCGCTGTTTATTTATTTTCTTCGATAATTCTCATCAAGAACATGCTTTGGCAATATTTTAGAATCATTTCCAATTGAAATGATTCTAAAATGTTGTCAAAACATGTATTTATTGAGAAAGAGGGCAAAAGCAACAGCAGACGACAATTTTCGTGCTCAGTAGTCTAAGGGTTAGATACAGAGGAAATCATCCATTTGGTATATAAAATAGCGGCTGTTTTCACATTTTCACATCTTTGATACATTTTCAATGTTGTTTGCATTTACAAAGCACATAGGAAATGTATGGATATGAGGATGTGATAAGACAGTTACATCACGGTCGTCCGCATGTACGAGGAGATAATCTGCGAGCTAAAGCTCGCGGATTAACTCCTCGTACATGCGGACGAACTGCGGTCTAACTGTGGCATATGAATGCGCAGTTGTTCATTGCTCATAACAGTTCGTTTGCAGAATCTAATCCTGATCTTAAACGTACATGCCCACTCAGTAAGCACAAACTGTTCTTGATAGGAATTAAATAAGTGTATAATTGTGTCACTGTTCCACAAATTCTAAAAATTGCAAGTGCCCAGAAATCAGATATAATCATTTAGTAATATTTATTTTACTGATAGTGACGCGCGTTGGTATCAGGCTATTTTCATATGCAAATGAGGCATTATATTTTTTAATTATTTATACTAATTAAATGCGTCACCTGAACAAATAATATTTTCGACAGATTATAGAGTATGATCACTGGGCATCAAACAATAAATAGAGAGAATAAATAGTAATGTCCGTTAACATTTTAAGGAAACACGGTTATCGCCCCTGATATCAATGTGGAAAATTTACGTCTGTTATAAAATGTATAATAATGCCAATCAATACGTGGGGTAATGGTGAATGAATGTTTATTTTGCCAGAAATGTCTCAGATGATGTCTCTGATGTAAGGAAAATTGTTTGCTTACTGGGTGGGCATGTACCTTTAATATGCGACTGTGACTGGAGAACGGTGGCTTATGAGAGTTGTGACCAGTATAGCTCCTGGTCAGATAGCGCACATCTGTAACCCGATAACGAAATACGTTGCTTGTTAAAAGCATGACGGGTGTCGCATTGATGTAACGACCAACAGTGCATACCTAATCAGAATGTGCGGATGCACAGGCCGATCTGGATCTACATTGGTCACAAACACAAAAGCCCAATTTCTCCAGTCATAGTCATATATCAGCAAACGTAAATTAGTAGCCATCCGTTGCAGAAGAAAAATGCTAGATGTTTTTTTCAGTATTATGAACATTTTTGCCTAATCGCATTTTTCACAGGCGACTTATAACGACAATTTGCAATTGGTTCAGCGGAAACAAATACAAGTCTATAAATAAATTATGTTTACTCTTCTAATTCGCCACTTCCATTCTAGCTACTAGTGGAATTAACTTCCATTCTAGCTACTAGTGGAATTAACTTCCATTCTAGCTACTAGTGGAATTAACTTCCATTCTAGCTACTAGTGGAATTAACCCTTAAAAGGCGGACACCGAAAATTTCGTCTGCTGTTGTTTCGTATTTTGTATTCTTTCTCAATAAAACATGGTTTGACAGCACTTTCGAATCATTTCCATTTGAAAGTATTATAAAGTTCTGTCAAACCATGATTTTCATGAGTAAAATGACAAATAAGATATAAACAGCAGACGACAACATTGAATTCAGCTTTGTAAGGGTTAAAAGTACATGCCCACTCAGTAGGCACACATGTTCTTTATATCGGAGACATCATCTGAGACATTTTCTAGCAAAATAAACATTCATTCACCATTAGCACACGTATTGATATTGATTGGCATTATTATACATTTTATAACTTTCCACACTGATGACGATAACCATGTTAACGGACATTGCTATTTATTCTCTGTATTTCTTTTGTGATGTGTAGTGAACATACGTTATAATATGTCTATAATATTTTTTTTCCAGGTGACGCATTGAATTAGTATAAATAACTAAAAAGTATCATGCCTCATTTGCATATGAAAATATCCTGATACCACCGGGCGTCACTATCAGTAAAATAAATATTACTAAATGATTATACTGTATCTGTATAGCAGGCACTTGTAATCTTTAGACCTGGTGGAATAGTGACACACTTATACACTTATTTAATTCCTATAAAGAACAGTTTGTACCTACTGAGTGGGGTTGTACATTTAAAAGGCGGGAACCAAAAATGTCGTCGGCTGTTGTTTTATATGTTGTATTCGTTCTCCATAAAAACATGGTTTGACAGCACTTTAGAATCATTTCTATTGGAAATGATTTTAAAGTAATGTCAAATCATGTTTTTCATGAGTAAAATGACAAATAAGATACAAACAGCAGACGACACAATTTAATTCAACATTTACAACCATGAATTGCAGACAACAACAGGCGTTGCAACGATAGTTATTTTCCAGTGGTAGAGACAGACATTTTAACCAAACCCATATATTTTTCGGACAACGTACAATCGGAAATACCATACAAAGTTATGATTACATTATTTTTTACTAATATCAGACAATACTAATATTCACGAAATTCTTTACAAAAACACTGTGTGATATTTTTCGTAAATACTATCAAAAGTTTACGAATTCTCAGAGCAAATGAGTAAATTCTGTAAACAGTATTCGAGAAAAGCCGTATATGTCATTAGGTACAAAATAGAATGTCTTGTCCCACATTTTTCATAATATTTCTGCCCATGTCTTAGACCAGGTGCCTTCAATGGTTAACTTACCTAACTAAATCCGCAGAAATGGCGATATAAGAGGTTAGTTATCCTTTGGCCACGAAATAAAACTATAAAATATTACCACTGCTGCAGACGACAATTGGAGAACGTTATCCCGCGGAATCTGCTATCGTCTGCTGGAGACACGAAATGAACGACAGTCATTCGGTCAGCCAATATATACGGGAGCATGCACGATTGTCATAAATCCGTCCAATATGTGCTAAACACTTCCATCTGGCAGAATGACGTCACAGCAAACCGCATTGTGGTCACGTCGAAATTTAAATTTATTTGTAATTAATACATCTCGACTTGACATGTGTCCAAACGTATGCCAAGGACATCCGGAGTTTGAGCAGGTGTTGCGGTATATATATTGTTTGTCAAAATCTAAAAACATGTATAATTTATTTTTGTATATTTTAAAAAATTAAGAATGTGGGTGTTGTGGTGTTTCTCATTTCGCTAATACTTTTGAAATCTCAGGACATCGTCTTGAACGTGTCATTGGAAAGAATTTGTAAAAACCGCATTCTTTCTTTCTATTAGTGACAAATACTGCAGATCCTGATGAGACGGCTCGTTACAAGCCGGCTCATCTGGATCTGCAATAATTGCACACGTTTCTTTCAGGCATACACACACGTTTTGGTTCAGAACGCCATTTTGAAGCGGTGGGGATTCGAATTTAATTGGGAGAAAAGACCTGACGATATTCACGGCCAGCTCAGTCCCAGACCAGCATGTGCGTCCGCGCGGTCTGATCAGTGCCTGCACTGTTCGCCAAGTAATAGCATAGGCTAACTTATATGCGGATGGAGAAATGTAGCTAATGGGTTTTTGTAACCAGTGTATATCCAGACTGTGCGGATACACAGGCTGATCATTTGCACTGTTCACCACTCCATCAATAAAACACCCGTCATGCTTCTTACAAGCAGCACCATATATCGTGTCAGGCTAAATGAGTGTGCGCATTTATCAGGAGCTACACTGGTTATAATAAACCCCTTAACCCTTTGAACCCGAAATCCCGCTATATCGGTTTATGCAAAAAGTGCAGATCCAGATGAGCCGGCTCGTAACGAGCCGTCTCATCAGGATCTGCACTTTTTGAAAGTAATTTTAATATTTTTGAGAACAAAAACACCCCCTTTTCATAAATGGACGTATCTGAAAATCATTTTGTGACCATTGGATTGGTCGGAACATTAGCATATCACAGTCCATTCCAGTTCCTTAGGGTTGAAAGGGTTCAGTCCCATTTCCCCATTCACAGCCACATATCAGCAAACATATTAGATTCGACTGATGCTCAAGGAATGTCTGGAATAGAAGGACTACTGTATGTTTCACGAAACCTGTCCACATTTTACGGCTATATAAACAATACAAAAACAATATTTGTTTCGATAATATAAAATTAATGGAAAATTTAAGAATGAGCCTTCCTTTTATTTCGTGAAGTTTGGTCCAATATTTATTTTATTACGAAAATACGATTTACCCCATAGACATTTTCACAGAGTAAAGATGTCTATGGGGATTTAACATGGTGAATTTTTTTGATTTCAGAAATAGTGGACCGATTTTCAAAATGTAACTTTTGTTTTCTTAGCTAAATCATTTCCAATTTATCTAGCCATGTTTCGGAAGCAATTTCCAAAATTGTTCGTTTTTTGACTGCTCCCTCAGCTACTCCACCTCCTTTTTCCCCATGTTAAATTCCTATAGAGAATAAAATCAATATTTGCCAAATCTCACGAAATAAAAAGAAGTCACATTCTTAAATTTTGATACAATTTAATATTATCGAATTTTGTTTTACTGTTTTTGCATTGTTTATATGGCCGTAATATTTGGGCAGCTTTCGTGAATCAGACAGTAAAACCTTCTATTCAAATACCATAAGGTACTTTTTCTAAACTGGCGGATAATTTCAGACATGGATGCACAGAGGCCAATACAGATCAGTACAGCTACTTCCATCTATTATCGAAGCACGTCGATTTCATTCTACATGTAACACGTCAAACTCAACACTTTATTTGAAATATTGGGAAGCCTACGCAAAACCCATCGCAATATACACACTTTTTATCTAACTGTTTATGTCTGAAAAGGTAGATACAGTGGCTGATCTAGAGGGGGGGGGGGGGGGGGGTCAGTGGTTGCAACTCCCACCCCTCCCCCGTTCAGCCACGGAGTTTACATAGACCACAGTTTACCACCAGTTGGAGTCTGAATTTAAATGCCGTAAAACACAGGAAAGTGCATTTCGAAGAGCTCGAAAATAGGAAAACCCCTAGTTGCGAACGGTAACTCTTGCAATTTACTCCCGTACCATCCGTAGCTAGCGACGGACGGTAGGGACGGGATTAATTACAAAGAGTTACATTGGCAACTAGACACCCCCCCCCCCCCTGTTCACCAAATGCTGGATACGCCCCTGAGATAATCCATGACCCGGGTGTCAAATAAGAAAATATCAAAATGCAATGTTCGCACTTGCGCACCATAAAGGAGCCATAAAGGAGCGACATACCATGTATTATAGTTTAAATGGTTTACTTCTTGAATGACAAAATTGCGAAATTGAAAGATACGCGCTTTAGCGGTCGTACATGCGGACAAACGTGCTCTAACTGTGTTATCCTATCCACATGGCAATACACGTGCTGTGTTAACACTGGTGCTGCACTCCGCGCCGGTGGTAAACTGTTTCACGCCGAAATAGGCAACGGATTCCTGACGAATTCGTTTTTGCGATAGCTCTAAATGGAGATGAGGACCATCTCTTCAGGAAACCGTTTTTGCAACATGAAAATTGATGGATTTAAATTTATTGAGCATATGCTGCATATGCATCCAATGTTCAATAAATGTAAATTCAGTAATTGTTTACAAGAAAACAGTGTTAATGAGAAATTTACAGACTATCATAATTCTTCACTTACGAACATTTTAGTCGTACGACATCAACATGTCTGTCACACCGATATGAACCTTGAGGACAACACCACAAATGTAATAACAACTCTAGAAAATATATCAAAAATGTGATAATTACATTTGAGACACGCCATGTGCTTTTGTACCTAAGAACATGTGCGATTTCTCATTAACAACATTTAAAACAATTACGATAGTTTCCGTAAACCACGTGGAAAGCTGCTGAAAATCCTATTCCGCAATTGCCATGACACTTTTGTCATCTTACGACGCCATTTACAGAAAATATCACACAGTTTCTGTAAATATATTTCAAGAAAAATCGCGCATGTTCTTAGGTACAAACTCACATGGCGCGTCTCAAATGCAATGATCCCATCTTTCATATATTTTCAGTTTCGAACAATAGGGAATTGTGGAAAGTTTCACAATGCGCTGTGCTTGTCTAAATGCCATATAAGGTCCCGGTGGGCTTCGTTTGTTTATGACTATGGCTGGAGAAATTGGGTTGATGGGTTATGCAACCAATGTAGCCCCAGATCAGCCTGCGCATCCGCGCAGTCTGATCAGGCCCTATACTGTTTGACATTCAGTCAGTAAATCACCTGGGGGCCGTTTCACTAAACTTCTTACGACTAAAATGTTCGTAAGTGCAAAATTATGATAGTCTGTAAATTTCACATTAACAATGTTTTCTTGCAAACAATTATTGGATTTACATTCATTGATCATAGGCTGCCTATAAATGTGCCACCAATTGAAATTTCCAGACGATCCTAAATTTGCACTTACGAACATTTTAGTCGTACGAAGTTTAGTGAAACGGGCCCTTGCTCTGCTTCTAACAACCATTATATTTCCATATCAGACTGTATGCACGTGATAGAAGATCTGGGGGCCGTTTCACTAAACTTCATACGACTAAAATGTACTTACGTGCAAAATTATGATAGTCTGTAAATTTCACATTAACAACGTTTTCTCGTAAACAATAGTTGGATTTACATTTATTGAGCAACAAATCCTCCAACTATTCAAAATTCGGTTGCTCATGCGAAATTAAATGTACAGTGGAACCTCTCTAAACCGGACACCGAGGAAACATCTGAAACATTATTTCAATGGGTTTCTTGGTCATTTATCTCAGATGAGAACACATGTTCATGAATTCAAAGCACACACATATACCTCATAATGCTCAAATGTCTGATTTACAGTGAAACATCTCTAAATCGGACACTCTGGGGTCCCCCCCCAGGGTGTCCGGTTTAGAGAGGTTTCACTGTACATTTAATTTTTCACTTATGAACTTCTTAGTCGTACGAAGCTTAGTGAATGAGCTCCAGTATCGTGCAATGTTTGCGACCCGCGAAGCCCCAGACCAGACTACACATCCGCGAAGGCTGATCAGAGACTACTTTAGTCGCCAATTCATAAATCACTCGTGTAATGGAGTATGCGCATGTAGCAGATTTAATAAATCGTAAACACTGTATTCCATGAGCACAAACAATGATGGCATTCTACACTGGCCACATAAAAGACACGCCATGCGAAATTTGTACCTAGAAAAATAATTCCAAAATCTACGATATTTTCCGTAAATGACGTCGAAAGAAGACACAATTTTCATAGTAAATGCGGAATAGAAAATATTTTCACAGCAAATGCGAATTTCTTATGATAAATTCGTCTTCTTTCGACGTCATTTACAGGAAATATCACATTTTCTGTAAATTTGTTTCATGAGACAAGCCATGTGATTTCATATATGTACATGAGAAGATGTGCAATTGTTCATGAAAAGTATTTACAGAAACTCTGATAAGTTCTGTAAATGACGTCGAAAGTTGACGAAAAGTTTGATAGCATATGCGGAAATCACGTCCGCATTTGCTGTCATTCACAGGAACTATCGTAATGTATTATTATTATTTTCATGAACACTCGCACATCTTATGTACACCATTACATGGATTGTGTTATATTTTGTAAGGCCCCCTTTCCAAATTTTAACAACGATGTTGAGAAAGATGAATATTAAGGATAAATGCCCACTCAGTAGGCACAAATTGTTCTTTATAGGAATTAAATAAGTGAAAAATTGTGTCACTATTTCACCAGGTCTAAAATTACGAGTGCCCGCTATACAGATATAATCATTTAGTAATATTTATTTTACTGATAGTGACACGCGGTGGTATCAGGCTATTTTCATATGCAAATGAGGCATGAAATATTTAATGATTTATAGTAATAAATTGCGTCACCTTAAAAAATAATATTTTCGACAGATTCAAAAGTATGATCATTGCACATCAAAATATAAATACAGATAATAAATAGTTAACATTTTCAGGAAGCACGGTTATCGCCCCTGATATCAGTGTGGAAATTTACGTCTGCTATAAAATGTATAATAATGTTAATCAATACGTGAGGTAATGATGAATGAATGTTTATTTTACCAGAAAATGTCTCAGATGATGTCTCTGATATAAAGAACAGTTTGTGCCTACTGAGTGGGTAGGTATCTTTAATAAATAACATTCAGTCATGCATATCATAAAGCCAACATGTGCAAACACTGTATATCCAGATGAGACGGCTCGTAACGAGCCGTCTCATCAGGATATACAGTGTTTGTCAGTGTTGTTTTTTTTCAAATTTAAAATACTCTGATATAAAGAACATTTTCTCTCTACCGAGTGGGCATGTACCTTTAATACTGTACATGTACATATATGATCATATAATTCCAGCACAAAAATATGTACACAATTCCCTAACACTTGATTGGCCCGTAGCAAGGCTCTGTCCAAAATGTATATCCCAGTAAACTCCCACGCCGAACTAATTTCCGTAACAGTGAGGCGCAGTTAAAATAATTCTTAAGAAAACGGAAAATAAACACATTTTCTTGATGAATTTATTTCAAATGCTGGAATTATAAGGAATTAATGGCGTTTTTGTGGAATTTATCAGGGATATAAACTTGGAAAGTTTATACCCCGATAAATTCCACAAAAAGGCCATTCATTCCGATAGTAACATCAATTTCATGCAATGCATGTATAATAATAGTTATTGGGCGAAACGTATACGATTGATGATTTCTTTGTCTCATGTTGCAGCTATGAATGATGGTAATGTGTTATATCAAGATAGATCGATCGTTTATTTACGTCTCACCATTTGTACACCATATAATAAAACAGAAGTATTTACATAATGCACAATTGCCATTCTAAACAGAATTATGAGAGACGAGAGTAGCTTTAAAATATACGTAAAATCAACATAAAGTCCATTGTTAATTGTGTCCAATGTGTTTGACGTTTATCCTTTAAATTGTGAACAGGCAATATGTCCAACTGAAACATTTACATACACACCAAGTAAACATATAAAACAATTTAACTTATACTGTTGATTTCCGATATAGTGTCAAGGGCACGTGACATCACGGGGTCAGCGGACTATGTCTATTTTAGCTTTTTAGGGATTTAGCTAGTTTGAAGTAATTTTATGTGGTTGAATCGACGCCTTATCTAAAGCAATGAGAGCTTGAAAATATATGCTCCTGACAGCTTGGGAGATAATTTAAATTACCGACTGGTTGACTGTTGAAACAGGTGATTGTAAACAGCAATACATACCATATTTGTAAATGTACATCGTATCGATAGTTGATTCATTTTGATTGCCCTGCCTTGCGCAAACATAAGCATTATTGTCCCTACAGCTCAGATGGCTACCATCTGCTCTCGGTAAATGCTTTCGAACTGTCTTTCTTTTGTGCGAGTTCGAGCCTCGGAAAAATTACTTTTATTTTCTTTATTTTTATTCATAACTGATTCAATTGTATAGGTATTTATAGAGACTGACAAAGGGTCCTTGTGTCTCGTGTGCACTGGGTCAACTGTGTCACAGACCACGCAGTCAGATCGGGGCGTACGGTGTTACAAATAATTTACTAAAACAATCTTATATATATATATATCAATGTGAAACAAAAACCGGGATTTAGACATATTTTAAAATTGTCGCCTGTATGTTATGTTATTTCATAGAATCAACAGTACGTGGGGTGGTGGTGGAGGGGCAGAGACTCTTCAGGGTGTCAAATATACACACACATCCTCTGGGTTATTGGCCTCCTAATTTTCGGCCGTTGAAAATGTTTGACTGGCTAAACCCACCCCAGTTTGACGGGCTAAACACACCCCACACGTCATATGTACACCGCCCCAGACGATATTGGTTGCGCGTATATACGTGTGGTCCAGAGTCCAGACAGACATATGGATGTAACTAAGACAATTCAAATGACATTATGCAATATACGTACATGTATATGTCAGTTTTCGAACATATGTAAACATAATGTTTCTATAAGCTACATTAAATAATATTAATAACATAAGCTTATTAACAACGGCAGATATGTGGGAGTATGAAGTGTGGGGGGATCCAATCAAAAGATACAACAATGGTGGTGTCGAAGAAAATAAATAAATAGCAGACGATAGGATTTAATTCAGCGTTGATCTCCCTACAACTGCCAGCTCTCTGCAACAGCGTCTTGCCATGAGTGGCTGTTGTAGAGAGGTTACACTATAAATATCAGCAGATGACAACAACATGAATTCAATATTGAACATATTATAGGAATGAATGGCCTTTTTGTGGAACTTATCGGGGTATAAACTTGGAAAAGTCGCGGGAATACTGGACGAAGCGATCAAAAATTACAATTTTCGAAAAAATAATATTATTTTTTTTTCGAAAATTGTAATTTAAGGCCTCGTCCAGTATTCCCGCGACTTTTCCAAGTTTATATCCCCGATAAATTCCACAAAAATGCCATTAATTCCTTATAATTCCAGCATTTGAAATAAATTCATCAAGAAAATGTGTTTATTTTCCGTTTTCTTAATAATTATTTTAACTGCACCTGACGGTTACGGAAAGTAGTTCGGCGTGGGAGTTTACTGGGATATACATTTTGGACAGAGACTTGCTACAGGCCAATCAAATGTTAGGGAATTGTGTAAATATTTTTGTGCTGGAATTATAGTAACTTGTTAAAGGTACGTGCCCACTCAGTAGTCACAGAATGTTCTTTATGGTAATTAGATAAGTGTATAATTGTGTCACTATTCAACCAGTTCTAAAAATTACCAGTGCCCGATATACAGATATAATCATTTAGTACTATATATTTTACTGATAGTGACGCGCGGTGGTATCTGGCTATTTGCATATGCAAATGAAGCACGATATTATTTAACTATTTATACAAATAAAATGAGTCACGTAAACAAATATTATTTTCGACAGATTATAAAGTATGATCAGTGCACATCAAACAATTAATACAGAGAATAAATAGTAATGTCCGTTGACATTTTAAGGGAACACTGTTATCACCCCTGATATTAGTCTGAACATTTACGTGTGATATCAAATGTATACTAATACCGATCAATACGTGGGGAAATGGTGAATGAATGTTTATTTTCCCAGGAAATGTCTCAGATGATGTCTTTGGTATAAAGAACATTGTGTGCCTACTGAGTGGGCATGTACCTTTAAGAATATACCACATTTATACGTCTTGTTAAGACATCATGTCAGGTTTTGGCACACTATTTAATCAGATACAGTGGGGTCAGCGTGTAAGTGCACACACGAACGAACACGACAGGTTGGTTCCAACCTGTAGTGTTCGTTCGTGTGTGCACTTACACGCTGACCCCACTGTATGCTTTCTGGAACAGATGAATTTGACATGAAAGAAAAATCGGGTATCACAGATTCTGCATGTACAAATAGTTCATTCCTTAAATCAAAATAGAGTGGACGTTCTGTGTATTTCTGATTCAACAGTATTTCGGTTAAAATTAGAACAGTTGAAACATATCCTATTTCCCAAAGTGATACCTTCATACCGTCCTACGGAGCCCCGCAGGGGACATGGACTTTTTTAATTAATTCATTCCCACGAAATAACAATTGGTTCCCTCAATTTAGCATTTCGTTCCCTCGAATTAACAATTCGTTCCCACGATATGACAATTCGTTCCCTCGAATTAGCAATTCGTTCCCACGAAATGACAATTCGTTCCCTCAATTTAACAATTCGTTCCCTTGAAATAACAATTAGTTCCCACGATATAACATTTCGTTCCCACGAATTAACAATTCGTTCCCGTGGGAACGAATTGTTATTTCGTGGGAACGAATTGTTATTTCGTGGGAAGGAATTATTAAATTGAGGGAACGAACTGTTATTTCGTGGGAACGAATTAATAAAATAAAATAATTCTAAGTCCCCTGCGGGGCTCCGTACTGTCCTTTTTAAATACGTATCGGTGCAGCGGCACATCGAAACATCAGCACTCCTGTGAGACACAGGCATATTTTCCGTAAGGTAGCGCTCGAAAGAACAACTCACCACCATGTATATACGCAATCTAATCAGCACATTTAAAACATAAATTAAAACATTATGCCCATTACTTATTAGGCCATGCCAATTTATTTCACAGTTAAACGACCCAGACAAGCAAGGCCTTGAGAAAATGGTAAATTTATGTTAAAAACTTCCTCAACCCTTTGCAGTGTGCAAAGGGTTGAGGACGTTTTCAACATAAATTTAAAGTGCCGCCAAATAGAAAGCAGACTCTCATTAAACTTTATTGAGTAACTTCATGAACGGATTTAAAACTTGGACAAACCCCAATCAGATTTCATATTACTTCACCAGTTGGCAGTGTAAAATAGAATACACAGACTGTTTGTTTTTTCACAGAATCACCCTAAAAAAATACCCGCCAGCGGACGCTAAACAGAGAAAGAACTTGGTACGGCCTTATTGCATGCACATGTACATTTGATTATAATTGACGCTATATGATTGACAATGGACAGTGTTAATATAGATACAGATGTCTAATAGCTGGTTGGGCCGCTGCTTAATTGTCAATCATTACACTGGCATGAGTGTAGCCATTGTCATTAGCTGTCGTATAGATGCACTTAATGGCGAAGTATCAATTAACAATGAACAATACGATGGTATAAATTAGTCATTCATAATTCAGGCTGACCTGTCGATTTCCGTAGCAAGAATGTAAATGTATGACTGGTTGCCATCTGAGAAAATGGGACATTACAAGACACGCGACCAGTCTATGGCCAGGTTAGACTACAACCACACCGCATGTGAATAACACGTAGCCAGATGGTACAAGACACGCGACCAGTCTATGGCCAGGTTAGACTACAACCACATCACATGTGAATAACACGTAGCCAGATGGTACAAGACACGCGACCAGTCTATGGCCAGGTTAGACTACAACCACACCGCATGTGAATAACACGTAGCCAGATGGTACAAGACACGCGACCAGTCTATGGCCAGGTTAGACTACAATCATATCACATGTGAATAACACGTAGCCGGATGGTACAAGAAACACGACCAGTCTATGGCCAGGTTAGATACAACACCCAATCACAATGTGAATAACACGTAGCCGGATGGTTACAATGACACACTGACCCAGTCTATGGCTGTTTTTAGGACTACAACCAAAATCACATGTGAATTAACACGTAAGGGCCTGGTTACAAAAGGGACAACACGGTCCAGTCTATGGCCATGGTTTAGGACTAAAACCCACCAATCACATGTGAAAACACGTGGCCGGGAGGTTACAAGACACTCGACCAAGTCTATGCCAGGTTTGACTACAAACCCATTTCACTGTGAATTAAACACGTAGCGGGATGGGTACAGGACACCGAACCCGTCTTTATTGGCCAGGTTAGACTACAAAACCAACATCACATGTGGAATAAACACGTAGCCAGGATGGTACAAAGACACACGACCCAGTCCTATGGCCAGGTAGACTACAAATAATTCCACATGTGAATGAAAAAAACCCACGTAGCCGGTTGGTACAAGACCACGGCGGACCAGTCTATGGCCAGGTTAGAACTACAATCACATCAATGTGGAAGAAACACGTAGCCAAAGATGGTACCAAGCACGCGAACCAGTCTTGGCCGGGTTTGACACAACCACCTCAACATGGTGAATTAACACGTTAGCCTGTTGGTTAAAGGACAGCGCCAGTCTATGGGCCAGGTTAGACTACAACCACAACCGCATGTGAATTAACACGTAGCCAGTTGGTACAAGACCGCGCCAGTCTATGGCCAGGGTTAGACTACAATCACATTCAAATGGAATAAACAGTAAGGGCCGGATGGTTACAAGGGGACACACGACCAGTCTATGGCAGGTTAGACTAAAACCACATCAATGTGAATAACACGTAGCCGGGATGGTACAAGACACCGACCTGGTCTAATGGCGGTTTAAGACTACAAACACATCACATGTGAAAACAGTAGCGGATGGTACAAGACACCGCCAGTCTATGGCCGGTTAGTACACAACACATCACATGTGAACACACGTAGCCAGATGGGTACAAACACGACTCCAGTCATGGCAGGTTAGACTACAACCACACCATGTGATAACGTAGCCGGTGGTACAAGACACGCGACCTGATGGCAGTTTTTAGACTACAATCACATCACATGTGAAAACAGTAGCAGATGGACAAGACTCCGACCAGTCTATGGCCAGGTTAGAATACAACCACATACACATGTGACACGTAGGCTATGGTAACAAGACCACAACGACCAGTCTATTGGCTAGGTTGACATCGGAATCACATCACCAGGGTGGAATAACAACTAAGCCAGATGTACAAGACACGCGACCAGGTTCTATGGCCAGGTTAGACTACCACACATCGCATGTGAATAACACGTAGCCGGATGGTACAAGACACGACCAGTCTATGGCCATGTTAGACTACAACCACACCGCATGTGAATAACACGTAGCCGGATGGTACAAGACACACGACCAGTCTATGGCCAGGTTAGACTACAACCACATCACATGTGAATAACACGTAGCCGGATGGTACAAGACACACGACCAGTCTATGGCCAGGTTAGACTACAACCACATCACATGTGAATAACACGTAGCCAGATGGTACAAGACACACGACCAGTCTATGGCCAGGTTAGACTACAACCACATCACATGTGAATAACACGTAGCCGGATGGTACAAGACACACGACCAGTCTATGGCCAGGTTAGACTACAATCACATCACATGTGAAGAACACGTAGCCAGATGGTACAAGACACGCGACCAGTCTATGGCCAGGTTAGACTACAACCACATCACATGTGAATAACACGTAGCCAGATGGTACAAGACACGCGACCAGTCTATGGCCAGGTTAGACTACAACCACACCGCATGTGAATAACACGTAGCCAGATGGTACAAGACACGCGACCAGTCTATGGCCAGGTTAGACTACAATCACATCACATGTGAATAACACGTAGCCGGATGGTACAAGACACACGACCAGTCTATGGCCAGATTAGACTACAACCACATCACATGTGAATAACACGTAGCCAGATGGTACAAGACACACGACCAGTCTATGGCCAGGTTAGACTACAACCACATCACATGTGAATAACACGTAGCCGGATGGTACAAGACACACGACCAGTCTATGGCCAGGTTAGACTACAACCACATCACATGTGAATAACACGTAGCCAGATGGTACAAGACACACGACCAGTCTATGGCCAGGTTAGACTACAACCACATCACATGTGAATAACACGTAGCCGGATGGTACAAGACACAAGACCAGTCTATGGCCAGGTTAGACTACAACCACATCACATGTGAATAACACGTAGCCAGATGGTACAAGACACACGACCAGTATATGGCCAGGTTAGACTACAACCACATCACATGTGAATAGCACGTAGCCGGATGGTACAAGACACAAGACCAGTCTATGGCCAGGTTAGACTACAATCACATCACATGTGAAGAACACGTAGCCAGATGGTACAAGACACGCGACCAGTCCATGGCCAGGTTAGACTACAACCACATCACATGTGAATAACACGTAGCCAGATGGTACAAGACACACGACCAGTCTATGGCCAGATTAGACTACAACCACATCACATGTGAATAACACGTAGCCAGATGGTACAAGACACACGACCAGTCTATGGCCAGGTTACACAACAATCACATCACATGTGAATAACACGTAGCCGGATGGTACAAGACACACGACCAGTCTATGGCCAGATTAGACTACAACCACATCACATGTGAATAACACGTAGCCAGATGGTACAAGACACACGACCAGTCTATGGCCAGGTTAGACTACAACCACATCACATGTGAATAACACGTAGCCGGATGGTACAAGACACACGACCAGTCTATGGCCAGATTAGACTACAACCACATCACATGTGAATAACACGTAGCCAGATGGTACAAGACACACGACCAGTCTATGGCCAGGTTAGACAACAATCACATCACATGTGAATAACACGTAGCCGGATGGTACAAGACACACGACCAGTCTATGGCCAGGTTAGACTACAACCACATCACATGTGAATAACACGTAGCCGGATGGTACAAGACACGCGACCAGTCTATGGCCATGTTAGACTACAACCACACCGCATGTGAATAACACGTAGCCGGATGGTACAAGACACACGACCAGTCTATGGCCATGTTAGACTACAATCACATCACATGTGAATAACACGTAGCCGGATGGTACAAGACACGCGACCAGTCTATGGCCATGTTAGACTACAACCACATCACATGTGAATAACACGTAGCCGGATGGTACACCACCGGCTGCGATAATCAAGCTATAGTTGTCAATGTCTATATTTAAGGAAAACATTCATGGGCTGTTGCATTTACTGGGGTGAACGATACATTTGGTATGTTTAAAGCGCGTAGAGCCCAAAGAACTCCTCGAAAAGCTCCACGCAAACTTTTAACTGACTAAATCTGTTTTGCGTCGCAGTAAACGCAACAGCCCATGGTTTTATTACTTATATTTACACTGCATTTTCTGATTGTGTAAAAAATGTAAATAACCAAATATGGTCAAAATTAAGAATAATCTTGTTGTATGACATTTTGTATCAATTCCTGGAACAGATACGTTGCCGGTCAATAGCGTACCGTTATTGACAGCGTCGTGAAAATTAATGACGTCAAACGAACTTTAATCAATCAACAACGTCGAGCAACGTCATGTGGGTCTAATGCATTATATTGGGATGCAAACGCAATACGTCAAATGGACGTTTCCATTATTAATTTAAAGGCACATACCCACTCAGTAGGTACGAAATGTTCTTTATAGGAATTAAATAAGTATATAATTGTGCAACTATTCCACCAGTTCTAAACATTACGAGTGCCCGCTATACAGATATACTAATTTTTTTCGAGCTTGACCCAGTTACGCCATAATCGTCATGGCGACAATGTACGCGCGGTTTAGATAAAATAAATATAATGACCGTATGTCCAATTTAATAACCAATACATGTATGTCAAAATATGTGACGATTGAACGATTATTTCTGGAGATATGTGAATTATAAAAAAGTGTCCAACATTTTGGGCCACCCTGTATATTGCTTGGTAGACGCATGGCGGGTGTTTCATTACTGTAACGGCAAACAGTGCGTATCCTGATCAGACTGTGTGGATACACACGGCGATCTGCTTATACACGTGTCGCTAAGCCCACAAACCTCATGGTTTCAGTCACAGCCACATAAGAAACGCTATATGAGTTTGTACCTTCGGACATCTTCGTAATTTCATGAAATACGTTTACAAAATTGTGTCAACTTTTGACTTTATTTATGAAATATATTGTGAATTGTGTAAACGTATTTAATGAAATTACGCAGATGTCCGAAGGTACACAATCACATGGGGTGTCTCATATACATGTACAAGTGTACTGAGCATATTTTTCAGCTAATAGCCCGCCGGGCTATTAGCTGAAAAATATGCTCAGTACAAATGTTATTAAGTCAAATTGAATACGACAGTACCTCGTATATGTTGATAATGCAATATATTTATCGAATGGTTCGCGAGCCCGCCGGGCTATTAGCTGAACAATATGCTCAGTACAAATGTTATTATGTCAAATTGAATAAGACAGTACCTCGAACATGTTGATAATGCAATATATTTATCGAATGGTTCGAGAGCCAATATACAGTGGAACCTCTCTATACTGGACACCAAGACAACGCATGTGATCATATTTTGATGAGTTTCTTGGTCATTTATCTCAGGTGACAATGCATGTTCATGATCGCACAGCACACAACTATGGCTCAGAATGAGCAACTGCCTAATTTACAGTGAAACCTCTCTAAACCGGACACCATGGGGACCTCCAAGTACAGTCTTTTATATGGACAGTAACACTGCGGGCCGTTTCACTAAACTTCGTACGACTAAAATGTTCGTAATTGCAAAACTATGATAGTCTGTAAATTCCACATTAACACTGTTTTCTTGTAAACAATTATTTGATTTACATTTATTGAGCATAGGCTGCATATGCAGCCTATGTTCAATAAATGTAAATCCATCAATTAAAATTTTCAGACGATCCTAAATTTGCACTTACGAACATTTTAGTCGTACGAAGTTTAGTGAAACGGCCCCTGGCTCCCATTCTCGGGAATTAGAATAGCCTTATTTTTGTTATCAATAAACATATTTAATATACGGTGATATCTCTCTACACCGGACACACTGGGAGGTCCCAGGGCGTCCGGCATAGAGAGATTTCACTTTAAATCATACATTTGATCATTCTGAGCCATACTTCTGTGCTATGCGCTCACGAACAGACATTATCACCTGAGATAAATGACCATGACACTCATCAAACGTAAGATCACCTGTGTTTTATTGGTGGCCGGTTTAGAGAGGTTCCACTGTGTATCATATTAATGTATTACTCATGTAGGATCCCATAATTAGTCAATGAACCACGTGGCGCCACATTACGTGTAGAAAAGGGATTTACCGGGATGTAAACACAAATGTGGCTGTGACTGGAGAAATGGGGCTTATGAGATTTATGGTGAATCTATCTCCTGATCTTCTTGCGCTGGCAGCATGATAAGGACCTATACTGTTTGTTAATAGCAGGATATGTGTTTCATGACTGAATGACGATCGTTGCCGATCCTGATCAGACTGCGCGGATGCGCAGGCTGATCTGGATCTACAATGGTCGCAAATGCCATAAGCCCAATTTCTACAGCCACAGCCACAAATGACGCAGTATGCAATTCCCATAACGGGCACGATCATTGTGCATTGTGGTAATGTAAACAGCGAAGGGAATATTCAATTGTATTTTCATGCAATTACTAATTTCTAGCTTCAGGCAAGATACATTGTTTTTCATATTAAATTGAAACCCGCCTTGGCTTACTACATCAAATACAAGAAAATGTGGTCTGTCGGCACACGAATGCCATCCGGTGGCAGATTTGAGAAACTGTTCCAAATTTAATTAACCAAAAGTGATAAGTATTCATAAGCACAGTTGTGAAGGTCAAATGGTGAAGGCCATATTGAAGGCAGCATGTTTGTGTGACATTTGTACACGGGTATTGTGTATTGAAATAGGAAAGTAATCCTTGAAGTGATATATAAGATATGGCAGAATAGAGAAACCCCGGCAACTCTACTGACAATACTGACAAGGAAATCGATTCTTCGCAAAAACGACATACATGTAAGTATGTCCCGAAATCCGAGAACACCAAATGCAGCTCATGAAGACGCGTTTGCTGCGCCATATTTAATCAAAATCCGTTGTATATTAAGGAAACTATCACGTTGGAGCGGGCGCGCTGTCAACACTTTCAGCCATTGTTGGTGTTGTTCTAACCACGTGATCATGCACCTTGGTAGTGTTCAGCGATACTCATGGATCGCTTAACTATATATTGTTAACTTTTTGGCGTATATACAAAGGGATTTTTGTGGCTTTGCATCCACTTACATATGTGGATAACATTTTATTTCATGTAGATGTACATACAATTTCAAATCAATGTTCCCGGTATTTAGCACAGCTTGGTATTTCATTAGAATTGTCTCCTTGGAGACAATTCTAATGAAATACCAAGATGTGTTTTCGTGGTATCCACTTATAGTCTGGGTGAACTGAAGCAGTGTGCATAAAGTGTCTTGCTCAATGACACAATGTAGGTCTCATGTGAGGTCGAACCTACGACCGTTGGATCAGCAGTCCGACGCACCCACAACTTGGCTATTGTGGTCCATGTGCATCTTGCTGTGGCGCGGTTTTGCATGTGGCCCGTTTCACTAAATTTCGTACGACTAAAATGTTCGTAAGTGCAAATATAGGATCGTCTAGAAATTTCAATTGACCGATTTACATTTATTGAGCATAGCAGCTGTAAGAGTGCTCGTATAGTCGTGTCAAACTGTGAACCTGCTGAAATTTGTGCTATAGTCATCGGAAATGTGTTTTATGACACAGTATGTGACATAGTACAAAAACAAATTGGTACCGGTTGTTTTCGATCACACGTGTGTGCGGCCATCTTGAATTTCAAAATGGCCGCCATTCAAAACCCATATCCTTTTTTTTTTTTTTAAATAAACATATTTCCGACCACAATTTAGTCAAATTATTTATGGGATATATTCAAAAAAGGAAATAGCAACATTTCTGTTCAGTAACAGATATGTCTGCCATGTTAAAATTCAAAATGTCCGCCATAACAATACATACTGTGTTATTTTCAACTGAGCACAAGCAATTTCGTTGGTAAAATGGATTATCATCTACAGAATCATGCAGTAAATAAAAATTGTCATTGCAACCTGCATCACTATGTCACGTAATGAAATTAGATAGTTGTTTATATAGATTTGTATTTCAAAATAACCACCGTTTCAATCAAATAGGTTTATCAGCAAGAGAATAACAATCATTTGGACTACAAATGTGGCTGGTTATGTATGATATTGATTGAACAAATGTATTAGCCACATGTGTATGCAATAACATTTATGTCTGTCATTTTAATGTTCGAAATGGCCGCCATATTTAGCTTACTTTGACGTGGTCAACTGGGTACCTGTATTTTAACTAAACAATATCATTATTTATGAGCACAGGCATAACATGATGGAATAAGTGATTGACTATGTAATATTGACATTGATATGATATTTAACCATGCCAGCCTGGACGCTCCACATGACAGATCATGTGCCACATTCACATAGCCTACGCACCTTGTACAAGGACATTTATGTTCTTTTGACGACCACTCTTTTGGTCAAAATTAATGTACATTTAAGTCTATATATGACCTCTACATGTATTGAGTTTCAGTGTAAATGACAGTCTTATAACAGGCAATATTTGATTACTGGCCTATGGTATTAATATAATACGTCTGCGTTGCTGTCGTTTGCACATTTATAGTTTACTTCCATGTATATCGCCGGAGTACGTCTCCCACATAGGGCATTGTATACAAACATAATAACGGGTTTTCTTGATATTCAGATTTAATGTCAGGCTGGTACATGTATATCTTTTCAAATCAAATCACTTTTACAAAATCCAGAATAATGATTGTCATGAAAATGTTCGTTACTTTTTATTCTGTATAATTCCTTTTAATTGTGCTTGACGGCCTGTTAACAGCTACGGTCATTTTAGGCAGGTTTAACGGGAATCCCATATTTCACATGTAAGGTTTGGGGTGTGAGTTTTCGTGTAAAATATTCCAATTGCATCCTGGCTTTACTGTTAGTTGTGTGGGTGGTTAGTTGGGAGCATACCACAGGTAATCAACGATGGGGTTCATCCTTACCGGAATCCCAAAATCCCTGGTTTTGCACTCAGATACATTTGTTGGCTTTCTGATATCTGACAGTTAAATTTGGTTATACCCATTATACGAGTAGTCAAATAGTTATTGTCCTATTACTGTTAAGGGATGAGACTAAGTGACTATGTTGTGGTTATGACCAGGCACAGGATCAGGTTATTCTAATTTCAGGGCTGACTATTTATGTTTTATGTAAGGGATTTCGCCCATCACACACCCACCCTCACATCTGTACAACATCATAAATACATGCATTCTTTCTACGTATATTACAACCATTAAAGCCATATGTAATCATATAGCCGGGGATTCCGCTGGCGATCGGCAATAAAAATTGGCAATTGGCGATAAAAATAAACAATTGGCGATAACAAATTACAATTTTCGAAAAAAAAAATCAAAAATAAATCCCTGTATACATGTAGCTTATATACGTAATTATAATACTCACTTTAGTCGAATGTCAGACAGATCTGTCACAATTGTATCGCCTGCTCTGTCGAAGGCATCAACAGTTGTGGACATATATTGGGACATTGCATCCATGTACCTTCTGAGATGTTAGCCATGTATCTGGCTAAGCATCCAGTGTCATCAACCTACTATAGTATAGAAGCGACACTACTCTTCTCGATAACCACCTTATTTTACAGCGGTTGCTCATTCGTTTTCTTATTCAAGAAGGCGACGATGTATACATATTCTTCATGGAGAACTTGCAAATTGATCCTGGTGCTCGTAAATAGTGAATAGTAGGCTAGTGCCGTGAATGGGAAAAAATATCCGGCAAGGCTCAAGAATTTCTTTATTTCTCATCAGAAGTATATGTTGTGACCACTCATTTGAACCGTCTCGCCGAGACTAGTGCCGTGAATGGGAAAAATATATGGCAAGGCTCTGGAAACGGGATGGGCGAGGCTCTGCCGAGCACATCCCGTTTACATGCCGCGCCAGATATTTTTTCCCATTCACGGCACTAACCTACTATTCTATTTATCCCGTGAACACCTACAAATGGCTGTAAAATGCAAAAATATAACCCCAGCCATCGCACATTTTCATACGCATTTTCATTTGATTAGCTCGTATTGACAGGATATCAAAAATGTTTCACGGCACATACGCACAGTGTTGACGGGATACATTACACATATGATCACTTAACCAAATCCATGCTTGCACACATTTGTATTACATCGAGAGCGAAGTATTCATGATCAGAACAGCTGGTTGATGTCCTGGCTAAATGCTCTGACAAGGGGTATATGGCATACTTGTACTAACATATAAATATATAGCCAAGCACACACGTGTATACAATGGCTATGCTTTTTAGCTCGCCATCACGAAGTGCAGAAGAGATTATGGCATACCCCCGGCGTCGTCGGCGTCAGCGTTGTCGGCGTCGGCGTCAGCGTCGTCGTCCACAAATTTAACGTTGCGGTAAATGTCTTATAACTTCTGTTTCCTTTCATTGAACACCTTGTTATTTCATGCACGCATTACTCTGATTATCCTCTTAGTGCGTTCATAAACTTAACGGTGTGTTAAATTTTGTATAACTTCTATTTTCAGGGAGCGCATTGATATTTCATACATGTATTCACATTAATATGCTATATCATACTATAGCAAATCCACGACCCACCGTCCACCACTGACCCCAATGTCAAGGTCAGTTATTTGTTTGTTCTAAATTAATGTTATTTATCAGCATACATGTTTTTTTCTCAAACATAACCAATCCATATCATACGCCTAAATATCAAGCCAAATTACACATTTTGCCAATATTTCCCATTAGCTGCAGGCGCGGTAATAGTCCATGCTTTTTCGTCCTCCGCGTCTGTGTCGTCAAACAAAATGTTCAAAAGTATGCCGCATTTTCTTCATCATACATGACGGATTTCTTTCATATTTCGACGCCTGGAAAATGGCCCATCACATGCAGACAACAATATTAGTATGTAAGTATATATTTTCAACTAATACATATACATGTACAAGTTTGTCCATCAACCTATGACTTCAATATTGAACGATTGATTCAAGATTTTGAAATGTGTTATAAGTGAACTTTTAAAAACACTCTTATGCTCGCATTAACATCATCGTGCATATACTCGGTCGTTTTTCCATTGTTCGAGTCCTCTTCTTCGAAGTACGCCAAACTTTCTTCATCATACTTTACGGACTGCTTTCATCGTTCGACGCTTGGAAAAAAAACCATCACATGCAGAAATCAATGTTGATTGGTGATTTTCTTTTCCAGTGATTATATACGAAATTGAAGGAAAGAAGCAATTACCATCTCCTTGTATCTTATGTATTAATGTTGGTGCTCCAAGACTGCTTGGTGGTGAAGATGAAGGACATGAATGAACAGAATGCAATGGCAGGCCCAGTTGTCTTGATATTGTCAACTGCCATGCAAAATATACAGGCTTGAAGCTATCGGTGGGATATTCAACCTTTTCAATGATAGCATCACTGGTAGAATGTATTGTGCTGCTTGTAGATGGTTGATTCACTGACGAGTACGTGTCTTTTGGCATGTGCAAAATTTTGTGTTTTTGGTACATGAATCTGTTTGTTTTCTGTAACTTGCAACTTCTTGATTGCTGGCACTTGCAACTTATTGTTTTTCAGCACTTGGGCATTTGTGTTTTCTGGTATTTGGCACTGATCGTCTTGCAACACTTGTAATTGAGAATGTATAGGTTTCGCAATTGTGGATTGTGATTCCTCTGGCAATATGGAGCGTGTACATACTGGCACCTGGGAAACTGTATGTTGTGACAGTTGTGTAAATTTGGTGCTGCCACTGACCAATTATGGTTTCTCGCATTTCTATAGGAGCTGAAAGTTTTATGGCATTTCTTACAATGAGAACATTTATGCCTATTTAATGAATATTGATTTGCATATGTCTTTTGACAAAGAGTACACATACGTGTCTGTGGTTCTTGGCATAGTGAAGGTGGTATTTGTACTGTATTCTGGCCTGTAGTACGTTTCTGTGAGAGACATTTGTGGTCTAATAGTCTTTGATATGTGCTGAATGTTTTTCACATGTTTCACAGTATGGACACTTGTGTACGGCCAGTATTTGCGCTGTGGTATAACTTTTCTGGCACTTTCTGACAAGTTGTGTTTCCATTGTAGTAGTGGGCGCCCGCGTTTTCCAGTAATAATCGGAATGCGTCATTGAATTACTATCTAAAAGATAAAAAAAAGAAATTAGACATTTTAGCAGAGTATTACTGAGAGATTTGACATGAACAACTAACTAGCTTAATGATCTAGAAAACGTAGTATAAAACTATAGCCCAGCCCATACGAATGCCTAACTTATTGTAAATATGCTTCTAAAAGTTAATGTTGCGGTCTTCAGTTCAGTCCGTCCTCTCGCAGCTACAATATTATATTTGCGACTTCTAAACTTATTGTTTTACCAATGGCTGCCATCTTGTTTTTTGCAATTGGGTATTTCTAAATCTTAATTGGGTAAAATAAAATCACACTACTGTTTGCACATCAACAGACAGCAACTATTGAATAGTTTGCTTCGAAATGAAAACATTTCTTGGCATTTTATTAGAATTGTCTCCTTGGAGACAATTCTAATGAAATGCCAAGATGTGTTTTCATGGAAAATAAGAACACTATGCTATATTTGTGATCTATTTATTGTTTTCTGCGGCATGATAAATGAACCACAAAATTGTAATTGCTTTTTCATACTCGCTACTTCTGATTTCAATAGGGTTTTTGGCAATTTTAATTGGGTATTTACGCAAATACGCAGCTTATCTGGAGTCTGGAGTAACGATTACTGTATTATTTAATTAATAAATTGCAATTGTCGTTGTGTTCTCAGGTTCGAATATCCAACTTTAAACATCACAGGGAGGGAGGGGTCAACGACGGGGCTGCTTCTGTTAGTTTGTTTGTTTGTTTGTTTGTTTGTTTGTTGGGGTTTAACGGCATATCAACAGCCAAGGTCATGTGAGGCCGGGTCAATGGGTTTAGTACTAAATCTCATATATTACATGTACAAGTACATGTACATGTTCAAGTATATGTACAAATGGGGGGGGGGATCCCAAAATCAGAACAGAATCAAAACTATATATTCAGCCCTGAAATCAGAATAATCCTGATGCCAGGTCCTCGCCACACCAGATTCACTTGGCCCATCCCAAAAGCAGTAGGATCAGTAATAATCTTACTACTTTTATAATGGGCAATAACCCAATTCAACTCCCAGGTAACTAAAGAGCCAAAGAAACGTACCTGAGGGCCAAACCAGGCAAATCGTGATTCCTATAAGGAGGAACCCATACCGTTAATTTACGCCGTCTCATTCGCCCGAGCACCACCCACGTGCTGCTTATGTGGGTAGACTAACATTAAATACCTTCACATAGGTTAAGTTATCTATTTGGTTGGCATAAGCATCTGACACCACATAAAAACTGCCAATGTAGTTATTTAATTTCTCAGTTTTAAGCAAATAAATATAGACACATGCCCATCTTGCAAATTCTAAAGGAGTAAGAAAACGTATATTTACAGTTGTTGTTGGCACAGCATGTTGAACTCATAAAGACCGATACATCTTTTACAATGTGTTTATCACATATGTTGGTCATTAACCAACACTCTGGATTAAAAAGAAGCAAAACGTATTTAGTTACTTCATCACGTTATCAAGACTATCAATTTCATCACCGTTATATGCACAAAGGGCATAAAACTAATTGCAACATCTTTGGGTAATATATGTAGTTTCGTTATATGGTGTTATGGCTAGTCTGAATCGTCTGCTAAGGGCGGTAGGTTGGGTGCATGTGAATGGTAATTTAACTGTGTTTCATCCTGAATCCCAATATCGCTGATTTCAGTGGCATTCAGATATGTTTTTGGCTTTCTTGACAGATACCCATTATAGATGTTGTAGGATTAGTACTGGGCTGGCGAGGACCTGGCACCAGATCAGGTTATTCAAATTTCAGGGTTATGGGATTTGATCCAGTTAACCCAGCCTGCAATGACCGTAGCTGTTGACAGGCCTCACTCACTATTACATAAATGAATATTGTGCTAATATACTCAATGTTTAAGAACATAGACGAGCTTATTAATCAACAATCATATCAGTTATGAACATATTGAATATTTGCCATGAAGGTCATATTAGGTACATTATATACGGTTTCTATCATTTTCACAATGATACTGTGACTGCAGTAAATAACACGAGGCAATTTATAAACTGGTGACATTGTTGGGGCCACATTGTATTTCTTACATGTGTATTGATTTAAATCGCTCAAGGGTTATCTTAATTATACTATTAAAGGCATGTAATTCACGCTTCACGCATGAACTCAACGAGACTACGTATGTAACGATGAGTACCAAAAGCATTTGACAGCAGATATATATGTGGTAAATATTTGCATCCATATTATATTTCTACTATATGTAGCCATTCATTTGTTTCGGTCTATATTATAGCATATATATAATTATATATATAATTGATTGATAACACACTTGTAACAACATTTTGATGTTGTTCAAGTGCATCATTTGAATATGCAGTAAAACAAAATAAAAACTGGTTTATATGTCGGCCAGTTAATTTTTTAAGGCATTCCAAATTGAACAGGTTTGTTATTTAGTAACATAGTTCATATATAATAATGATAATAACATAAACAGTGTTTGTGCTGGTAGTCATATTCAAATATGTATAGAAACACTGCATTCTTAAAACATTACAAAACTATGCTTATCTTGGTGGCCATTTTGACATACTATAAGGTCATATTAAGCACTACACATTGCTGGCTTTTATAACACAATATTTGTAAATATGATCAAGTGGAATGATGTTGAAAAATTAGTTCTATAGTTCTATGACACAATAGTGAACACTGTTATCGTAAAATATATTTTGGATTGTGTGGCCATTTTGAAATCCAAGATGGCGGCCCTCTATGAATTGGACAACATATAAAAACTATTTTCTGATATCTCTTTCCATAGACTATCCAAAAATGTATAATTGACATAATTATAATAAACATAATTAAATCGAAAGTATCTAGCAAAATTCCACACCTACATGTATGCAGCATTATTGACAATAATTGTGGCCATTTTGTATTCATGATGGCGGCCAAGATATTTATGGAAAACAATCGCACCAATATGTTTTTTTTTTGTTTTAGTGTGTTTGAGACAAAAAAAAACATATTGGTGCAATTGTATGAATGAAAATAAACACAACATTCAAAAACTATAGCAACAATTTCAGCTTATGCACTTTCTGCCACCGACTAGTATGCATATACCCGAGTATCGCCTTCTGCTAGTCTGTGTGGTTTGAATTTCAGATGTGAAGCAATCGAAATATGTAAGGGGTCCAGGACCGCTGGACCAAGGACTGCTGGACCTCTTACATATTTAGGATGGTCCACAGCCTGGGAATATCTTTTTTCATTTCTAGAAGCCATGTGCTGCATTCCGGTATGTTTGGACAACAACTAGCTGGGCTAACTAGCTGGGCTAGTTTTGTGTCAATTGTAGAAGTGTATTTATGACATATGGCTCCAGAAAAAAGGGGTTCGTAAAATCGAACCTCCCCTGACACGCCCTTTATTCGTGCGGGATTGGTACCCGCTGTCGACATTAAACGAGTGTTGCCGCCAGCTGGGATTATTTTTTGCATTATTTCTTAACAAAACCAATGTTTTGAAATACAGTGTAACCCCTCTAAACCCGACACTCGGGGAAACTATGGATATTTAACTTAGATGTGTTCGATGTTATGTATCTCTAGTTACAATGACTTTTCAGGATACCAAAACAACTAGAATATGTCATGAAGCACTAACATGTCTGATTGACAGTGGAACATATCCCAACCGGACACCCTGGGGACCTCCCAGGTTGTTCGGTTTGGAGAGGTTCCACTGTAGTTCGAGAACAATTTAAAATAACTGTAAACACAGCCTGGGTCATAAGAATATAGATAATAGTAGGGTAGTGTCGTGAATGGGAAAATATTTGGCAAGGCTAACGAAACGGGATGGGCGAGGCCCCCATCCAGTTTCCGTGCCGCGCCAGATATTTGTCCCATTCACGGCACTAACCTACTATTCTATTTATCCCGTCAACACTACAAATAGCTTTAAAATGCAAAAAAATAACACCAGTCGCATCCTCAAAATCGGAGATTCGACACATCTTGGTACTTCATTAGAATTGTCTCCAAGGAGACAATTCTAATGAAATGCCAAGACATGTTTTCATTTCGAAGCAAATTATTCAATAATTGCTGTCTGTTGATGTGTAAACAGTAGTGTCATTTTATTTTACCCAATTAAAATTTCGAAATACCCAATTGCTTCAGAAATGATGGAGTGCGTGGAATACTGTCAATTCATGATAGAACTATGTTCACGTCATGCGTCCCAAGGCCTTACGCGCAACCGGAAGTGGGAAGATCACACGTAGACCACGTGCTGTGTAATTATCGCCAAGCGCATTAATTCACGCGGCGCGTCATTAGTAACGGACACCGTACCCTATTACGATACAGTCAAACCGGAAACGGCCCAGCAGTGATATTTCAATGTATCTAGTTCGTAATTAACATGAATTCATCCCGCGTACATCATTAATGAATTATACTTCCGGTATTTCCATTGATTCTTTGTCTACTTACCGTCATGTCGCGACGCTTCTGTATGTTACATTTTTATTATATAACGTTGCATTATACACCTGTGTAGCCTTTATATATATTTCCTGATTATGTGCTCTTCCATCGATATGCATGGCCAGCCTGGCCAACATTGTTACCAGATATCCACAGTCATATATTGTGGCTGGCTGGGGGCATTTCGATTCGTCCCCGTTCGCTTCGTAGCCACGAAGGTAGTGTCAGGAATGCGATGAAGCGAAGGGGCAAACAAATGAGACACGCCGTGGAATGTTGTACCTTCGGACATCTGCGTAATTTCATTATATACGTTTACAGAATTTACAATATTTTTCATAAATTAAGTCAAAACCTTCAGAGTACATGCGGAATATAACTTTTGACGTCATTTACGGAAAATATTTTAAATTTTGTGCGAAGATACAAAATCCCATTGCGTGCCTCATAAGCGGTCCTTTGTTGCGCTTATTCGCGCTTTATAATGTTCGTCCCTTCGTGCCTTCGCCATAACTAGACTCACATTTGTGTTTCTTGGGCTCGCAAATTTACGCCTCCGTATACAGTGGGGTCGGCGTGTAGGTGCACACACGAAGGAACACGACAGGTTGGAAACAACCTGTCGTGTTCGTTCGTGTGTGCACTTACACGCTGACTCCACTGTGCATGTCTGTCTGTTCGATGTGAAGTGATATGTTCTTTATTTCTTCCAATACTGAAGAGTACGTGAGTATGTGAAACAAGAACATGGATTACATATCGACTCTATTGTTTGTCAGAGGTTGGTAAGCAATGTGAACACCTCTGTAGAAAAAAAGAAAAGTTTGCATCTATATGAAAACCTGGGCACGAAAAAGTCGTGCCTCACGGCAAATCACAAACGTTATGTGTCTATGGTCACAATGTGTAGTGATAGTTTGACACAAGGAACACCGGCTAAGAAAAGCGGTCTTACGATGGCTAGCGTAGCCCTGATCAGTCTGCGCATCCGCGCAGTTTGATTATTGCATGTGTTGGTCGGCATTCGATCAATACCATTTCCTATATTTAATACATGTCACCAATGTAGCAGTTGTTGATGTTTTGCGATCAGCGGAATGATTACATGTAGAACATAAAAAGCTAATTTGGATGGTGAATGATGATAAAGGTACACATATTCGCCTTATAAATGCTGCAAGGTCCTTCTGCGTGCCAGTGACACATATGTAATCACAAATCGTGTCAATGCCGTGGACATATGTATAAACAAAAATATATATACAGAATGGCGGCAGAAATGTCTAAACTATAATGTAACACATTGTTGAAATACTTTAAATAAAAGCTTACCTGGTGAATCTCCCACACGTAGTCTACAGTATATTTCTGTTTACATATAGTTTAGCACGTGGAAAGACAATTGTCAACGACAAAAATAGGGATATAATTGAGGGGCGTTCAGTAAGTAACAGAAAAAGTGTTATAAACCTACACCCACTCGTGAAGTGGCATATTTCATCAGGTCTCAAAAACAGGTATATATATAATATATATAGAGAGACGATATTACTTGCGTGATGATTTACTATGATATTTATTAACGAGTTTATTGGTGTCATAAGTGTCATAAGGAGCTTTAATAAATATAATATTACATCAACACAAATGTTAGATTTGCTTTATTGCAGGAGAACATCATCATACTAAGCAAAAACTGGTTACCTAACGTGTTTTATTGTACCCGTCTGATTTGCACATTTATTACACTAGTATATAATGATATTGAATATAAACTAGTGACGGCCTTTTAGAACATACGAGTTGATGCTATAGGAATGAATGGCCTTTTTGTGGAATTTATCGGGGTATAAATTTGGAAAAGTCGCGGGAATACTGGACGAAGCGATCAAAAATTACAATTTTCGAAAAAAAATCAAAACAAAAAAAATCTTCTTTTTTTTTTTTTCGAAAATTGTAATTTGTTAAGGCCTCGTCCAGTATTCCCGAGACTTTTCCAAGTTTATATCCCCGATAAATTCCACAAAAATGCCATTCATTCTTTACAATTCCAGCATTTGAAATAAATTCATCAAGAAAATGTGTTTATTTTCCGTTTTCTTAAGAATTATTTTAACTGCGCCTCACGGTTACGGAAAGTAGTTCGGCGTGGGAGTTTAGTGGGATATAAATTTTGGACAGAGACGTGCTACGGGCCAATCAAATGTTAGGGAATTGTGTAAATATTTTTGTGCTGGAATTATTTATTGATAAATTGTGATCAGTGCATATTTAAGATACAATAAAATAGCTGTAACGCTTTTTTTGGCTCGAGAACATTGTTCACTTGATCCCAGTTACACAAAAATAGGACATACATGTAATATGTTTTAAGCTACCTACGAAATTCAAATGTATGCATTATAGTAATAAAATGCATGTACACGTAGACTGGCATACACCTATGATATATTCTGCATTTGGCTGAGAATAGTTTTATTATCGTACAAAAAGGGTATGTTTCATTGTTGAATGATAACTGCATCAATCACTTGAGTTCAATCACTTAAGTTGGTTTATTACTGAAACTGCATGTGAAAATACAGTGGCTAAACATATGAAGGATTAAATTGTTAATGATGTGCACTCTAAAGAGACCCAACTGATGATATATGACAAAAGAGATGTCCTAACGTATTTTAAAGACACCGTGTCTCACATGATGTTTCAGATGATGTCAAAGATATTCAATGTTCCTTTAATTTTCGCTTTATTGACTCCAAATGCCTATACAAGGACTGTGTGTTTTCTTATATACAATGTACTACAATTGACTCTGATAAAGAGGGGAGATAAGTTGGTAACGCATTACCGTTCGCTATTTCAGTACCAGGAAGCACACTTTGTGAAACATGACATTTTTTTACTTTGAAATCAAAATACTGTTCCACACATATAATATGTTGCTATGTATAGACACATGTGGAATTAATTCAACTAAATACAAATAGTACCACCGACTGTCAACAAAACTAGCGTTCGCAACGCTATTTATGATTTGGTATAATAGACATATTTTACCAAATACTGATTCTTTTCAAGACGACTTATAAGCACGATTTGGTTAAGACAGTCCATGTAAATCTACCATTGAATTATCGTAAATGACTTTTATAACTGACCATCCAATAATAGATATATGCATTCATATGCTGCACGTGCATGTACAGTTGTGCACACTGCACCAGGCGATGAGAGGCCCTTCAATTACAAAATTAATATATTCTATATGGCCGGTTGCTTATCACTTCGTCGATGTTTGGACAGAGAACTGCTGAACGTAAACGTGGTGGGCTATGTATACATGTCTAAACCGGACACCCTGGGGACCCCATTGCGTTTCATTTATATGACATCCATTGTAGTTTGTTCACGGTTGAAAATGAGAACAAATCTGCGTTGACTGTTTAGTTATTCCCTTGCCGATAGACAAGAGTGGATATAGCGTTAGTACATGCACTGCGTACGTACGTACGTACGTACATGCATACGTACGGTAGTAACACCTTTCATTTTTCAAAAACTCATGAACCGCTTCACCGATTTCGATAATATTTGGCCACAATGTGATTGTGCTTTGTTATGCATGCACCGCACAAGGTCAAGGTCACTGAGGACTTTGTTCACCTTGTTTGTAATAAGACACATGTGTAAGGCAATACTGCTAAAGTAGTCCTTATTTCATTATCAAGGCTGTCAGTACGACCGCCCAAGGTCAAGGTCACTGGACTTGTGTTTTTTATTATTACCGAGGCAGACAGCCAGGGCATAATCTTCGTTTAACGATGCCATTTATTGTTACAGTGGTACCTATTTAAGATGGACACCCTGCGGACCTCCCAGGGTGACGGTTTTCGAGATGTTCCACTGTACTGTTTACTTATTTGTTATCGGGAAACGAGCTTTGTATTGATCCAATACGTACTGACTGATAACATACTACCGTATAAGGAATCGACCTAATACGAATATCCGGGTTACAACGAATTGAAAAGTGGCGTTTTATTGGACGAACGACGTCACATGACGTTACCGAAAGACGTCAGACTAATCACGTAACGTAAACAAGTCCGCGTTCTTTTCAACGAAAACACTGTTTTAAAGTTGATCATTCGCTAGCTAATGTCTTTCGATATCAAGATAATGAGGCTCGGCTCGGAAACGGCATAGTCTTGCCTGATAAACTGGTATTTCAAACTACACTAGCCTGGTATTCTCTGTGAATTAGTATGATTTATGCAAGCATGTTCCAATGCATATTATACAGCATATTGAGTGTTTTCTTCGTATACAAAAACGTGTCAATGGGACACGTATAATCCCATTGGCAGCATGCGTACATGGATGCTATTGATCGGCTGTCATAACTGTAGAGACAGTTTGTTTAATGTCAAATTTAAATTCCACTGAATACTAGTCAACGGTAGTCAGGAAGTAGATGTGTAAGTCAGTTACTGCCCTAATCGATGTGTTCATGTGTTTAAACAACCTACATGTGCCTTGTAGTAAATACATTGTTAGTGTCGTCGAATATAAAATATATTCGGTTGAGCCTTAGACAGCTTTACTTGGGCGAGCTTTTGCGAGCCTCTATAAAGTTGTAGGGGCGAACCCGAATATATTTTATATTCGACTGCACTAATCATGTATTCTAATGCACCTTAATGAAACTGTCGAAATCCGATTGACTGATCGATCAATTACCTGCAAGTAAATCCACGATTTACACGTAGGTAACATGTCATGTGATCACATTTACATAATTAGATGTATTCCTACGCGCCGTTTCACCCTGAAAGTTCGGTGATGTCATGCAATAGAGATTGTTCTGACAACCAGAAACGTGAGTATTCGGCTATTCTCCAAAAATGCTGGAGCTAATCAAGAAGACGAGAGCCCTCCCAACTCTGTATCCACGCAACAGCTGTTACCTGTCCAGAATCAAGGTCATGTACAGGGGCGGATCTAGAGGGGGGGGGTTAGGGGAGTGGTCCGGGGTTGCAACACCCCCGTTCAGCCACGGAGTTTACATAGATCACAGTTTACCACTAGTTGGAGTCTGAATTTAAATGCCGTAAAACACAGGAAAGTGCATTTACGAATAGCATAAGCGCTACACTCTGTGGAGCTCGAAAATGTGGTGCCCTGTCACAACACTGGCTACTGAAGTGGAGTTCCACAATCACCAGCAAAGGGTGGAAAATCAGCTCCTTGTACCGCCTAAGACCCCAGCCGTTTACCAACATCCATCGCCATATAATTTCCAAATTCACTGTGAATATAGAGAATAGTAGGTGAGTGCCGTGAATGGGAAAATATATCTGGCAAGGCTTAGGAAACGGGATCGGCGAGGCTCTGCCGAGCACATCCCGTTTCCGAGCCGCGCCAGATATTTTTCCCATTCACGGCACTAATCTACTATTCTATTTATCCCGTCAACACCTACTAATGGCTTTAAAATGCAAAAAAAATAATCCCAGCCACCGCACATATTCATACGCAGTGATTAGGTCTTATTGACAGAATATCAAAATTGTTTCACGGCACCGTGTTTCACGGCACATACGCACTGTATTGACGGGTGATAAATACACAACCATAACTATGACAATTATTAAGTGATCCACTTATAAAACTGTAAAATGTCGAGCTCGACAAGCAAGCATCAGCGATGTCGGCCATTTTTTTCTAACTTTGAATGGGAATTCTCAGCAATGTAGGTCATTGGACAATTATTCTAATATTCAAGGTAGTGTTGAACCATATATAAAATAATCATTGGTGGATGATAAAGAATATATAGATGAAATAAAAGTTTGTAAATGGTAACACAATTCTTCATTAGTTTGCGTATTTGTTTTGCACTATTTGTTTTCGTGTATTATGTTTATGGCAGTTGTTACGGTTGCAGACAAGGTGTAAATCGGCCAATATTGTGAGAGTTGTAATGGGTATGCCGATATTGGTTGGTATTTGGTTCAGAAATCGGGAAAATGAGTCAGAAATGATGGTGGTACATTAGAATAGAGATAACCGTATTGAAATTTGTAATTTGGGGAGATAATCGGTGTATTTACGGTTGGAAACTTCGATTTACGTCTCCGCCTGCGGCGTCGCAGTAAATCGAAGTTTCCAACCGTAAATCCACCGAGCGGCGTCGCCGTAAATCGAAGTTTCCAACCGTAAATCCCCCGAGTATCTCCACAAATTACAAATTTCAATACAGTTATCTCCTAATTTAATTTATACCGCATTTTGAACTTAATTGTTTGAACGTTATTGACGTAATGTCTTGACCTCATTCCTTCGCCATACGTCACAACTATAGAGTAAGTGTACCTGGATTCGCACACTTCAATTGTTTACTTGTTTAGTATAAACATAGTTTATTCATATTATTGTTACATGATATGCACACGATGTCAATCACGAGCAAAACTCAAGGTAATATGAATGGGATTCAGAAGAAAGAAAAGTCTACGTTACGGAGAGTCATCATGAGTAGTTAGTATATAGGGAGTCAAAATGATACCACCAACGATTGTGTGGTTATTGAGCTGTATTGTAGCTCCCACCACCAACAACAGTTGGTGGTGGTATTGAATGATAAAACGTGGGATTGTAGTCCCAATTAGATTGTAGATTGACTTTTGAAAAAAAGTCGAAATCATTAATGCAATTAAAATGCGTCCGCGTGTGATAGTTTATATTCCAACACCCCATTTTACTCCTCCAATATAGCTAATTTATTCCGCAGATCAGCAACTAATTCTACCAGCTCTAGTCTACCACGTTCCCCTTTAGCCACCCGACAGCGCAGTTGCTTATGTCTACAAAGAGTTTGGGCACTAACGAATTTACAAGGGCATCTGGGGCATTGACACAAGGATTTTTCTTTGCTAGATGCCTTCGCAGGTTGACCGGTCGTGCAAAAGTTTTGCAACATGTAACACACTCCATTTATACTATGAGATATAAATGATCAATTGGTGTCATAAATACATAAGTTAAAAGGGGACCAATTGAACAGATAAATGTCATAGGTTATAACAAAAGTATTATACAGAAAATATGATAACGCCAGAAACTAGAGCAGAAATTGAGAGTTTGAGAAGAGAAGTAGAATCGTTGGGGATTACTACTTATAGTAAGCGTTTGAGGGTTATGGGTTGACAAAGCTGATAAACGCCACAAAGAATGAGGCGTTTATGAAGCGGTTTACCCGCGCCTATAAAAGAGGGGCATTTAATTAGCTGTCCAACCCCGTTGTAGCTGATGCAGTTAGTAGTAGAATTCAAAAAGAAAGTATTGCAGGGCTAAGGGCTAGCGTAATAAAACCAAAAATGAGAGTTGAGAACAAATCTGCAGCTATCGTTCGCGCGATAGTGGAAGATGGTGAAGAAATATTGGGGGCTCACGATGAAATACTGGTAAAGGTAGAAAAGGGAAGACGGGTAGTTACATTATCCTTTCGTAAAAACATTGACATTAACGAGTCTGAACGCATGTCCGATAAACTCGCTCCGTATCTAACAACCAATTTTTATTTGAGATATTCATCTTCTTACAAGCTAGAACATATGGAGGAAACTAAAAATGGAAAACCTATAGCTATAATATTTCACAAGCATCTCGGTGGTAGCGAACCACTATCATCAATGAAAACCGTTAAAAATTGGTTGTCAGATAAGGAGCAAACACGAATAATGTCTGATAAAATAGACAGACCAAATACAAAGTGGAAGTTTGTAAGATGGGTAGAAGTTTTTGTAAAGCTAATACAGGGAAATATGGGAATAGATTTGGGACTACAATCCAAAGAAGCAGCAGGAGGAGAACTTCCAGAATGGTTGAAGAATAAAAAAGGTATGTATTCTTTAGATAAGTATAATGACGACCTTTGTCTGTTCATGTGTCTAGCTATGCATATAACAGGTGCAAGACCTGACAGATGCACGGACAAGGCAAAATAATTTAGTAAACAATATACCGGTAGTAATGTTTCACCAATTCCTTTTTCAGATCTGAAAAAGTTTGAAGAGTTTTTTAAAATCGGTATAGAAGTATATCAACCCACCGAATGTGACGTATGGTGGTTGAAAAAGGTACCAGCACACTACGCGGAGATAGATAATAAACCAATGACAATAGGACTGTTTAATAATCACGCATTTCTGATAAAAAACCTTAAAAACCTATCTAAAATTTACGCCTGCGATAATTGCAAACAGAAATTCACGAAAGCGAGTAATATGAAGAGAAACGGACCAAAATGTATGAAAGGTGAGACAAAAATAGTATGTGACGGTAATTATTTAGAGCGCCCGCGTTCGTCGTTCGAGAAAGCGTTCTACCCAAAAGGTTCTAACAGTTATTGGGCGATCGATTGGATGTACTCTGTGGAAAAGCAGGGGGGAATTCACATTCACCACGAACAGTGCGGACACGGGGGTGAAAGATGGATTTTAGGAGCTCCAGTAGATGGATACTGTCCAGAAACCAATACCGTATATCAATATCACGGCTGTTACTGGCACGGGTGTAAGATTCATGCAAAGCATAGAAATGAAGAACGCACATCCACTATGAGAAGAGATACATTTATTAGAAGCAAATAATTCAACCTAGTAGTTATGTGGGAATGCGAATTCCTAAGAACGGGTAAAGACATAAAGATCGGTTGCGACACTACTCTTTATCCATATCAGATAGTATATGATTTTGAGGCGTATCTCCGCCCAGACTTGAAAAACTGTGGTGCTCGTCTAGAGTACGAAGCTGAGCACATTCCGTGTGCATTTAGATTTCTTGATGTAATACTTTACCTAGGACCTGGTGTAAATTACGATAGTTGGATAAAAGCCTACGGCTGCAAAGGACAGAAATCTTTCTTTCCTTACGAGTGGTTTGATTCTCCAGACAAACTGGATTACCCAGGACTACCAGATATAGAGAATTGGTATTCCAAACTATCTGGGAAAATGTTAATAGATGAAACAGAATTAAGTAAATGTCGTAGAATTTTCGAAGAAAAGAATATGAAAACTTTCAGAGACTGGTTGAAATATTACAACGATTTAGATGTAGCACCGTTCCTAGAAGCGGTGGGGAAAATGTGTGAATTTTATAAACACAGAGGTGTGGATATTTTCAAAGATGCGGTAACACTACCTGGAGTAGCTATACAATATTTATTGAGAGGAAACATTAAACCACTCACCACCAGTGCGGCTGATGTACATGCACATGCACGGGATGCACTATACGCGCCACAGAAAGAAACATACGAAATGATGAAAGTTGCTCTAGTCGGAGGCCCATCGATCATATTTACAAGATATGCCGAAGCGGGTGTTTCAAAGATTAGAACTGGTAAAACTGGTAAAACATGCCAGGCCGTTTTGGGGTATGATGCAAACGCATTATATTTATCTAATTAAATAAAGAGATGCCACGCGGGAAAGAAACTATACACCATATAGATACCCAGTATAACCCTAAATTTATTAAAACGTTTTGTAAAAGAGTTTTATCTGGAGAATGGTTTGGGTTTGCGGAGGTTGATATAGAGGTTACCAATAACTTAAAAGATAAGTTTTCTGAAATGTCTCCACTTTTTATAAATCGTGCTGTAGAGGTTGATGAAGTTCCCGCACACATGTTAAAATATTTGCGCGATACTGGCCGAACCAGAGGAAATGGAAGGAAATTAGTGAGCTCAATGACCGCGACTAAAACACTATTGTACGCACCATTATTGAGATGGTATTTAAAACAAGGTCTAGAAATAACTGGAGTTCATCGGGTTATAGATTATATTAGTCGAAAACCCTTCGAATGGTTCGCTAAAGACGTTACAGCCGCAAGACGAACAGGTGATGCAGAACCAAATGAGAAACCAGTAGCGAATATAATGAAATTATTAGGAAACTCGTGTTGTGGAAAAATGATAGAGGCAACAGAGAGACATTTAAATACGACATATACACAAGACGAAACCTGTGTTGACAAAGCATTAAGATCTGCATTCTTTGACGATTTGGAAGAGATAGGAGATGCGTACGAAATATCTTCCCGAAAACCCCGGTGTGCAGTAAAGAGATCCTTCCACTGTGGAATAGCGGTTACAAAAACTTCTACCCATCTTACAAACTTCCACTTTGTATTTGGTCTGTCTATTTTATCAGACATTATTCGTGTTTGCTCCTTATCTGACAACCAATTTTTAACGGTTTTCATTGATGATAGTGGTTCGCTACCACCGAGATGCTTGTGAAATATTATAGTTATAGGTTTTCCATTTTTAGTTTCCTCCATATGTTCTAGCTTGTAAGAATATGAATATCTCAAATAAAAATTGGTTGTTAGATACGGAGCGAGTTTATCGGACATGCGTTCAGACTCGTTAATGTCAATGTTTTTACGAAAGGATAATGTAACTACCCGTCTTCCCTTTTCTACCTTTACCAGTATTTCATCGTGAGCCCCCAATATTTCTTCACCATCTTCCACTATCGCGCGAACGATAGCTGCAGATTTGTTCTCAACTCTCATTTTTGGTTTTATTACGCTAGCCCTTAGCCCTGCAATACTTTCTTTTTGAATTCTACTACTAACTGCATCAGCTACAACGGGGTTGGACAGCTCATTAAATGCCCCTCTTTCATAGGCGTGGATAAACCGCTTCATAAACGCCTCATTCTTTGTGGCGTTTATCAGCTTTGTCAACCCCTAACCCTCAAACGCTTACTATAAGTAGTAATCCCCAACGATTCTACTTTTCTTCTCAAACTCTCAATTTCTGCTCTAGTTTCTGGCGTTATCATATTTTCTGTATAATACTTTTGTTATAACCTATAACATTTATCTGTTCAATTGGTCCCCTTTTAACTTATGTATTTATGACACCAATTGAACATTTATATCTCATAGTATAAATGGAGTGTGTTACATGTTGTAAAACTTTTGCACGACCGGTCAACCTGCGAAGGCATCTAGCAAAGAAAAATCCTTGTGTCGCCCCACAATTTCAATGCCCCAGATGCCCTTGTAAGTTCGTTATATAACGAATGTACAAGGGCATCTGGGGCATTGAAATTGTGGGGCGACACAAGGATTTTTCTTTGCTAGATGCCTTCGCAGGTTGACCGGTCGTGCAAAAGTTTTACAACATGTACAACCCTACTATTAGTGCCCAAACTCTTTGCAGACATAAGCAACTGCGCTGTCAGGTGGCTAAAGGGGAACGTGGTAGACTAGAGCTGGTAGAATTAGTTGCTGATCTGCGGAATAAATTAGCTATATTGGAGGAGGAAAATGGGGTGTTGGAATATAAACTATCACGCGCGGACGCATTTTAATTGCATTAATGATTTCGACTTTTTTTCAAAAGTCAATCTACAATCTAATTGGGACTACAATCCCACTTTTATCATTCAATACCACCACCAACTGTTGTTGGTGGTGGGAGCTACACTAGAGCTCAATAACGACACAATCATTGGTGGTATCATTTTGACTCCCTATATACTACTTCATGGATGGATTGAGTGAACAAGTCTATTAGGGGGGCAATTCTGTTCAACCCGAGTGAGCAAAAGCAACGACTACCGGTATTTTAAATCCATGCAGTATATCATTCGTATCATCCTGAACACGAATCGGTGTCGGTCAATCAAATCAGGTGGGACAAGGTCATTTGTTGGGGTCATTGAGTGCATATGGGTCAAATGCGTGCACAACTCACTCTATTTTGATAATACAATATGTACTTGCATAACATTACAGAACAATCCGATAAAGTATGTTTTATTGGTGAATATTGTTTTATGGGGCATATACAAAGCGATTCGGTTTGCTGGGACGTCTCTATCGTTGAGGGTATCAACATATTCAGATGGCCGCCAAGCATCAATATTTAGCCTGAAATGTGTACATATTTGATGAATTAAAACAAATTAGCATTTGTATCTTGATCGGACGTACCGTACGCAGAAAAACCTTTGTATACCATGTATTAATTTTAATCATGGATGGAAGCTATCAAATCCAAAAGAATCCAAGATGGACGCGAATATTCATCAATAGCAGGCAACATTATCTAAACTGTGGTGGACCATATCTTGTAACTAAGCTAGCTTTGAACATATTAGTTTTATTTTCATGTGAGATATGATTTTAAAATATAGATCAATATTTACGCTATTTAATTAATAATGACCGCCATATTTTCCAAAAAATCGAAAGTTAGTGGATATAATGTTTACTTTAGCTTTACTTATTTATACTTCTTCATTCTGTTAGACTGTTAAAGCAGTAAGTTGAACACACTTGATTTTGAAGTCATTTGTAGTTTTGTTTATTCAAAATGGTCGCCTCATTTAGGCTATTATAATCTAGTGTGGCACTGGTAATTGCGCGTTTATTTTCATTTACTTTTAAATTTCTTTATGCGACAAATTCACATGTGTTCAGACTAGTAGTTCATTGATAATACACTTGGTGATGATCGAATTGGGTTACACTCGTTGCAAAGTCAGAATTTTTAAATATGTGTACTGTTTGTTTTAAATATATTGTATGTTATGTTATTTCAATCACTTTAGACTTACTTATAACCAATATAGAACATGTCATGAAAACAATTCATGTTAAATACAACCAACAATTATCAAATACTATTTATTACAGTTTCTGTTTCCGTGTCTATCCATACATCCATGAGTGGATATACCCATATATATATACCTTTAAATTACACTGAACTATTTAATAATTGTTCCATATAAGTCTGTATAAGGCAGATCAGCATATTCTATTTCAGCAAAACTCTCCACATGACTGCATGTTTAATTATCGCTGATAAATGGAAATATATTCTCAATTAACATATATTTTCGTCAACAAAAGTCCTGTCCCGTACACTGCACAGACATCAATTGACAGCGTCTATGCGTGACACATATATATAACATGTGTTGTAACGAATGCTCATGATTTAGATGCCTCAGATCAGGTATGTGTTAATGTTTAGCTTTATGCGTTTCACTTCCAGGTTAGCTCAAACCCGGTTAGTTGAAAATCCAGTTACGGTAATTGCGGTTTTGCACAGAAAAATGGTTGGTTGGTTGATTTGTGTACATTAGTATTCCATGAATCGCAATATCGTCAGAGACATATGGGTATAATGATATGCTATTTATATTTAACAAAGCACTACCCAAATACTTGCATGTTCGGTCTCTTACGATCTTATTTATATGTCGTATGTTGGTGTGTATAGACACGGACGATGGAACGTTCTGATATAGTTATATATTAGCATAGAATAATCACCATCTTCATCTGAAACAAAGTAACATATTAATGCATGTAACCTATTATATATTAAATTACACATATGGTTGTGATATTATAATACACTTCTATGACACTTATACACATACCATGTAAAGACATTATATGACTACATCATATATGATTAAAGTGTATGGTATTCCCCAGAAACAGCGCCATTCATAACTGTGATACATATATATGTACATACATATGCATTCAAGATAGACTGCATTATGACCGCATCATAAATTTATATAACTTTTATTCTTTCTATATACCAAACAATCTCATGAATGACCTCAACATATGCTCCATCATGAACTCACAACATATTGATCTCGATCGCATGATAGTTTAATATCCATACATATGTGACTCACAAATCATTCAATCAATCATATTTACATAGTCCATGCCTACCTGTATATTACTACTTGATATTATAGGTCATCCAAACGCGATTGTATTGTTAATAAACACAGCATATGCCGTTTATGAGCTGAGATGTAATTGCCTGGATGACACCATGTATTGAATGTATTGACTTACATGTCCTAGTACATGGCTACCGGCATATGACTACTTAAATGATACGTCACCCAAAAGCTGAGCCTACCCTTTCGTGTACCGCATTAATAAATTTATTATCGTTGTTCATATATAGATATTAGGTTTTGTTATAATGGAAAATGACACAATATCCGCATGGAATGAACCGGTATCTGATGGTTTCTATGTATACAACAGGCCAGTAACCAAACGTTTTGAAGCAGGGAGTCTTTTTCGATGGCTTGAATGGCCCGATGTAGCTAGGGGAACAGGGGCACATAATACGACTGCTTGCATCAATATTATAAAATGACTACGTATTGACAATAATTATTATTTTAGTGCAACAAACCAAACAGTGGACATCAAGGCAGGGCGAGGGAGGTGGGTGAGAGGGTCGTCCGACCGCACCGACTCCCTGGTTATGGACCTTTTGCAATAATAAAATGCAACATTGATGCTCATGGTCAGGTTAATAAAATAAAATGATAGCTTTCCAAACGGTTTAATTGTTAATGGCTTTAAATGGACTAACAACTGCTCATTTCATCTGTATGGATGGGGGCGGGTAACTGAATATTTGCATACAATTTCTATCCAGCTCTGCCATTAGACAAACCGGATCTACTGTCATGTCTTCACCACAATATAGTAACTTAGCCCCCCCCCCCCCCCCACCCCACCCCACCCCACAAACTTTGTAGGATTAGCCCTGGTCGTATTACTCTTATAACGGAATTAGCCGGATTCATCTCTCGCCTGCAAGAAGACATTCACACTGAAACATTGATTTTAGTGTGTAACATATGCTATGTCTACCCTACTCAATATAGACGTATCATAATTGTATCCATGTTGGCGGCCATCTTTGATTTACCGTTGTTTATGGCGAAAGATCATTCGGTACAGTTTGGAACACAAGCTTCGCATTTTTAAAATATTACAAATATAATCTCCAATTATGTTCCATTTCTTTACTATTTTGTCCACCAACAGCGCCTAAGAGCTTAAACCATACTTAGCGGCCATCTTGAATATCCAAACATGGTCAAATAATAAGTATATTACATGGACTCATTCATTTTTGTAAATAACACATGCAATAATACCGAAACAAATGTAAACAACTGAATTATAAAAGTTCATGAAAATGTAGCTATTTACTTTTGTTATTCCACACACATTTACTGCACGTCTGGGTGAATATTTGCCGGCCATCTTGTATTTATATGAATTTTATTTTGTATAAGCTACCTCAACGTACTTCTATATATGTAATGTAAGTGTCTATATATGTAATGTAAGTGTCTATATGTAAGTGTCTATATATGTAATGTAAGTGGCGAACGCCATATAAAAATCAAGTCATCTTGAAAATCGCAAAATAGACAACGATTTTAACCACCATAAAACCGAATCGTTTCATATATGACATATCCTAAGGAAGAATACTCAACAAATTTAAACAACTTTATCTGATATTTCAAACTTGATATGCACGTACATGTCCATCTAGTGATATAAAATATGTTTTTGAACTCGTTTGACCTCTTTGCACTTAATGACCCCAAAATTCACACTGTCCCACCTAATTTGATTGACCGACACTGGATTCATGTATGATGTATTAATCTAGCATAGTCGTTGATTTTGCTCTCTTGGGTTGAACAGAAGTCGTTGTTAAGCCACTTCTGTTCAAAGTGCCCCTCCACTATATGGATAACTGGTCCACTCATTCGAATATTAATTACACAGGGGCGGATTCAGCAATTGGGGAATGGGGGGGGGTTGTCTAGTTGCGAAGATAACTCTTGCAATCTACTTCCGTACAGTCCGCAGCTAGCGGACGGTACGGGAGTAATTGCAAGAGTTACCGTTCGCAACTAGGGGTTTGTCCTATTTTCGAGCTCTTCGAAATGCACTTTCCTGTATATTAAGGCATTTAAATTCAGACTCCAACTGGTGGTAAACTGTGATATATGTAAACTCCGTGACTGAACGGGGGGTGTTGCAACCCCGGACCCCCCCCCCCCCCTCCTCCAGATCCGCCCCTGTGTAAACACAGTTGGTTTTCTGATTAAACAAAATATTGGTGTATGTGAAGCCACGAACACTGTGCGAAGTCAGGTACACTTAATCTAGTCAAGTCATTCAATCCAAATTGCGACGCCCACGCTAGATAGATTCATTAATGTATCTGATTAAATCTCCGATTTATTTACGGTCAGCTTTAGACTCCACAGTCGTCCTAATAAGCATCAAAATCATAATAGATATGTCCTTATCATTTGTTACGTCGCATATGCTGTAAAAATGGACACAATTCAGCTGAATCGACTGCTATTTAGATATTAAAATCCGCGGCCATCTTGAATTTATTGTTGAGACTGACCAATCAGAGGCCGCGATTATGGTTCAAAGGTGAAAAAATCAAGCCAAAAACGTCATGTATATTAGACTACTTCAGGTACATTAGGTTACTTCAGATATAAAAATAATTTATTCAACCAGCTTTATTATGCGGTTGCGGTATACATAGAGAATAGTAGGTTAGTGCCGTGAATGGGGAAAAATATCTGGCAAGGCTCAGGAAACGGGATGGTCGAGGCTCTGCCGAGCACATCCCGTTTCTGTGCCACGCCAGATATGTTTCCCATTCACGGCACTAACCTACTATTCTATTTATCCCGTCAACAACTACAAATGGCTGTAAAATGAAAATAAATATAACCCCAGCTACCGCACATATTCATACGCAGTGATTACGCTCTGTGTTGACGGGATAAAATATTATATAGCGCGTTCATATGCAGAGAACCGACAATAAGGACAATATGTATACATGTATTTATACATGTACATATATGTACATGCATCCGCACAGTCTGATCAGGATCTGCACTGTTCGTCATTCCATCATAGAAACACCCGTCAGGCTTCTGACAAGCAATGTATATATCAGTTGTATCAGGCTACAAGAGTATACTGTCTGTTTCACGTTTTTCAGCCGATGAACATTTGGATATTAAACATATTAAGTCTAAAATATATTTAAATGTAAGTACTTTTTCACCAATAACAAAAAAGTCATTCTCCCCAAATTGTGTTGGTTGATGAAATTCAATCAAATATTGATTTTATAGCGAAAAAACGATTTTCCTATGGGAATTTAACATGGGGGAAAAGAGGTAAAAGCGCTGAAAGCTTTGACGTAATTGCATCAAATAATGGTTTTGTTATTGATGAAAAAGTACTTATATTTAAATACTGTTAAGATTTAATGTGGTTAATGGCCAAAAGATCGTCGGCAGCAAAACGTGGAACAGACATTAGGTTTTTAATCAGAAGTTGCATTGGTCACAAATAGATGGAACTACATAACGCATTAAACACACTTGTCTTTGAGTTACATTGTCTTCATGTGTATGCAATTCATCTGCATGCGTGACGATGGAACTGTATATGCCACTATGGCAACCGTGTTGTAGAACCAATCAGTAATGTTGCATGCCTCTCCACCTTTATCGTCCGTACTTAAGTTATAGCCTATAATGGCGTTACTGCATTAGCAGAAGTGATAATTGAGACAACACATGGGATTTTGTAGCCAAGAAAATGTGCGATTTTTTTTGTAAAATATATTTACAGAAACTATGATATTTTATGTAAATAACGTCGAATCTTTACGAAATTTTCATAGCAAATGCGGAATTCTATTCCGCATTTGCTATGAACATTTCGTCAACTTTCAATGTCATTTGTGGAAAATATCGTAAATTGTGTAAATATTTTTCATGCGATCTTCTTAGATACAAAATGACATGGCGTGTCGTCATTGAGGACGTCGCACATCGTTAATGCACAATACATGTACGTGCATTGACGTGTGTGCAGTAAACAAATAAAGATAGCAATCTAGCTCCTACGTGACTGCAGTCACTGTGGACATACATAGTACGTCACGGGCACCTGGTATTTGGACTGCGTGCTCTAAATCAGGTAAGAAAAATCCTCCACTTCAGACCATACTTTATTTGACATCTCAGCAACTACTGAAGCGATTTTGACACGATAAAGCGCATATACCCCGGAAAATCTAATAGCAACATCTGCCTCGTCTGAAGCGGAAGTCCATGGTGTGGGTCGACTGAACTGTCATTTACAGTGCCTTCAGCTTTTATTTCTGAAGGATAATTAGTTCTAAGATAATAGTATTTCTTTAATCTCTGGATGCCGTGATATGAATGTAATTCGCATAAACAAGAATTAGCTACAAAGCATTGCGTGGGTGAAACAAAGCTTGTCATCGTGGATTAAATCGCGTTACTCGGCCACAACTCTAGCACGACTTGTATTTTTATTCGTGGTACCCAACCGGTTTCACTGCCAAATGTAAATGCTTTGATTTAACGACGGAACTGGCTCGATGACCTTGCATGTCGGGGCCGACTATTTAAGTCCCCTTCCAGTTCTCTTGCCCAAGGACACGCCGAATCGACCATTCGCAGTAGTCGAGGTGGGAATCGAACCCGGGGGCTCCCGATCCGAAGTCAGACGCTCTACATATTGAGCTAATCCTTTTTTCTTTTTTTTTAGCTTATATTTAACGGCGGCACTGGCTCTATGACCTTGCATGCCGTCTCCCAAGAATGGGAGAAAGAACGGAGGTAGAGATTCTTGAGAGAAGCCGGTAATTCGTATTTACAGAGCAACTACGAATTATCGGTACCCATTTACAGCTGGGTGAACTGGAGCAGTGTGGATAAAGTGTCTTGCTCAAGGACACAACGCACGCCGCTAGTCAGGCTCGAACCCACCACCCTTGGATCAGTAGTCCGACACACTAACCATTACGCCACGGAGCTAATCCTTACAGCAGATCTTCTATTTATATATGTAGAGTAATGTCCCTTGTTATTAATTCTCAACACGTAACGTGGCGCTGCTAACGTCACACTCACAAGTCCCCTGAAGATTAGTTGGTTTAAACAATATTTATTTATGAATTACAAATAACAGTATACATTACAATACAAGAAAGGTGGGATTCGAAAACAAGCCATATGACTTATATGAATTCGTCTCCCAGATCACGTGACAGCATGAATGTTGCGTACATGAAGATTAGTTACGAACGGTAACTCTTGCAATGTACTCCCGTACTGTCCGTACCCGGACGGTATGGGAGTAGTTGCAAGAGTTACCGTTCGCAACTACCTGAATATCTGTCATTAGCAGTGAAACCGGTTGGAAACCATGAATAAAAATGCAATTTCGTAGTGGAATCGGACTTTATTTCAACCATATACATTCCTTCTACGTGCACATCGCTTTTGATTATATATACTATCAAATAATAAAGTTTTTATATATATATATAAGTGTGTATTAGAAACGGGTCAACCAAACAGTAATTTTGAAATTTGAGGCAGGTACGACAGAAAAGTATTGGCCGGCAAATGCATTCAATGCTTCGAGTCGCCATTATAAGTTTTCCACCAATCGAACATATGTGCACAGTTACACAACCGCCTGCGTTAATCTTGTCCAGATGTCACAGCTCAGGCCCAGCCAATCAAGCTGTTTGATTCCAAGCACAAGATTCAAGAAATATTTGTTTGTAATACAACACTTGAGAAATAGTGGCAAGATTAGCGTTGGCGGTGGTATAATATAATTACCTATAGCATACATTGGTTTTCGCAGTGTAATACATAATTATGCAAATTAGGCTGTAGCAAAAAACATGATAGATGACCAGTACAGCTTCGGTGTATACTAATTTGCAATACATATAAGCTAAAAGTTGTGTTAATTTAATATGACATTTATTAAACTCGTTGATTGATTTCATAAGAAACTCGGCATAGCTAATATGATATTTATTAAAACTAGTTGACTGGTTTCATAAGAAACTCGACATAGCCTCGTTTCTTATGAAATCAGTAAACTCGTGTAATACATATCATATTAAATCATCTCTCATGTAAGATCGTCTATGTAATAAACATCATAATACACTAGTGTAATAAATATGCAAATTAGCTCGTTACGGAAAACAGGTTTGGTGACCAGTACATCTTCAATGTATGATGGTTTCCTTATGCAATACATATCATCTAGCATTTTGTGATGATTTAATATTATATTTATTACACTCGTTGACTGATTTCGTAAGAAACTCGGCTTAGCCTCGTTTCTTATGAAATAAGTAAACTTGTTTAATAAATATCGTAATAAACGATCAATTGTGTAAGATCCTCTTCAATTGACTTTTCGGTAAGCTAATTGCTTGTATCTCCTGTCTACTGTGATCTGTAAATATTAATCAGTATTTTGATATGTGTAACATGGCTGCGTTTCCGCACATATGACTGTGACCGAAGAAATGAAGAGTATGGTATTTGTGACTTAGGTAGCTCCTGATCAAATAGGATTCTCCCATAGCCTGACAACGATCTATATTGCTTGTTAGAAGCATAACGGGCGTTTCATTGGTGGAATCGCGAACAGTGCAGATCCTGATCAGACTGTGCGGATGCACAGACTGATCTGGATCTACGCTGGTCGCAAAACCCGTAAGCCCTGTTTCTCCAGTGTCGCCCATCTATATCAAACGATATCATTAGATTAGTCAACATACACAGGCCCGTACGCAGGGTGGGGGGGGGGAGGGGTGGGGTGCGACGGGTGCGTACGCACCCCCCTCAATTCGCCGAGGTCCGCTATTTTTCAAACAGTAATCTCAACAAATCTTGAAATGCATTAATATACAGGTAATTTGCATGAAAATGTCACAATTTACCACCGTTGAAATCCGAATTTAAACGACATAAAATGCAGGAGAGTGCATTTCAGGCCATCTAGGTTTAACAAATTTCAGTGGGGTGCGTCAGGGGCGAGCCCCATGTAGTGGCGCGAGTACGCTAGGGGGGTACCCCCCTAGCGTACTCGCGCCAATACATGGGGCTCGCCCCTGACGCACCCCCCTGACGCACCCCCAATAGAAAATCTTGCGTACGGCCCTGATACACTCGGTTCTCTCTACTTAATTATACCTAATATTGTAAATGCCATGGAACAGACTAAGAGGTTCGTAAGTGCACATCTAACGCTTCAAAGAACAATTCTCATCAAAGGTACATGCCCACTCAGTAGGCACAAACTGTTATTTATAGGAACTAAATAAGTGTATAATTGTGTCACTATTCCACCAGTTCTACTCCAATTAGGAGTGCCCGCTGTACAAATATAATCATTTAGTAATGTTTATTTTACTGATAGAGACGCGCGGTGGTTTCAGGCTATTTTGATATGCAAATGATGCATGCTATTTTTAATTATTTATACTAATTAAATGCGTCACCTGAAAAAATAATACTTTCGACAGTTGATAAAGTATGATCATTGCACATCAATAAATATATACGGAGAATAAATAGTAATGACCGTTAACATTTTAAGGAACACGGTTATCGCCCCTGATATAAAAGTGGAAATTTACGTCTGATATAAAATGTATAATAATGCCAATCAATACATGGAGTAATAGTGAATGAGTGTTTATTTTGCCAGAAAATGTCTAAGATGATGTCTCAGATATAAAAATACGTTGTGTCTACTGAGTGGGCATGTACCTTTAACAGCCGATTTTGAGAAACCTGTCGTGGATTTGTCCATATATAATGACTCTTACATTTCGTTAGTCGATGGTAGCATTAGTGTACACAATGAATGTGCTAAGTAACAGTATACAAATAATCGTACGAACATTCTTATCGTACGAAGTGTAGTGAAAGGGGCCTCTGCAAAATTATGATAGTCTGTAAATTCCACATTAACAACGTTTTCTTGAAATGGTAATTTTCAACATACTTTCTGTCATTGCGAACGTACCCGAATAACGGCTATACAACAGACGCACAAACGGTACGAACACCTACTGACGTTGCTAATGATGACATCAAGATGGGTACCAGACTGCAACATAGCTACTCCCGAGTTACGCCTCGCATGACCCACTACTGTCTGTTCCACGTTTTGCTGCCGACGAACTTTTGGCTATCAAACACATTAGACCGAAAAAATATTTAAAAGAAAGTACTTTTTCATCAATAACAAAATAGTCGCCCTCCCCAAAATAGATTATTTCATGAAATTCCATCAAATATTGATTTTATTGCGAAAAAAAGAGATTTTCCTGGGTTAAATGGGAATTTAACATGGGGAGTCAATTTTCAAAAATTTTCGTTTTTTGGAACTTGACTCCGAAACCTGGCGAGATAGCTTGAAAATGATGTAAATAAGAAAACAAAAGTTGGATTTTGAAAATCGGTCCACAAATAAAAAAAGATTTTAACAATAAAATCAATATTTGATAGAATTTCATCAAATAATTTTGTTTGGGGAGGGTGACTTTTTTTGTTATTGATAAAAAAGTACTTACTTTTAAATATTTTTTAGATTTAATGTGTTTAATAGCCAAAAGTTTTTCGGCAGCAAAACGTGGAACAGACGGTAGTATAAGGTTAGACACCACCAAATAGCTTTACTATATAATTTAAACGAATGCCATCCAATAAGGCCATTTCACTATTCGTATGGATGCTGTGGGATCCACTTGTACATGACCTGCAGCCAGTCTGTACTGGTTCTGCATGAACTAAACAATAGGTTCACTTACTCCTAAGAAAGAAAAATCCAAACTTGTCATATCCTCCAATATTGTGTACATTTTTTGGCCACGGAAACTCCGTTTACATCAAGTGACCAACAGGTTCAGTGTTTTCTTTTAAATGCTACAAATATGCTGAAAACTGGTGTTAAAGGCACCCCAAAATGTTCCTCAAGTGAAACTGGATAGTAATGGATCAAGATTTGCAAGCAAACTGTGTCTGTGACCTGAAAACACCCGCACTATTTTGTTTATACCGGACTACCTTTGTGTAATATCAAGCCTCTTGGAGGTCTGACATTAGTAAAACAATCCCTTAAAATACCGGATTATACCTCAGTTCTCTTGCTAACTTGCAGTGTCCGATGTGATCTCGTCCAAAGCAAATCTCGAAGTAACGGCCTTCATCGGTCATGCGATAGTCCTCGGCTGTTTCCGTAGATGGCGCGATCGTCCTCCGATAGTCCACGGCCGTTGCCGTAAGCTGCTCGTCATTAGCCGTAGACGCCTCTGGTTAGAAGCCACCAAATTGCAGGCCTGAGCGCACTAATTTCTGGTGAACATTACACTTGCATACCCCCTTGGCGAGTTCGCGCCATTTGGTATAGTCTAACCTAGACAATTAAGGCTCATGGGATTTATGGTCAATCTATCTCCTGATCTTCTTGCGCTGTCCCGCAGCATGATAAGGACCTATAGTGTTTGTTTATAGCAGGATATGTGTTTCATGACTGAATTTCGATCGTTGCCGATCCTGATCAGACTGCGCGGATGCACAGGCTGATCTGAATCTACAATGATCGCAAATGCCATAAGCTCAATTGCTAAAGCCACAGCCACATAACATATAGGAGGGACAGACCACACTGTATATGGGTTACACTATTGGGTGGTTGCGTTAGTGGTTGACCCACACTAGTGATTTAAAAACACTAGTCTAATGGTTGGGTTACACTACTGTCTGTTTCACGAAACCTGTCCAAATTTTACGGCAATATAAACAATGCAAAAACAATATTTGTTTTGATAATGTTTAATTAAATCATCCCCATAGACATCTTCACAGAGTGAGGATGTCTATGGGGATTTAATATGGGGAAGTTTTTCAAAAATTAACTTTTGTTTTCTTAGTTAGATCATTTCCAAGCTATCTAGCCAGGTTTCGGAGACACATTTTTCTTTTTCTGACACCTCCCACAGCTCATTCAACTCCTTTTTTCCCATGTTAGATTCCCATAGATAAATCATTTTTCGTAATAAAATCAATATTTGAAAAAAATTCACGAAATAAAAAGAAGGCTCACTCTTATAAATTTCGATATATTTTATATATTATCGAAATAAATACTGTTGTTTTGCATGGTTTATAAGGACGTAAGATTTGGGCGGGTCTCGTGAAGCAGACAGTAATGGGTCCTACGACGCCTATGAAGCGGTGAATACGGCCAGTTTTGTCATGGCGGGCCACTTGTAATTATTGTCTGACAGGGCATATACACACTAGCAATTATCTCCTCCTGAAATACAACGCTCTATGTCGGCAGACATATGTATTGCTTCCAATGTCGCTCTCATCAGGACTCGGGTTTACAAACGTCGGCAACCGACTGGCGAAACAGCCCCTAGAGCCTTGCCGACGAGTGTAAATGTGGATTTGACGGGAGACACGGGGATTTAGTCTGATCAGGATCTGCACTTTTCGCATTTCTATCAATGAACCACCCGCAACGCTTCTAACAAGACATATTGATACTTATCAGACAACATGTATTTGATCAGGAGCTAAACTGGTCACAAATCCCATAAGCCCCATTTCTCCAGTCACCCACAGCCACAAATCATGATTTGCATACGCAAACCAAACCGTCTATGATACGTAGGAACGTTCCGTTACGCCCTGATCAGGTCATACGTTGATGACAAATTCAGTGTGACATCGGTTTTCGCGTTTAGTCCCGAATAAACGTTGCCATGGCGCGCAGCTAGCAGAAATAACGGACTTCGATTTTGTTCAACACTTATTGGGGGATTAGACGACGTATTGTGCACCTGCTGTTGTACTATTGTGCAACGTCATGATTCGGAAATCGCAATCATCTCTGTATAATAGGCGCTTGATTGTGTCCTATACCAACCACCGTGTCGGCATTCGTACCTCGGGATGATGATGACTCAATCGTGGCTGTGGCTGGGAAAAGGGGGTATCTCGTGATCAAATAGCATACCCATGTGGCGTGAAAACGATTTGTATTTTGTGTTAGAAGCATGATGGGGTTTCATTGGTGTTATGGCGAACAGTGCAGATCCTGATCAGACTGTGCGGATGCACAGGCTGATCTGGGTCTACATTGTTCGCAAAACCCATAATTCCCATTTCTCCAGTCACGGCCAAAATTAACGTTAATAAATGTGCATGGCTGTGGCAATACCTACTTTATAGCATAGCAGCATTTTTGCCGGTATTGGTTTGGAAAAACCGCTATATCTTCCGTAAATTACTTCAAAATTTCACAGAAAATTCGGAGCTCAGACGGACTTTAATTCCGCATGGGCTATGAAACTTTTGTCAAATTCCAAAGTCTTTCACGGAAACTATGACTGGTTTTCCAAATCAATCTCTGAAATACGAGACGCGATAAGGGAGGTAATTCCAAAGCCCGACTCGGTTATTAAGCTGTTCATCATGTTCATCGATACCAATTGTCGTGTACGAGCCGTCCCCCTGGGAGTCCATATATCCGTGGTTTCGTATAGAATAGCGCAAACACTTTCTGAAAGCAGCAAAAATCACGAACAATGCATTATATTAAAGCAGCGCTAGTGACACAGAGAACGGTGCGACCTAACGAGACACGTGAGCCGAGTCCATGAAAATACATATAAACGTATTCAATGAAATTACGCAGATGTCCGAAGATACAAAATCACATAATATCAAATAAATTCAAAAGTAGACAAAATCTTCAGAGTACATGATGAATATAGCATGTACTCTGAAACTTTTGTCAACTTTTGGCGCCATTTACGGAAAATATTGTAAATATTGTAAACCTATTTCGTGAAGTGAAATTACGAAGGTACACAATTACATGGCGTGTCTCATATGACCTCATGAAAATGACATATAATTTGATCTCATCGTGCGTGATTTCCCGAGGTAGCCGCAAATTGTTCTATCAAAATTGCTCCTGTAATTGCCGAGATATCTAGAAAGCAAGGTAGATACAAAAAGGCGCCAAAATAGCAGGTGCTTGTGACGTAATTTTCCCGCCGTGTGTAAGTACATGTGCACGCGTTGTGATACATTTTTTTTTAAATTGTCACGAATTCCGTGTGGGAGATTTCCGTGATTTCCATTCCCGTAGGATCGTGTATGACGTCACCAGTTGCAGAGATCAATGTTGTTGTTATTAGTTTGCGTCCGTAATAATAATACAATTGCGTCCATCCCACGTGCAGAACCACGCAATTATGAGACTCGTTACGATAAAGATCGTGCTAACTGGGTCTGTTAGTAGTAAACAGTTGTATCAAGGCCATCAGGCGCGTAGCTGCCATTACACCCAAAAGGCCCGCACATCGTTTTTACTAAAAAAAAAAGAAGAAAAAAAAGAAAAACCGAAAATATTTAATAGGCCTTTCTAGATCTACCCGTCCTAGGCCTATATAGACCTATATTAATATATAAGTCCATATGTACATATATAGCCAAGCATAACAGTGTATTATCTTGTGTTTTTGTTGTTAAAACTAGCATTCAATTCAGTCCGAATTGGTCTTTAAAATGCAGAAGAATGCAGGAAATTGCATCCTCATAAAATAAAATGCAGGACCCCGCTCAATACGCTCGCTCGACATTTGTTTCCCGGGCAAGCACATCATTTGCCTCCTGGGTATGCCCCTGGCCATCACCTTCCGTCGTTGAGTTCGGTAAATATCACGACCTACATGAACACCGGCTGAGAAAAATAACTTTGTGATATTTGCGACCAGCGTAGTACCTGATCAGCCCGCGCATCCGCGCGGTCTGATCAGGGCCTACGCTGTTCGCCATTCAGGGAAGGTGATTCGATTCTAATCATACAACATGCAAGTGAATATAATTATACGTATGAGAAGACGGACCTAATATTGTATGTGAATGTTGTAAATTACCACTATGTATACTATACGGCAAATAAACTCTTCAGAGGGCCGTTTCACTAAACTTTGTACGACTAAAATGTTCGTAAGTGGAAAAGTATGATAGTCTGTAAATTTCACATTAAATGTATTCTTGTTATGAATTTACATTTATTGAGCATATGCAGCCTATGTTCAATAATTGTAAATACATGTACATCAATTGAAATTTCCAGACGATCCTAAATTTCCACTTACGAACATTTTAGTCGTACGAAGTTTAGTGAAACAGCCCTCTGGTCAGTATGTAATCAGGCTGCATGGGCGTGGTACCTGCTTTTGGGGTTATAAAACACTAAAATAGTTCTACTATATCATCTAGCCGATCACCCATATCATGGGCGGATTCAGGGGGGGGGGGGCGGACCCGGCGCACGCCCCCACTAAAATTCGCCGAGTAAAGATTTGTTACAAGTTACAAGGCACGTTTCATGCCAAGTACCATGTATTCCATGCATTTTTCGGTCGTTTTCTTATTGTTTCAAAATTTAAACGTTTTCAATCAAAAATCATGTCTAAACATACTGTGACAGTGTCAATATTGTTGCTCCAAAATGCGCCAGAACGCAGGAAATGCGATGTAGATTTGCAAAATTTTCCGGGTGGGAATGCCCCCGGACCCTCCTAAGCGCTATCTCGACTATTTTGCAATACTTCACTATATTATCGAACGAGCTTAGCTCGTTCGATAATATAGTCAAGTATTGAAAAATAGTTACGCCCCCTCCCCCCCCCCCCAACCCGAAATCCTGGATCCGCGCCTGCATATCTACCCCATTCTCTGCTACTTTCATTCTAATATGGACGCTACGGAACCTATACAATCTCCTCTACCCAAGTGTATTGATTTTTCACCGACTGCAACACTGTTTACACCACGTGACCGTGCTCGAGAATGTGTTTAATAGCCTACAAATGTGAATGATAATGGAGTAAAAATGTAGTTAATATTTGTTAAGCAAATATGCACCAGTTGATCAGGTTATGCAAACAAACTATGTATGTGGCCTAAACTTATCGGGATTGTATTGCCGAACTACTTTTCGCTTCGGCACTTTACAACTTTACAATCTCATGTTGGTGTAGTAATACACTGCTACACTGATCAATCCTTGAGCAGAGGAGAGTCTTGGCACGTTAAATAACTAGCGGGGACTATTCTAATACTAGTTAGGGCCCCTGGGGCCGGTTTCCTCTACAAGGTCATCGAGCATTTACATTTACTGGTCAATATTGACGCTTCATGTTGTCACATATTACTTCGCACAGTACCACTGTACATGTGTGACCAGTGGTCGTAAACAATATCCCATGCACCACAGGAGTGGCTACATTAGCATTATACTGTCCGTTCCTTAGGGATGGCCTGTCGCTCAGGGTAGAATATAGGACTACATTATACAAGTATTGTTTTTTGAGGAGGTGTGATTTACGGACTTTTCGAAGGTCCGTACATCTCATGTACACCGACTCAAAAGACTATACTTGTTTTATTATATGACCATTACCACGAATATTCAGAAAATCAGGAATAGTCACTAACAGTGTAAACAAAATAACAATTACATGTGTCAGATTTACGCATGCGCTCTAACGAGGTGAACAATTGGCTTGTTTACATGAATAAACGAATCTCGGACCGGTCTCGCGGTGCGAGAGTGGTTATGCGTGTAAACAAAACGTTCAGAGGTCTACATTCATTTTGTAGATAATCACGTGGCCGCGTTTCGGCCAATGAGAATGACTGAAATACTTAGTCATATAATACTACTAAATGTTGTGATTTCAAAACCTACCATAATGCATTAAAAATACTTTCATAGTATTTCCATCCCACTGGTCTGGCAGATGAGACTTTTAAACTGTGAACCCGTCCCTATATGACCTTAGCTGTTGCTGCGGCATTAAACCCGATTCATTTCATTTCTATTGTCCATTCCACGTAAACATGTACAATACGTAGATGTGTTTTTGGCAACTGTTAATTGTTCAAAGTATTTATCTGTGCATTATTTGTATTCAACGTAATACCGTGACTTATTGTTTACCCTAGTTTCTAGACCAATGAAAACATAACATTTCGTCTCAATTAATCACATTGCGATTATTTCTCCAACATCTAACTAAATGTATTCATTAAATGTTCCAATACGTATAAAGTTATATTTATGTCCAGACGTCACGGCTTGTTGTCAGAAATCCACGTGGTACGCATCCGGTTGTGACATGTACATTTATCCCGTCAACACAGTGTGTATGTGCCGTGAAACACGGTGCCGTGAAACATTTTTGATATCCAGTCAATACTATTTTTTGCATTTTATAGCCATTTGTAGGTGTTTACGGGATAAATAGAATAGTAGGTTAGTGCCGTGAATGGGAAAAAATATCTGGCGCGGCACGGAAACGGGGTGTGCTCGGCAGAGCCTCACCCATCCCGTTTTCTGAGCCTTGCCAGATATTTTTTCCCATTCACGGCACTAACCTACTATTCTCTATCTATTTTCCTTATTTCTGAACCAAAGTATATGTTGTGACCAAACCGTCTCGGCGAGACGGTTCAGATGAGTGGTCACAACATATACTTCTGATGAGAAATAAAGAAATTCCTGAGCCTTGCCGGATATTTTTTCCCATTCACGGCACTAACCTACTATTCTCTATGTACGTGTCAGATGGCCAATAACGTAGTAGTGTCGCAAGTCGGAAGCGCGTATGGGCGGGACTTGCATTGAAACAGACACGTGTATGCGAAAAAGGCGGGGAAACCATTAAGTAAGTTATAGTTCACATATTGAATTTTTAATAAACTTATTTATTAAAAATTCGATACGTATTGATTTTGAGATAGTGTGAAAAATCGAGCTTTCTACCTGATAATTTAACATGGTTTGAAATGGAGGCGGAGAGTAAGATACTAAGTGTGAAACACGCAAATATTTGGACACTGAAAAATTAACAAAATGGTCATGTACATATATTTTGATAATATTGATAACAATTAATAGCCTAAAACTCACCGGCCGATTTTATTTGGAACAGACAGACTATATGCGATATGACATTTAATCCAAATGAGTGGCACGACAAGATTCCACAGAAATAGTCTGTTACTGTGCTGGGACGCCAACATGTTGAGGAAAGATACCACAATATATAAGTTATTGTTCACATATTGGATGTTTAAGGAATTAAATGCGAGGGAGCACTAGCGACCGCAGCATTTAGTTCTGTAAACTTCCAATATGTGAACAATAATATATTTATACTTCAGTCAATTTTTACTCCAAAAGATCTGAGTATTGATTTTCCATTTTCTATGGAACAATAAATAATTTAATTTGGGTAATATATAACTTAATGGGGTTAGATCTTTCAATATGTTAAATAAGTGTATATCTCGATACTGGCAATCGATTGGCTTAGAAAATAGGGCGAACTGTAAATAATTACAGCAATGTATTTAAAATGAGTAGGAGCAGACCGTGGCCGAGGGGTAACACCGGCGGACTGCCACGCTGGCGACCCGGGTTCGATTCAGGGTTCAGTTCCAGGGCGTCAGTATTTCTGAGATACTTTGTATTTCCTGCTCTACTAGTTCTTTCGGATGAGACTTTAAAAAGGTGGCCCCGTACGTTTGAAGGAGAGTCTGGCCACGTTAAAGAACCAGAGGGGACTATTCTAATAAGAGCTAGGCCCCCTGGGGCTGGTTTCCTGTATCCACCTGCTTCTTTTCTCCCCTTCTTGGGAGACGACATGCAATGTCATCGAACCAGTGCCGTCGTTAAATCTAAGCATTTACAGTTACATTTAAAATGAGTTATACATGTCTGTGTGGACTGTGTCCCTGATGGGCGACAGAATCACCCCAGACAATGAGATGACACCCACTGTCAAATACATGTACATGTCAAGTGGAGAAGCATGCGACATTCAACACAAGAGAAAATACAGTCTGCGTATCCAATATGAGAACAGGCGTTAAGTGTGGAGCGCCGTGAATGGTTAGTGTGTCGGACTACTGATCCAAGGGTCGTGGGTTCGAGCCTGACTAGCGGCGTGCGTTGTGTCCTTGAGTAAGACACTTTATCCACACTGCTCCAGTTCACCCAGCTGTAAATGGGTACCGATAATTCGTAGTTGCTCTGTAAATACGAATTACCGGCTTCTCTCAAAAATCTCTACCTCTACCTCCGTTCTTTCTCCCATTCTTGGGAGACGGCATGCATGGTCCTAGAGCCAGTGCCGCCGTTAAATATAAGCTAAAAAAAGAAAAAGAACAGGCGTTGGTATCAGAGATATTATAGGAATTAATGGCCTGTTTGTTGAATTTATCGGGATATAAACTTGGAAAAGTCGCGGGAATACTTTTATTTTATTTTTTCGAAAATTGTAATTTGTCAAGGCCTCGTCCAGTATTCCCGCGACTTTTCCAAGTTTATATCCCGATAAATTCAACAAAAAGGCCATTCATTCCTTATAATTCCAGCATTTGAAATAAATTCATCAAGAAAATGTGTTTATTTTCCGTTTTCTTAAGAATTATTTTAACTGCGCCTCACGGTTACGGAAAGTAGTTCGGCGTGGGAGTTTACTGGGATATAAATTTTGGACAGAGACTTGCTACGGGCCAATCAAATGTTAGGGAATTGTGTAAATATGTTTGTCTTGAATTTATATGACTATGACATCAGTAAAATGAATGACACAGACACTACCTGTGTGTCCGGTTTAGAGAGGTTCTACTGTGCTGCATTAACTGTCACATGACGTATTACTACAGACAAGGGGGCCGTTTCACTAAACTTCGTACGACTAAAATGTTCGTAAGTGCAGAATTATAATAGTCTGTAAATTTCACATTAACACTATTTTCTTGTAAACAATTATTGGATTTACATTTATTGAGCATAGGCTGCATATGCAGCCTATGCTCAATAAATGTAAATCCATAAATTGAAATTTACAGACGATCTTGAATTTGCACTTACGAACATTTTAGTCGTAAGAAGTTTGGTGAAACGGGCCCCAGACCGGTGTGAAATTGAACAGCATAGCTCCTGACTTGCCACTGCTCTACACGATTGGTCAGCTATCAGAACGTTACCAGACTGGGAATAAGACGAAGACGAGATCATATGACTAAGGGACAATCTGTCAAGTTTGACGTTTGCCACTCCCAAATTGATGTATTGTAAACCACAGCTATGTCTTTGATAAGGGCATCCGCGGGAAATATGGCGGAAAATGTCGCCTATTACGTCGTACATGTAATCTACTGACCGACTAAAGAAGCGCAACCGCAGATCAATTTTAGTATAAATATAAGTTATTATATACGTATTTTCATTTCCCATTGAATCACAATGCAACGCAAGACGTGAATATGTGTCCATATTGACGTCTCGTGAATTCATATTGGTCAGTGCCGGAACTACGCTTCACATAGCAAAATATTTCCTTCTATATCACCACTAATCAGTTTATCTTATTTATATTTTGTATAGTTTTTGAAGCGCATATAAATTGCGAATGATGTACGTATATAATAAAAAGGTAATTTGATTTGTATGTGGATATATGCCACTCGTTCCGCCACGCAACGCTATTCCACTCCTTAAGTCGCGCAATATCACACGCTGCAGAACTCATGCATATATCCACATACAAATCAAATAACCTATAATTATTGTTCTCATATTGGATTTTCAAGGAATTAAATGCGAGGGAGCGCTAGCGACCATAGCATTTAGTTCCTGAGAACTCCAATATGTGAACAATAACTGACATATAGTTCAGCCAAGTGTACGATGTAATGTCCCATCCGAGGATTAATTTTCCATTTCCTGTCGAACAGTTAATCATTAAATCGTATTGTTAAAAGTTATTGGGGTTAAACGCTGACTATGTGAAATAAGTGGAGCACAATACTGTCCACCGATTGGCTTAGAGAGCATGGTGAACTATAAGTAGTGTTATATCCCAAAAGGACAATTGCCTCTATACAACAGTCACCTTTCTACAGCAGCCAATATTGTGTCTTCCCATGGATGGCTGTTCTAGAGAGGCTGCACTGTATTATCATGTATCCATTCGATACGCGCAACGTTATTTTGTCTTAGAGACGCCATCAACTACACTCAACAAAACTCGAAGTCGAATTCCGAATGGATTTCGACAAAATACTTTAATATTGTGCTTAAAATCAAGAAGATTAATTGTCAGTTCCAAAGCTGTGCTGTAGCTCAGGCACAGACAATCAAACTGCTTGATTGCGCGTTGGCATTAAAGGTACATGCCCACTCAGTAGGCACAACATGTTATTTATAGGAATTAAATAAGTGTATAATTGTGTCACTATTCCAACAGTTCTAAACATTACGAGTGGCCGCTATACAGATATGATCATTTATTAATATATATTTTGCTGATAGTGACGCGCGTTGGTATCAGGCTATTTTCATATGCAAATGAGGCATGGTATTTTTTAATTATTTATACTAATTAAATGTGTCACCTGAAAAAAATAATATTTTCGGCAAATCATAAAGTATGATAATTGCTCATCAAAAAATAAATACAAATTATAAATAGTAATGTCCGTTAACATTTTAATGAAACACGCTTATCGCCCCTGATATCAGTGTGGAAAGTTACGTCTCATTTTAAATGTATAATAATGCCAATCAATACGTGGGGTAATGGTAAATGAATGTTTATTTTGCAAGAAAATGTCTTAGATGATCATCTGATATAAACAACATGTTGTGCCTTTAACAATAAATGCTCAGAAACGTTGAAAATCTTGCCTAGATTAACGCAAGCCTTTGTGTGTACGTGTACACGTGTTGCGTTTCTAACGTCGTTCAGTATAATACGGCGGGGACCGGAGCGGCGAGACGTGACCAATCCACGGAGCCAAGAGCTAAATATCGTTACACGCAAATCGCAGAGTTGATGAATACAATATGTGGTCTGCAGTTACCAATATCTCCCCTCAGGCGAATAAATGAATAAATGATGGATAGCTTTGTCGGACAGCACGAGTCTGGATGCAGTAATTAAGTACTAGATTCCCCGTAACTGGCGTAATTGCCGACCCACACGCTATACGATTCCATCACTACGCCACGTCACGAACGGCGCTTGTGAAACGCGCCTAGAAAAATATTAGATATCAATTATATAGAGATTACGCCGAGGCGCCGTGGATTTATCTCCGCGATCTGCGATTTAGACGCGAACTCATAACGCGACCCGGTCGAGTCATTAAATATTGCCCGCCGGCTGAGAAACGGTGACCATACGGCATACGTACACAACCGCCGGCGTTAATCGTGCCCAGACGTCAACGTTTCTGAACATCTATGGGCAATATAACTCGTAATCAATCAGTTTGATTAGCTGAACCGGAGCTGTAGCACAGCTCAGGCTCGGCCAATCAAGCTGCTTGTGTTTAAACATAATATTCAAGTATTTGGAAATAAAAATAAAAATAAGTATTGGCCCGACGTCAACGTTTCTGAACTTCTATGGGCAATATAACTCGCAATCAATCAGTTTGATTAGCTGAGCCGGAGCTGTAGCATAGCTCAGGCTCGGCCAATCAAGCTTATTGTGTTTAAGCATAATAATCATGTATTTGGAAATAAAAATAAAAATAAATATTGGCCAGACGTCAACGTTTCTGAACTTCTATGGGCGATCTCATCTCGCAATCAAGCACAGCTCAGGCTCGGTCAATCAAGCTGCTTGAGTTTAAGCGTAATATTCAAGTATTCGGAAATAACAATAACAATGAATATTGGCAAGATAACGCATGCGGAGGTGTACATGTAATAACGGTATACGCTTTCCTAACTTTAACCCTTTAAACCCGAAAAGCCCGATATAGCGGGGTTTGCAAACAGTGCAGATCCAGATGAGCCGGCTCGTAACGAGCCGTCTCATCAGGATCTGCACTTTTTGCAAGTAATTTTCAATTTTTTTTAGAACAAAAACACGCCCTTTTCAGAAATGGACTAATCTGAAAATCATTTTGTGACGATTGGATTGGTCGGAGAATTGGCATATCACAGTCCATTCCAGTTACTTAGGGTTGAAAGGGTTAAACTCCTGCGTACTGAAGTGAAGTTACCGTTATATGTGTCTTTGTCTGGAGAAATGAGGCCAATGCGTTTTGCGACCACTGTAGATCCAGATCAGCCTGTGCATCCGCACAGTCTGATCAGGATCTGCACCGGTGCCGTTCATCATTCAATCCGTGAAACATCCGGCATGCTTCTAACAAGCAATATAGAGCGTCATCAGGCCTCAGGAGTGTGCTATTTGATCAGGAGCTACACTGCTCACAAATCCCACAAAATGTGGCTATGACTGGAGAAATGGGGCTTATGGGTTTTGCGACCAGTGTAGATCCCGATCAGCCTGTGCATCCGCACAGTCTAATCATGATATGCACTGTTCGCCATTCCATCAGTGAAACACCCGTCATGTTTCTAACAAGCAATATAGGTCATTATCCCGGCTACAGGTGTGTGCTATTTGATCAGGAGTTACGCTGGACACAAATCCCACAAGCCCCATTTCTCCAGTCACAGCCACATATACGTACGTCATTTGAGCAATTTGTATTGAGTTGTGTAATTGCATCGTTGACGCTGCTGTTACGATCACGGGTTCGCGTCCTGTGGCCCGTTTCACTAAACTTCGTACGACTAAGAAGTTCGTACGTGCAACATTGCAATCCACAATAACATTTGTTCTGACAGCCGATTTCGGAAAGTATTTCGTGGATGTGCTGTGACCGTTTACTATCAATTAGTACCACAGGTGAATCATTCCAGCACACAAATATTTACACAATTCCCTAACATTTGATTTGGCCCGTAGCAAGTCTCTGTCCAAAATTTATATCCCAGTAAACTCCCACGCCGAACTACTTTCTACAGGTGCGCTGTCAGTGCTGTCAATGTAAACAAATGGCTGCCGTCTGTCAAAACAAACACATTTTCTTAATGAATTTATTTCAAATGCTGGAATTATAAGGAATGAATGGCCTTTTTGTGGAATTTATCGGGGATATAAACTTGGAAAAGTCGCGGGATTACTGGACGAGGCCTTCCGGCCTTCCGGCCTTCGTCCAGTATTCCCGCGACTTTTCCAAGTTTATACCCCGATAAATTCCACCAAAAGGCCATTCATTCCTATATTGAAAAATCGCATGTCTGTATCGTTTATAGTATACGTGTTATATTTATATTGGAAATTAGATAGTCAAGTGTTTTTTGTCTGGTACCTGTCATTGGTACCATACCCAGAAGAGCCATTAATGACTGACTTTAGAATATGACATTTTGTTTCGAATGTAGTAGAATCATATATGTGACTCAATATCTATATAAAGTATATCTGACACTGTTCTTCTTAGAGTAAAATTATACAGAGAACTGAGTTGCCATCTCCGTCATTGTAGTTTGTACATGCTATCAGACAGTTTCACCATTTTGAGCGTTTGATAAGTGCAGCCAATAATATGGCAAAAAATGTAATAAGATTTGGTGAAATACGTCCCAGATAAATAGAACGACAACGTCTTATAAATATTATTTAAGCAGACTTACACAAAACGCTAGATATCTAAGCTTTTCTACCATCACTGCTTCAAGTCACTGGAATCGATGCAGTATGTATGGTAATACAGGTATATATATACAGCACTGTGTATTATGCAGCATATGCTCAATAAAAGTAAATCCATTAATTGATATTTCCATACGATCTTACAATTGCACTTACGAACATTTTAGTCGAACGAAGTTTAGTGAAACGGGCCCCTGATAATGCACTGTGACGTATCTACTGGTATGGAAGCCCGCCAAGCCATTCAATCAACCCTTGAAAGTAATCAAGCCATATGGCACGCAGCGATGACTAGTATGCCATAGCAACAGTCTCGTGCTAAGTGTATCACTGGTGACGCACGCTTAAAATGTTTCAGGTCGACAAATGCATCCAGAATGGGAATTCGTCAGGAATCCGGTGCCTATTTCGACGTGAAACATTTTCCGCCGTCGTGGAATGCAACGCCAGCGAATTTACATGTAGGCCATTTTCTGGAAATACTCGCCTTCCAATAACGTATCGCCGTGTCGTCGTTTTTTACTTAGAAAAGTCATAACCCATTAATAATGTAAGCCCTGATCGACATGTAATTGTGAGCCGGGGACCATTATCTCCGATCAGCATGCTGATCTTCCCGTGCAGGAGATAATGGTCCCCGGCTCACAAAGTACATCCCTAATCCCTTATTCGCCAAAAATGTATAATTTTCTCTCATTTTCGTGAAACGTTACCAAAATAAATATTCCACTAGTTCGCCGTTATTTCTGTCAATGTTCGGCTCCATTTGCAAAAAGGGTTTCTGATATAATAGTTAAGACAAGCCTTGTATACAGAGGATAAGGTTGATTTTCAAACCAAATACCGGCTATACGATATTTTTTGTAATTATGGGGGATACTTCCAGATCCGAATGAAAATATTAAATCGTGCCATATCACAATTCTAATGTTTTATAAAAAAAATAAAGTTGAATCGTGTGTTTTCTTATTTCATTGTAAATGACACGTAATCGTCTTAGCGGGTAAAGTTCTTCATTTGCACTGCTTCGTGACAAAGCGAGGTCTATGTTAAACATTTCTCCAACATACATATGGGACACGCCATGTGATTTTGTACCTTCGGACATCTGCGTAATTTCAGGAAATAGGTTTACAAAATTTACAATATTTTCCGTAAATGGCGTCAAAAGTTGACAAAATTATATTCCGCTTGTACTTTGAAATGTTTGTCAATGTCTTACTTTATTTATGAAAAATATTGTAAAATTTGTAAATGTATTTAATGAAATTACGCAGATGTTCGCCTGCTAGCGATGTATATAATGTTGTTCGTTAGAAGCATGACGGGTTTTCATTGATGGAATGGCGAACAGTGCAGATCCTGCTCAGACTGTGCGGCACATCCACAAATAAGAAGCATGACTGTTGATTTACAGATTGCATGATGAACAATGTAGACTCTGATCAGACAGAAGGATTTGCATGCTGATCTGGGTCTACACTGGTATCATATGCCATAAACCATATTACTCACATTTGCTTCAATCACCGGCGCATCTGTATATAGCCCAGTAACGTGTGTTCGCCCCAGCCTCATATCGTACTAATTGGAAAACATCGCTGCAGGGAAGGCAGACATACCCACCTTCTATTGTTCCGTTTGTCACGTTCCTTAAAGATAATTGCTCCACAACTGTGCCTGGAAATATTTATATACCATATTATGTATATATTACATACTGGATTGAGCAACTAAATACATATATAGAATTAATGGTTTCTTAAATGTTAAATGTATGCACTGCATTGAATTTCGCTTAAAGATATTGGTGCACGGTTGTTACACATGTACGGACAGTGATGACACTTTATTTGCAATCATTCAAATATTGGTTTGGCGCCACTAAAGTCGTGCATTGCGCGGCGCCACGATAAAATAGACCGAATAGACCGAATGAAACACTACTGTCTGTTTCACGAAACCTGCCCAAATTGTACGGCCATGTAAACAATGCAAAAACAATATTTATTTCGATAATATTAAATTTTAGCAAAATTTAAGAATGAACCTTCTTTTTATTTCGTCAAATTTGGTCAAATATTGATTTCATTATGAAAAAAATTATTTCTCTGGGAATTTAACATAGGGGAAAAGGGAAATTGACTAAAGCCTGGATAAATATCTTGCAAATGATCGAACTAAGAAAACAAAAGTTATATTTTAAAATGAGCACTATTTCTGACATTAGAAACATTTCCCCATGTTAAATCCCCATATACCATCTTCACTGTATATGGGGATTTAACAAGGGTAAAAAAGATCTTCGAAATAACATCAATATTGGACCAAATGTCACGAAATAAAAAGGAGGCTCACTCTTAAATTTTGATGAAATTTAATATTATCGACAAAAATAGTGTACATGTATCTGCATTGTTTATATAGCGGTAACATTTGGACAGGTTTCGTGAAACAGACAGTAGTTCCAGGCCGCTTGGCTCAACTATGGATAAAACTAACAGGCGTTGTTGACATGTAGTGAAGGTGACTGTCTCACGATTCAGTGGGTGTGTCTGCGAAAATGATTTGATTGGTTGAACGAAACACGTCATTACGGCGTTACTGACGTTATAATTCCAGCACAAAAATATTTACACAATTCCCTAACATTTGATTGGCCCGTAGCAAGTCTCTGTCCAAAATTGATATCACAGTAAACTCCCACGCCGAACTACTTTCTACTTGCAGTGCTGTCAATGTAAACAAATGGCTGCCGTCTGTCAAAATAAACACATTTTCTTGATGAATTTATTTTAAATGCCGGAATTATAAGGAATTAATGTAGGCCTTCGTCCAGTATTCCCGCGACTTTTCCAAGTTTATACCCCGATAAATTCCACAAAAAGGCCATTCATTCCTATAATGTTTGCCTTTCTGAGAACACGGGAGTGGTGTAAACTCCTGCCGCTCTAAAGAACTCGGCGGTTATTCATCGTTATTGTTTGCCCTAGTTTGTCAACCAATGAAAGCACATACCTTCGTCTCGATTAATAGCATATTGCGACGGTTTCGCCAATTAATCATTAAATGTTGCAATATGTGCATGGTTATGTTTATATACAGATGTCCCGCCTTGTTGACGTAATCCTGTGACGCGTACCATGTCACCACGTGTACATAATTGAATCGGTGTGAAACCGCCAATCTATGACCAATCACTTAATATGATCGTGATTTGAAAGCGTGCATGGGGCTGCGCTCCGTTAAAACGTAACAGGAGCACGCGATGGGGTGTGGCAAACAACAAGTAAGTTATAGTTCACATACTGAATTATTAAAAATTAAATACGTCAACTATAACTCTTACTTATATTTGTGTAAACTACTGGTTGAAATGTGAGAACATTCGACCTCACACATGTGTGTTCATATTGCTCCACACTCTTCTTCCTTGTCATTTATACATTTCCAGGGGCGGATCTGGGGCCCGTTTCACTAAACTTCGTGCGACTAAAATGTTCGTAAGTGCAAATTTAGGATCATCTGGAAATTCCAATTGATGGATTTACATTTATTGAGCATAGGCTGCATATTGTTTGCAAGAAAACATTGTTAATGTGAAATGTACAGGCTATCATAACCCCCTAGTTGCGAACGGTGACTCTTGCAATTACTCTTGGAGTAAATTGCAAGAGTTACCTTCGCAACTAGACAACCCCCCCCCCCCCCACCCCCACCCCACACGTTCCCCAAACAAATGCGGGATCCGCCCCTGATTTATCATGTGAAGTCAAGTGACCCAGTATTTAGGTCCAGGTGAAAAGAAAAGGTATCAAGTAGCCGTAATCACAAAGCGATGCAATTAATTGCAATTGAATTACCTGGCGTGTTCAGCATTTATATTAACTTCGTACTTTCGTTTCCCATTGAAACACAATGGAACGCAAATGGTCAATACTTTTCCTCATTATACACGTACTTTGGTTTCCCATTGAAACGCAATGGAACTTAAGCCGCCAACATGTTTCCATATTGACGTCCGGAAGTCCATATTGGTTAGTTCTGGAATTACGTTTCACCTCATAAAATAGTTCCTTTCTCAATCTAATCATCACTAATCTGTTTCTTTTAAATATATTTTATATTTTTGAGCCACATATAAATTGTGAGTGATGTGCGTATATAATAAAAAAGGATATTTGATTTTTGATTTGTGTCATTAATACAGACGCATCTGCGGCGATCTGGAATTTAACAATTTCCTGGGGGAGGACCCCCAGACCCCCCCCCCAACTTTATGATTTCGCGCTCGCGGAGGTCAGACACCCCCCCCCCCCCCCCCTGCAATTATTTCAGTATCCGCCCCTGTAATATACACGGCAACATGTCTTTTTCTCAAATATCTAGCTTCAATATAACAGCAAGGGTCTCACCCCGTAGAAACACAACGATAAATACGATCACAGTTCTATAGAAAGGCATCTGTGCGCATGTCATATTTGATGTGACATATAAACCACTACATTTCCTTTCATGTGACATGTACACGACTACATTTCCATTGATGTGGCATGTACACGACTACATTTCAATTGACGTGACATGTACACGACTCCATTTTCATGGATGTGACATACACATGACTACATTTCCATTGATGTGACATGTACACGACTGCCTTTCCATGGATGTGGCATACACACGACTGCATTTCCATGGATGTGACATACACACGACTACCTTTCCATGGATGTGACATACACACGATTGCATTTCCATGGATGTGACATACACATGCCTGCCTTTCCATGGATGTGACATACACACGACTGTATTTCCATGGATGTGACATACACACAACTGCCTTTCCATGGATGTGACATACACACGACTGCCTTTCCTCCATGGATGTGACAAACACATGACTGCCTTTCCATGGATGTGACATACACATGACTGCCTTTCCATGGATGTGACATACACATGACTGCCTTTCCATGGATGTGACATACACATGACTGCCTTTCCATGGATGTGACAAGTACACGACTGCCTTTCCATTGATGTGACATGTACACGACTGCCTTTCTATGGATGTGACATACACACGACTGCATTTCCATGGATTTGACATACATACGACTGCCTTTCCATGGATGTGACATGTACACGACTGCCTTTCCATGGATGTGACATACACACGACGGCCTTTCCATGGATGTGACCTGTACACGACTGCCTTTCCACGGATGTGACCTACACACAACTGCCTTTCCATGGATGTGACTTACAAACGACTGCCTTTCCATGGATGTGACATACACACGACGGCCTTTCCATGGATGTGACCTGTACACGACTGCCTTTCCATGGATGTGACATACACACGACTGCCTTTCCATGGATGTGACATACACACGACTGCCTTTCCATGGATGTGACATACACACGACGGCCTTCCCATGGATGTGACATGCACACGACTGCCTTTCCATGGATGTGACATACACACGACTGCCTTTACATGGATGTGACATACACACGACTGCCTTTCCATGGATGTGACATGTACACGACTGCCTTTCCATGGATGTGACATATACATGACTGCCTTTCCATGGATGCGACATACACACGACGGCCTTACCATGGATGTGACATACACACGACTGTCTTTCCATGGATGTGACATGTAAACGACGGCCTTTCCATGGATGTGAAATACACACGACTGCCTTTCCATGGATGTGATATACACACGACTGCCTTTCCATTGATGTGACATGTACACGACTGCCTTTCTATGGATGTGACATACACACGGCTGCATTTCCATGGATTTGACATACATACGACTGCCTTTCCATGGATGTGACATGTACACGACTGCCTTTCCATGGATGTGACATACACACGACGGCCTTTCCATGGATGTGACCTGTACACGACTGCCTTTCCACGGATGTGACCTACACACAACTGCCTTTCCATGGATGTGACTTACAAACGACTGCCTTTCCATGGATGTGACATACACACGACGGCCTTTCCATGGATGTGACCTGTACACGACTGCCTTTCCATGGATGTGACATACACACGACTGCCTTTCCATGGATGTGACATATACATGACTGCCTTTCCATGGATGCGACATACACACGACGGCCTTACCATGGATGTGACATACACACGACTGTCTTTCCATGGATGTGACATGTAAACGACGGCCTTTCCATGGATGTGAAATACACACGACTGCCTTTCCATGGATGTGATATACACACGACTGCCTTTCCATGGATGTGACATGCACACGACTGCCTTTCCATTGATGTGACATGTACACGACGGCCTTTCCATGGATTTGACATACACACGACTGCATTTCCATGGATGTGAAATACACACGACTACCTATCCATGGATGTGACATGTACACGACGACCTTTCCATGGATTTGAATTACACCCGACTGCCCTTCCATGGATGTGACATACACACGACTGCCTTTCCATCGATGTGACATACACACGACTGCATTTCCATGGATGTCACATACACACGACTGCCTTTCCAAGGCTGTGACATACACACGACTGCCTTTCTATGGATGTGACATGTACACGACGGCCTTTCCATGGATGTGACATGCACACGACTGCCTTTCCATTGATGTGACATGTACACGACGGACTTTCCATGGATGTGACCTGTACACGACTGCCTTTCCATGTATGTGACATACACACGCCGGCCTTTCCATGGATGTGACATACACACGACTGCCTTTCCATGGATGTGACATACACACGACTGCCTTTCTATGGATGTGACATGTACACGACGGCCTTTCCATGGATGTGACATGCACACGACTGCCTTTCCATTGATGTGACATGTACACGACGGCCTTTCCATGGATTTGACATACACACGACTGCCTTTCCAATGATGTGACATGTACACGACTGCCTTTCCATGGATGTGACATACACACGACTGCCTTTCCATGGATGTGACATGTTCCCGACGGCTTTTCCATCGATTTGAATTACACACGACTGCCTTTCCATAGATGTCACATACACACGACTGCCTTTCCATGGATGTCACATACACACGACTGCCTTTCCATCGATGTCACATGTACACGACGGCCTTTCCATGGATTTGAATTACACACGACTGCCTTTCCATGGATGTGAGTAGTATATAAGAGTCACAATGATACCATCACCTCTGGAAGGCACCGGCTACGCGCGGCCCCTTCCACAGCATGATGGTATCATTTGTGACTCTTATATACTACTACCGCGAGACCATATATTTATGACATGAGAAGATACACCCTATTAGAGATAAAAATCGCTATGTTATACTCAGTATATATATAACATAATGGTTCTAGTTAAGTGTGCGTGGTTGAAGACAGGTAGTCACGAGAGATGTTTTCGCACCGGTATTTACGAATATTGCAAACATCACCGTGCATGGATGCGAAGAGGTTCCGTTTCACCTCACCCATGTCGGCATTGTGGGGTAGGGATCAAAGCCGAGTCATTGCTATGTCCACCATGCGGTGGCACTCAGGCTACTCATCGAATGGCTAACAAGGGATTACGTGCTCGCAAGTATTATCGTTTAGTAATAATTCAAATCGGAAAGTCAGTTAGAAAGATAGAATCGATCTAATAAGTCACGGTGTTTCTACAGCATTAAAACACTGTAAAAAAAACATTATCAAACTAATTTTATAAAATTGGAAAATTGAACAGAAAAAACAAGTACCAATATTATTAGAGAAAATGGATAATACAATACAATTTGAATTGCAAATTTTTAATGACTGTGTTGAAGAAGTTTACGAAGCTTACGGGGGTTATAATCCTGTATATAAATTCTATAAAATGAGAACACTACGATATCGAATACATGAAATACCAGCGTAATTTATTACGCTCCGATAAAAACGTTACATTTACAATATTATACCGGCAATTATGTCAACTATACAAGAGGCAAATACGAACATTAAGACAGATAATGCGTATCGGATATGAAACTAAGGTGTATTATACAAAAATTTCAAAACCCAACGATTCGTTTACGAATGTACATTTCTACGATATCGCTTATAAAGATATTGAAAAATTATTATTGAAAAAAAAAAAACTACTAATTAATTTATAGCCGAGTGTATTTTCCTTATCGAAGGTATGTAAACTGGTAATCTGAATTTATCAATTTTATCAACCTCGAGCGGTCGGATAGGAACGCCGTTGTCATGCAGTTGTTTACCATAGCGACCACATTTGTAGGGATAGAAATAAATAAATAAAAAATGTTTAGCTCCAACCGCGGCCCGAACCCACGACCCTCGTCTCTATACATTATCGCCTTAACCCACACGACCATGTAGGCTGTTATGATAAACATTATCTAGTGTTGTACAATTATCGATTTACGACAATGTTTCAATTACACGGGTTATGAACCATGCGTAAATTGATAGCCGAGGTAAACAGACAGTTATTTATAGCCGAGTGTATCAATTTACACAGGCGATTACAGTGTAATCCTCGACTGAATTTGTTATGCGATTACGGTGTAATTCTCAGTGAAAAATACATGTTGTATAGGTATGTAAATTTGTTTACTGCACCAATATAAGAAAATTAATTTATTTTTTTTAATTATTTTATAATGGTGCTGTAACATTTCTTCCGACTTTATCTCCAAGTTTTTCCTTAAATTTATCCCAATCAGTACACTCAATTTTGGGCATGGTGGCGCGCGCCTTGATTCTTATATCATTTTTTAATTGTTCATATCTCCCCATTTCTTCCACCACGGATTCAAACTCTAAATTTGATATTTTCTTATCGGCCAACGCTTTGGACACCATAACGTCGATGGTATTTTTCTTCGACCTGGCGAGAACAGATATTCTATCATGTTTTCTACATTTTTTCTCGAGTTTTCCACCCGACGCCCTAATTACCATACACAACAACCCAGAAACGGCCGACACCGCACATAAAATCCCCGCTACAGGAACCGTTATAATGGTGGTGGATATAGTTGCAGCTGTCCCCGCCCCACACAACACAGAAACACTCGCTAGAGCCGTGCTAGATGCTTCAGCCGTGTTCACCGCGCGTCTATATTTTTTATTAGCGTTTCTTTTTCTATTTGTATATTCTCTAACTAAAATATCCTGCATAGCGACGATATTATTCAACCTAAAATCTGAACTTCTTTCGTTAATTGTACACAGTGTTGATGGAGTGGTATTGACAACTTGGAAGCGGTGATTCGTTCATGATTTTCAATATATTAGTATTTACAAAATAAGTTCAATTAACAATGAGACAATAGTGGAAGAACTCTCTGGGTCACCGATTTTCGTAACAAAGTTAATAACACTACCTTGGGAAAGTCTAATTCGATCATCACCGGCGAACGCAACAATCGTCGAACTATCTCCAGAGATTTTAGTGACTCCAACCCATTCGGATAACTTCACCTGCAGCTGTCATAGTGTATCCCCCACATTTATTACTCGCTTTGGCACCGAACGAATATTCATAGTGCCCCTCAACCAATGGGCCCCGATTCTCAGCCCAAACTGTTATGGCACGTTTTAGCGTTTTCATTGTTCGCACTATTCCGGCAAGCGCACTGTTTGCGTTATATGCCTCAGTACGAATCTTATAAGAGGCCTCCTCAAGAGCTTTGGTCGCGGCTATACGATCATGTTTCAGTTTATCAGAAACTTCGGTTATCTTTCCGTCTAGTTCGGTAAGTGCCGCTTCTCTGCTGAGAGAGTCCTCTAAGCGCAACGCATCATAAGCCTCCGTAATGGTCGCCTGGTGGCCTTTTAGGGCTTTCTCAACACCCGACCGGGCCTCTTTTTGTTTTTAAATTCGGTTATTTTTCCGTCTAGTTCACCAACCGCCGCTTCTCTGATGAGAGAGTCCTCTGAGCGCAACACCCTATAAACCTCCGTAAGGTCCGCCTGGTGGTCTTCTCGGGCTTTCTCAACACCCGACCGGGACTCTTTTTGAAATTCGGTTATTTTTCCGTCTAGTTCACCAACCGCCGCTTCTCTGATGAGAGAGTCCTCTTATGCGCAACACCTTATAAGCCTCCGTTAGGTCCGCCTGGTGGTCTTCTCGGGCTTTCTCAATACCCGTTCGGACCCCCTCAACCCCCAACCGGGCCTCTTTTCTAAATTTGGTTATTTTTTTGTCTAGTTCAGTAAGTACCGCTTCTCTGTTGAGAGAGTCCTCTGAGCGCAACGCCCCATAAGCCTCCGCAATGGCCTCCTTGTGGTCTTCTCGGACCCCCTCAACCCCCGACCTGGTCTCTTTCAGAAATTCGAAGAATAGTAGGAGACCGGCGATGGCCACGATTAAAGCCCAGGTATTCTCGGCAAGCCATCCGACCGTTTTTGATAATATAGATAACAAGAAGGAGAGGAGACCCCCGATCAACCCAGGCAGCGCGGCAGCCAACTTTCCTGCTAATTTAGCCAGGAGATTGGCGAGGGCTTTTAGTTGTTTTTTTATCCGCTCCTTGGCGCCGCCGGATGGCGCGGGTGCTGGTGCGGGTGCTGGTGCTGGTGCTGGTGCGGGTGCTGGTGCGGCACCAGCATTGACAGCTACAAATAGAGACGATATAGATAGAATTAGGGTCGATATAATCATGCTGAAAGCTGCGATGATGGTTACTATCGTGACGCCCTTCTCTCTGAACAGAGTGCGAAGACGCTCACCGAGTGTCGTGTCCTCGTGCAGAACCCTCGAGATTGTTTTGCGGCTCCGACTTAATTGCATCACGGTTAGTCGAAGCAGCCTCCAAGCGAGCTTCTCTTCGTTCCGCAACGACCGCAGGAGTTTGTTGATCCGCTCAGTACATTCTCTATCGTCACGGACTTCCCCAAGTTTTCTTTCTTCTAGCGCGATATGTTTGTCCAGCGCCGTGAGTTTGGAGAGGTTATTGACCAGTTCGCCCCGAGTTGTTTGCAGAGCCTTATCGAGTCCCAGGAGTTCGCGAAGAGGTAATGGTGGGTCATATTTCGTGCCGTTCATTTCGTTGACCGTAGTTTCAATTGTGTGAATACCGTCGGTGGCTATACGAGGGACATCGCTGAGCTCGCTCATTTCTATAGCGGCGGCTGTCTTCGCCAGCGTTTCGTCGGTAGACTGTAGGGTTTTTACCATTTGTTGAGGCAGCTGCGACCGATCATCGATCACTCCGAGAGCTCGAGCGAGGGATACTCCATATCGGTTCACGGAAGAGGGGCTGAGGAACCGGGTCGGGTCGTTCTTGTACGTCAGCAACTTCCACCTATTACCCCATTTAACCCACAAGTCTCCTCTTTCAGTGCTACGGAACTCCAACGTGGCCTTGATGCCGTTTTTAGACACCTCACTCTCCCACCGTTTCACCCGAGACTCCGTTTCCTTGAGAGGCGCCAGCTCATTCTTGGAGATCCCCGCAGGAATCTCGGCACAGCCCGCCCATGCCGGAGTTGCGGATGAAGCCTCCCACATAGGGGCACCAGCAGATGAAGTTCCTGGTGCGTCTGGATCAAACAAAGATGCGCCTGGACCAAGCGAAGGCGTATTTCGTAGTTCGCCTGGAACAAACAAAGGTGTATTTTGGGGTGGCGTCCCTATGAAGGTCGTTTCGTCATAGTTATCGATGTCATCATCGATGTCATCATCATCGCGGAAATCGTCTCTGCCGATTTCATCCATGTCAATATCGTAATCAGCCATATTTATAATTTCTTAAAATTAATTATGTATTAAAGACAAAACCATACGGGTTTAATATACTTTCACTAAATTATGTCTTCGAGTCAATACGGTCGCAAACTCAATCCATACCGCAGACTGCGTGAGCCCCTCGGGGCAAAAGGCGTGAGACAGAGTGTCGTTATTACGAACAACCCATCGACGATCGACCAGAACCAGCAGCTCTTGGTCCGCTTCCCCAATCTCGGAGCTAACGACGTCATTGTGCCGGGGACTGTTCGCCTCGCTTTCACTATTTCGCTGACGTCGACGGACGAGGACCGAACCGTCGTTCAGAACCTGGGTCGCGCCATCGTCAAAAAGACCATGATAAAGATTTTTGGTAATGAGGTGATGTCGATCGATGACAGCGACGTCTACCATTGTTATCAGGACCTATGGATGACGGCGCAAGAGCGCGAAAACGCTGTCTATCAGGGTATTGACACCAGCAAAAATAAGAACGTAACCAAACTTAGAATCGGGTCTGCTAACAAGGCAGATAACAACGCGAGCGACAACGCGGTCGCGGGCGCTTACGGCAACCGCTTCTACATTCCGCTCGACTTTGAGTTGCTGGAGAGTCACATGCCCTACTATCAGAGCGCTTTGGCTGACCGCCTCGAATACGAACTAACGTTCAACGACTACGGCCGAGATCTCATAGCCAGCGACATGTTATCGACGTATACGATCGATAATGTTTCGCTGGAGTACGACATGGTCACGATGCCCGAACTCGCGCGATTGATCAGAACCCAGTACGCCGGGCGCGTTGCCATACTTTACGACCGAGTTCTTTGCCATCGCAAGATGTCGAAAGACAAAGGCGACACATTGTGGAATATTAATGTCAACGTACCCGCCCGCTCGATGAAAGGTATACTGATGTTGTTCGAGGATGCTCGGTTCGCGTTCGGTGCTCGAAAAACCGACAAATTCTATAACCCCAAAATCACGAAGGTAGAGGTGACGATCGAGGGAGTACACAATTGCAGCAGTTGCCAAAGACCTGCATCTCTCGGCAGTCTCCCTCGCGGAGTTCCTGAATACCAAATACGCGTTATGGCTAGACATGCGAGCCAGCGACGACGACCAAATACACGGCAACGGACGCCAAGTTGAGAACGCTAGCGAGGGTGTGACGATCCAGATAACCAAAGAGGCGGACGGAGCCGGGCCATTGAACGTGTACTTATATATAATTACAGACGCACAACTCAACATCGAAGATGGCCGATACGTCTCAGCACTCTATTGATTTAATAAAAAAATCATCTAACGATTTATTAATTAATTTTAAGAAAATTAACAATCAATACCAATTCACGATTGGAGATGCCCACTCTGCCATAATATGTGGGCAGACAGGATGTGGAAAAACGGTTTTCATCCTAGACTTGCTCGAGGGCTCCTACCGCGATGCCTTTCGTCATATTGTGATCCTGTGTCCCACTGTGCGGCACAACGATACTTATCAGCGGCGCCCGTGGATATGGACCGACCTGAGGTATACGTTATTGACCCGGTGATAGGCTTCACGATTGGTTGCGTGGTTTATACCAAAGATTCCAGGGTGAGCCCACCCTATACGTGATTGACGATTGCTCGGCCAAGGCGGCGATGACCAAAAAGAAGGACATGCTCTCCGAGCTCGCATTTTCTGGCCGCCATGCTAGGCAAAGCGTATGGATATCCACTCAAAAGTACAACGCCGTCCTCAAGGATCTGCGCGAGCAAACGAAATGGGTCGCCCTCTTTCACTGCAAGGACCGAGACTCATTCGATGACTGTCTTCGAGAGAATGACGTTATCCCAACGCGCGAGGAGCGCCTGGAGGTTCGACAGATGCTTTCGGAAACTAAGCACGCCAAGCTTTTGCTAAGACTGATCAACCAACTACTTAAGAAGTTATAAATAATTTTAATAATTAATTAATTAGCAATTATTGAACAAATGCTGAACAATGCTGAACAATGCTTAACAATGCTTAGCAATTACTGAACAAATGCTGCACAATGCTGAACAAATGCTTAACAAATGTTGAACAAATGCTGAAACAATGGTTAACAATGTTAACAATTTGGTGCTCTCCGCTGCGAGCTTTGTTGCGAGCATAATGGTGATCATAAGTATCGGGTGGTGCGCTTGGCAATATGTTAAAGTGATGAGACTTGTTAGAATAGTTAAATTAATTTTAAGAAAAATGAACTGCGACGAACTTCTCGATCAGCTAATGGAAGAAACCTCAACTCCGACTGCCAAAATCACCCTGAAAGATAATGATCCGACAGAGCAATCGGAATCAACTCCAACTCCAACGGCGGTTGGTATTGGGTTGAGTGCAACGACTCCGACTGAAAATGAAAATGCGGCGCGACGAGAGCGGCTAGCTGCGCTGGTTGCTGGGGGACAATCGGAGCATTATCTCGGTAGCGTCTCTCAGTTTTTCAGGTGGATAAGATGTCAGATGCGGAGATCGATAAAATGTATGCGCGATACGAATCTAGGTTAGGTGCGGAGATGACAAAAACTCTCGGATCGGCGGCTATTCATTTGTACGCAACCGCCGTTAGTATACTTCTCCCTATACCAAACACGGCGGGATTGATTGACGATCTAGAGACTGACCCTTTTATAGGTCACAACTCTTAGAACAGCCTGCTGCTCAATTTATCACAAGTTTGGAATGTACTTAGCTCCGCTGACAACCGCGTTGACCACGGGTAAACACTGTCAATTTGGACATATATGCCCACGAACTATAAGACCTAATATTAATATCATAAATGATGACACAAGACACACCCGCGAGAGTGACGGAGTTGAACCCGATTGCTCCAATCCAATCGAACCCGAGTGTTACTCCGCCACTGGATGACATACCGCATATAAAAAATCCCAAAAGACAGGCAGCTGGGCGGGCGGCGGCTGCCACCCGAAAAGTTAAACAAGATAAAATACTCGCCGAGCTTCGAGAGGCTAAACAGTCGTTGCAATCGGGGACGGAGACAGCAAAACATCTGAAGACAGAGTTGAGTACAACAACAACCCCAATTCACGAATTGGAAGCACACTCAACACCCAATCGAGGTTGGGCGAATCCGATTGAACCCAAATTCGTGAATTGGAGTTGGGTTGTTGGTGGTGGTCTGGCAGTTGTTGGTGCCCTGTGCGTGTGGAAATACCCCATATTATCGAAAAAACAACCAGCCAGAAAGTTATGAAACACCAATCGCGATTGGATGCGCCCCATTTAAACATTGATCGCGACCCCTTTTATATGCAATAATTATAATGGCTGAACAAGATGGTAAAATGTTAGTGAATGCGCTTTATCACGCCGTGGTGATATCGGGTTTCAGTATCGGGTATGCTCGACTATCAAAGATGGCCCTAGGAGGATCCGCTCCCAAATTAGACTTTACTGTGAGAGACGTAGGGCTCGCGACCTTAGATGTAGCGGCCGCAGTTTGGACCCGAGATTATCTAGTTAAAGCTGGAATTCTACCAGTTAATATATGGAAATAAATGGCTTCAATCGCAGTAATAGTAGGTGGTGCGCTTGTAAACGCATTGGCGTTCAGCGGTAGCAACTTTATATTCTCTAAAATGAGAAGCTCGAACGTGGATGAGGAGCGTAAGCGTCACGATTTAGCTGTAGAACAACTCAATAGCGCAAAGGAAGCGTGCTCGAAAAAACGAACCGCCCATCTGGACTGGGTCAATGAAGAGCTTCGCCGCGAAAATCACGCCGCACAAACTTTTCAGAACGTTGAAGAAGCCAACCGCGAGTACGCGCTGGCATATCCGCACAAAAGTCTCGCGCCGCTGGATTGCGAGCCCCAACTTTCAGATTTCTATGTACCGTCAGAGCCCCAAAAAGACCGCGAGATCGCGTTCATCGTCGTGGGAATGGGTGTGGTGGGGCTCGTCGCCTACTATATTCAATCGAGATTTTAAATTAATTATTTTAAATAACTTTTTTTATATATATATATAGAACGATGTCAGTTGACGAACTTTATTTTGCTATGATTGATGTAGGCTACACTGCCCTTAAACACCGCATGGTTGGTGCAAAGGGTATGATTCGTCTGGCCCGAGATTCTCTCGAGACGTGGCGGGAGGACGAAAAAGCGGCCACCCTTTTCGCAAAGCGGATGTTAGATTCCTCCACCAATCCTGGGGGATTAGATTTTCCCAAGTTCCTTCAGAACTTAACCCCCAATCGCGATTGTACTTCCAACAAAGGTTTATTATTATCGACGCAGTTACCGGACGATCTTGCGAGGGCATGTTGGAGATTGTCCGATATATTAGAATACATCGCATACTATGAACACGCGCAAACTTAATACCAAACTATCGGTTCGCCTAATGCGCAAACTAGCGAACGCGTACTATAGCCCACGCGGGTACTGGAAGGGACTCACGGCCATCAAGAACCTCGCGGCGGCGACCAAGGTTTCAGAAAACGCTGTCAAGGAATGGATCAAGAAGCAGGCCATCTGGCAGATCTATTTATCCGCGCCTCACAATATTCCGCGCCCGAAATTCGACGTGCCGGTACCGAACCAAGTTCACCAAGCGGATCTCCTGTTTCTCCCTCACGATCGCGTCGGTCGTAAGACGTACAAGTACGCGCTGACAATCGTTGACGTAGCGAGTCGTTATAAGGGGGCTGAGCCGTTGGCCACTAAAGAGTCTAAGGAGGTGGCCGAGGCTCTCTCCCGAATATATAAGAGGAGTCCTCTCAAATGGCCGAATCTTCTCCAGGTCGATCCCGGCCGCGAGTTCATGGGCGCGGTCTCTCATCTATTGTCTAAGCACGAAGTTTCTGTCAGACGCGGCCGCGTCAACATCCACCGGGACCAAGGGATCGTGGAGCGCTTCAATCGAACCCTGGCTGAGAGACTGTTCGAACACCAATACGCTAAAGAACTTGTAGACCCTCATTCGCGATCGACTGAGTGGGTGGCCAGACTGTCCGCCGTGGTCTCCGCATTGAACGGAGAGGTGACCAGATTGATAGGTAAGAAGCCTGTAGATGCTATCAAATTTAAAAGGGTGACGAGCGAGCCCTCTGCCGTCTCACGCGGGCGACCCGTTGATTTAGAGGAGCAACGGCTTCCATCAGATATTGACGTCCGGTACCACTATCAACCGGGAGAGCTCGAAGGTGGCAGCCGCCGCGCGACTGATCCCGTGTGGTCTCTCAATGTATATCATCTAGATCGATCTATTACCAAGCCCGATGAGCCCGTGCTCTACTATTTGGATGATGGGCCATCTCGAGGGTTTGTTCGCGAAGAACTTCTTGCGGTGCCTTCTGACACCCAGCTACCCCCGGATCGTCAGAGTCTTTAGTATTCTCTCAGAGTTCTTTTTTTTTTCCTCGATATCTCGTAAGCCTCCCCAATCTCCTCCAGGTCTTCGAACCACGCCGACCTCAGTGCCCGATCGACAGTCTTCTCATCCTTCGTATACGTGGTGTTCAGGTGTCTTTCAGGTGTCTATCAGCTTGCCACAACACGCGTTGCCAACCAGTTTGAATATCTCCGCCAACACCGCCTTGCTCTTGTCGACGTCCCCCGTCTGTCTAGCAGCGGTGACCTCTTTAACGAACCATTGAAACGGTTTGCCGGGCGTGTAGTCTATCACCCTATGCACCGCCTTGACGATCAGACCGTGCTCCAGATACCACTTTAGCAGCGGGGAGTATATGATCATCTTCTTGGCGGACATTGCCCCCACGAGCTTTTCCTCCCGGTCCCGGCCAGGTAGTCCTTCATGTGCTGTGGAACCTCGTTCTCATCGACTTCTCGATTAACGAACAGCGGTGAAATTTCCGAGAACTTGTCTCTCAACGTTTCCGGGACCTCTATATCCAACTCCGCAAATCCGAACCACTTTTCACTCCTGACCTTCCTCACGAAACGGTCTATATACGACTGTCTTTCCGTGTCGTCACACGTCCATATCTGCTCCTCCCCGCACGGCATGTCCTTCGACAGAGTAGATAGGTACAGAGCATTGGTATCGTACCCCAGCACCGCCTTGCACATCTTCTCCTCCCGACTCCCCACCTGACCCCTGATCGTTGACCTTCCAGCCTCGGCGTATCTGGAGAATACTATGGACGGACCACCGACCAATCCCTGCTTCATCATCTCGTAAGTTTCAGACTTCGGTGACCACAGCTCGGGCGTGTCCACCTTCCCATCGATCGACCCGCGGAGTAGGTACTGAAGGGAAACACCGGGCAGAGACACAGCATCCTTGAGTATGTCCACGCCTCTTCCCCTGTAGAACTCCGTCATTTTAGTCAGAGCCTCCAGGAACGGTCCTACATCCAAGTCGTTGTAGTGTTGCAACCATTCCTTGACGTCTTCATCCCCTTTTCTCGGAATACCTTCCTACACTCTTTCCACTCGGACAACAACAGTAGGAACTCACCCTTCAACTTCGAGTACCACTCGGGATAGTCTGGCAGCCCCGGATGGTCGAGCTTGTCCGCGCTATCGAACCACTCGTACGGAAAGTGAGACTTTACCGTTTTACAGTCGTACGCCTTAACCCACCGGTCGTACGTGGTACCGGGTCCCAGATACTGGATCATGTCGAGAAATCTAAACTCCGGGGTAAACAGAAACATCGTCGTGCTGGCTCTCTTTCCGACCATCACCTTATTCACGGTGGCCGCCAACTTCTCTACAAAAGTACTGCTTGATGAGGTTCAGGTCGTACCTGCTACAGTTGAACCCCACCACCGGGACTTGGTCAATCCAAGAGATAATCTTTGCTTGCTGAGACTTCGATAACATATCTATGTCGGCCGGCAGATACTTCTTCCTAACCCCCTCCCTGATTGCCTTGCCTCTCATCTGCAGCTCGGTCACGAACTTCTCGACTAGTGTGTCGGGATCTCGTTCGCATAGGTGTGTGATCCCTTCATGCATCGTATCCCCCAACGACACCGATATAGGAACGTGCTCGACCTCGAAGGTCAGGTCTTTGGTTGGGTCGCGTGCTTTTTGACTTGTCGAGATACGCCTCGAAGTCGTAGACTATCTGGTGAGGGTATAGAGTCGTCTCATCCTCGCGCGGTGATTGTGGATAGTGGGTATTCACCTCATTCAACCACTCGCACTCCCACATCACCACCAGCTCGTAACCCGCCTTCCTTATCTTGGCGTCTTGAATTTTCGTCCTCTTGTACAGCGATCTCGCGTTACCTCTCATGCAATGCCTCGGACACCCGTGCCAGTAGCATCCGTGAAACTGAAACACGGTCTAGGTCTCGTGACAGTAACCGTCGACCGGATCACCGGCCACCCACCTCTCACCACCGTGACCGCAGTTGGCGTGATGTATGTGCTTTCCCACCCTCTCCTCTTCTCTGCTCAACCATTGAATCGACCTCACACTCGCTGACCCCTTAGGATAGAACGCCTTCTCGTAGGCCGACTGTGGTCTCTCTACCCTCTTACCTGGACATGTCACCACGGTCTTCCCACCCATGCATGGTCGCGTGCCTGTGCATGTTACACGACTTTGTGAACCGTTGTTGACATCCGGTGCACCCGTACTCGTTCGTCATCTTGCGAAGATTCGTTATGAGGAAAGAGTGACCTCCAAACATTCCTATCGTCATTGTCTTCCCCCCCAACCACGTCGTAATTTGCCGGAACCTTCATGAGGTACCACACTCCATCTGCGGTGGGCTCGTAAACGCGAATACCCAACTTGAAATGCTCTTCGACCTTCTTAATATCGTCCAGGGGGATTCCCTGGCTACCTGGTCCGTTATCATGCCCGAGGTATTCGCGAGCCAGAGCTCGTGCCTTGTCACAACAGCGGTCTGGTCTCCCTCCACGTTGGATGGCTATACACCTAAACAGACACAAGTAGTCGTCGTACGTGTCGACGGAATACATTCACTTTTTCTGTCTTAACCAGTCTGGGAGTTTTCCCGCTCCCATGAGAAGTTGTTGTGCGTCGATGATCATCTTCACCTCGACCGATATCCAACGAACGAAGGTCCATTTTGTGTTTGGTCTATCGACTTTGTCGATGTCCATTCGACCTTTCTCTCTATCGGATATCCAACTCTCGGATTTGGCGATCTCGTTTATCCACGGACTGCCCTTTGATTGTTTGTGATAGATCATAGTAGCGTCGGTCTCTATGTTCCTAATACGATACGAGCACGAATACCTCAGATAACATGCCGTGGTCATCTCTGGGCGAATTTTATTCATTATGCGATTAGCGATCTCCCCGTCTACCCCCCTCTCGAAAGTCCATACTATCTTCCTCCTACCCCTATCAACAGTTTCCCTAACTTCGGCTTCTTCGGCGAGAATCCTGGGACCCTCCTCCACCAAAGCTCTGGCGATACCTCTCCTCTTCTTGGGAGGTCTCCCCACCAACCCTTGATAAATCTTATTGTAGTACGCCTTGTATAGGGGTTTTCTACGTGCGCTGGGATCTTCTTTTACACGCTGCGCGTAAGCGGTGGCGCGCAGACTGGCCGTCGTCTCGTTCTCCAATTTCTCGGAGCGTTTTTCGGGGTCGGCGGGCAGTCGTCCGGTCGAAACCGCACGCCGCAGCCTCTCCTCGTAGACGACGGCTCGCGCGTCACTTATCCTATCTGCTATATCTTTCTTGACTCTCAAACCTCTTAGGAAAATTCCCCAACTCTTAGCTTGCTCTCTCATTTGCTTTATGGTAGGCATATACTGAGTATAACCAATAGATTTTTATCTTCAATAGGGTGTAAGTTTATATTTTATTCGTAATAAATATATGACAGATTGTTGTAATATACTTAGTATAACTTATGGATAACTTGTCTTTAATAGGGTGTCAGTTTATATTTGTGACAGATTGGTGTAAAATACTGAGTATAACTTATAGATTTCTTATCTTTAATAGGGTGTCAGTTTATATTTTATTCGTAATAAAGTATGACAGATTGTTGTAATATACTGAGTATATGGATAACTTGTCTTTAATAGGGTGTCAGTTTATATTTGTGACAGATTGCTATAAATATACTGAGTATAACTTATGGATTTCTTATCTTTAAAAGGGTGTCAGTTGTTATTTTATTCGTAATAAAAGTATGACAGATAGTTGTATATATATACTGAGTATAACATAGGGATTCTTATCTCTAATAGGGTGTATCTTCTCATGTCATAAATATATGGTCTCGCAGGAGTAGTATATAACAGTCACAAATGATACCATCATGCTGTGGAAGGGGCCGCGCGCAGCCGGTGCCTTCCAGAGGTGATGGTATCATTGGGACTCTTATATACTACTATGTGACATACACACCAATGCCTTTTCATGGATGTGACATACACACCAATGCCTTTCCTTGGATGTGACATCCCACTACTGCCTTTCCATGGATATGACATACACACGACTGCCTTTCCATTGATTTGACATACGCGCTACTGCCTTTCCACGGATGTTACATGTACACCACTGCCTTTCTATGGATGTGACATAAACACGACTGCCTTTCCATGGATGTGACATGTACACGACTGTCTTTCCATGGATGTGACATACACACGAATGCCTCTCCATGGATGTGACATACACACGACTGCCTTTCCATGGATGTGACATACACACGACTGCCTTTCCATGGATGTGACATACACACGACTGCCTTTCCATAGATCTGACATACACACGACTGTCTTTCCACGGATGTGACATACACACGACTGCCTGTCTATGGATGTGACATACACACGACTGCATTTTCATGGATGTGACATACAAACGACTGACATTCCATAGATTTGAATTACAAACGACTGCCTTTCCATGGATGTGACATACACACGACTGCCTTTCCATGCATGTGACATACACACGACTGCCTTTCCATTGATGTGACATGTACACGAAAACCTTTCCATGGATGTTACATACACACGACTGCCTTTCCATGGATGTAACATGTACAGGACTGCCTTTCCATGGATGTGACATGTACACGACTTCCTTTTCATGGATGTGACATACATACGACTGCCTTTCCATGGATGTGACATCCCACAACTGCCTTTCCATGGATGTGACATACACACGACTGCCTTTCCATGGATGTTACATGTACACGACTACCTTTCCATGGATGTGACATAAACACGACTGCCTTTCCATGGATGTGACATGTACACGACTGTCTTTCCATGGATGTGACATACACACGACTGCCTCTCCATGGATGTGACATACACACGACTGCTTTTCCATGGATGTGACATAAACACGACTGCCTTTCCATGGATGTGACATGTACACGACTGCCTTTTCATGGATGTGACATACTCACGACTGCCTTTCCATGGATGTGACATGTACACGACTGCCTTTTCATGGATGTGACATACTCACGACTGCCTTTACATGGATGTGACATACACACGACTGCCTTTCCATAGATGTGACAAACACACGACTGACTTTCCATGGATGTGAAATGTACACGACAGCCTTTCCATGGATGTTACATAAACACGACTACCTTTCCATAGATCTGACATACACACGACTGTCTTTCCACGGATGTGACATACACACGACTGCCTGTCTATGGATGTGACAGTACACCACACTGCATTTTCATGATGTGACATACAGACGACTGACATTCCATATGATTTGTTACAAACGACTGCTTTCCATGGATGTGACATACACACGACTGCCTTTCCATGGCATGTGACATACACGACGACTGCCTTTCCATGATGTGACATGTACACGAAAACCTTTACCTCATGATGATACATACACAGTCTTTTGCTCACGACTGCCTTTCCATGATGTGTGAACAATGTACACGACTGCCTCATGGATGTGACATACACACGACTGCCTTTTCCATGGATGTTCACAACTCCTTTTCCATGGATGTGACATACTCTACCGGATGCAGGTGTGACTACACACGACTGATTTTCCATGATGTGACATGTACACGACGCCTTTCCATGGATGTGACATACACACGACGATGCTCCTCCATGGATGTGACGACACGACAGCCTTTTTTCCCATGGATGTGACATAAAAACACGACTTGCCTTTCCATGGATGTACATGTACAGACTACCTGGCCTTTTCCATGGATGTGACATATCACGACTGCCTTTTCCATGGATGTGACATACACACGACCTGCCTTTCCATAGGATGTGACAAACACACTAACTGATTCTTTTCATGGATGTGAAATGTACACACAGCCTCCATGGATGTTTACATAAACACACTACCTTTCCACCGGATGTGCATACACACACTGCCTTTCCATGGATGTGACATGTACAACGACTGCCTTTTCATGGATGTGACATACTCACGACTAGCCTTTCATGGATGTGACATACACTCGACTGATTTTCCCATGGAATTGGGAGCATGTAACACGACCGGCCTTTCCATTGATGTGACATAACACGACGCCTTTTCATGGAAGTGAAACAAACACACAACTGTCTTTCCATGGATGTGACATGTACACCGACTACCTTTCCCATTGATGTGACATACACCACGACTAATTGTCCTTTCATGGATGTGAACATGCAACACGACTGCCTTTCCATGGATGTGACATACAAACGACTGCCTTTCCATGGTTGTGACAAACACACGACTGCCTTTCGATGGATGTGACATACACTCGACTGTCTTTCATTGGATGTGACATACACACGACACGCCTTTCCATGAATGTGACATGTACACGACTGCTTTTCCATGGATGTGACATACACACCGACTGCCTTTCCATGGATGTGACATACAAACGACTGCCTTTCCATTGATGTGACATACACACGACTGCCTTTCCATGCATGTGACAAGTACACACCTGCCTTTCCATGGATGTGACATACACACGACTGCCTTTCCATGCATGTGACAAGTACACAACTGCCATTCCATGGATGTGACATACAAACGACTGCCTTTCCATTGATCTGACATACACACGACTGCCTTTCCATGCATGTGACATACACACGTCTGCCTTTCGATGTATGTGACTTACACATGACTGCCTTTCCATGGATGTGACATGTACACGAGTGCATTTCCATGGATGTGACATGTACACGACTGCCTTTCCATGGATGTTACATGTACACGACTACCTTTCTATGGATGTTACATGTACACGACTGCCTTTCCATGGATGTGACATACACACGACTGTCTTTCCATGGATGTGACATACACACGACTGTCTTTCCATGGATGTGACATACACACGACGGCCTTTCCATGGATGTTACATACACACGACTGCCTTTCCATGGATGTGACATACACACGACTGCCTTTCCATGGATGTGACATACACACGACTGCCTTTCCATGGATGTGACATACATACGACTGTCTTTCCATGGATGTGACATGTACACGACTGCCTTTCCATGGATGTGACAAGTAGACGACTGCCTATCCATGGATGTGACATACACACGACTGCCTTTCCATGGATGTGACATACACACGACTGCCTTTCCATGGATGTGACATACACACGACTGCCTTTCCATGGATGTGACATACATACGACTGCCTTTCCATGGATGTGACATGTACACGACTGCCTTTCCATGGATGTGACAAGTACACGACTGCCTTTCCATGGATGTGACATACACACGACTGCCTTTCCATGGATGCTACATGTACAGGACTGCCTTTCCATGGATGTGACATACACATGACTGCCTTTCCATGGATGTGACATACACATGACTGCCTTTCCATGGATGTGACATACACACGACTGCCTTTCCATGGATATGACATACACACGACTGCCTTTCCATGGATGTGACATACACACGACTACCTTTCCATGGATGTGACATGTACACGACTGCCTTTCTATGGTTGTGACATACACACGATTGCCTTTCCATGGATGTTACATGTACACGACTGCATTTCCATGGATGTCACATACACACGACTGCCTTTCCATGGATGTGATATACACACGACTGCCTTTCCATGGATGTTACATGTATACGACTGCCTTTCCATGGATGTGACATAAACACGACTGCCTTTCCATGGATGTGACATACACACGACTGCCTTTCTGTGGATGTGACATACACACGACGACCTTTCCATGGATGTGACATACACACGACTACCTTTCTTCCAAGGATGTGACATGTACACGACTGCTTTTCCATAGATGTGATATACATACGAATATCTTTCCATGGATGTGATATGTACACGACTGCCTTTCCTTGGTTGTGACATACAAACGACTGCCTTTCCATGGATGTGACATACACACGACTGCCTTTCCATAGATGTGACAAACATACGACTGCCTTTCTATGGATGTGACATACACACCACTACCTTTCCAAGGATGTGACATACACACGACTGCCTTTCCATGGATGTGATATACACAAGACTGCCTATCCATGGATGTTACATGTACACGACTGCCTTTCCATTCATGGATGTGACATGTCACGACTGTGCTTTCCATGGATGTGACATACACACGCCTGCCTTTCCATGGATGTGACATACACACGACTGCCTTTCCATGGATGTGACATACACACGACTGCCTTTCCATGGATGTGATATACACACGACTGCCTATCCATGGTTGGTACATGTACACGACTGCCTTTACATGGATGTGACATGTACACGACTGCCTTTCTATGGATGTGACATACACACGCCTGCCTTTCCATGGATGTGACATACACACGACTGCCTTTCCATGGATGTGACATACACACGGCCGCCTTTCCATATATGTGACATACATACGACTGCCTTTCCATGGATGTGACATGTACACGACTGCCTTTCCATGGATGTGACATGTACACGACTGCCTTTCCATGGATGTGACATACACACGACTGCCTTTCCATGGATGTGACATACACACGACTGTTTCTCCATGGATGTGACATACACACGACTGTTTCTCCATGGATGTGACATACACACGTCTGCCTTTCCATGGATGTGACATACACACGAATGCCTCTCCATGGATGTGACATACACACGACTGCCTTTCCATGGATGTGACATACACACGACTGGCTTTCCATGGATGTGACATATACACGACTGACTTTCCATGGATGTGACATGGACAAGACTGCCTTTCCATGGATGTGACATGTACACGACGGCCTTTCCATGGATGTGACATACACACGACTGCCTTTTCATGGATGTGACAAACACAACTGCCTTTCCATGGATGTGACATGTACACGACTGCCATCCCATTGATGTGATATACACCCGACTGCCTTTCCATGGATGTGACATACACACGACTGCCTTTCCATTGATGTGACATAGACACGACTGCCTTTCCATGGTTGTGACATACACACGACTGCCTTTCGATGGATGGACATGCCATCTCGACTACCTATCCAAGGATGTGACATACACACGACTGCCTTTCCATGGATGTGATATACACACGACTGCCTTTCCATGGTTGTTACATGTACACGACTGCCTTTCCATGGATGTAACATGTACACGACTGCCTTTCCATAGATGTGACATGTACACGACTGCCTTTCCATGGATGTGACATGCACACCACTGTTTCTCCATGGATGTGACATACACACGACTGTTTCTCCATGGATGTAACTTACACAGGACTGCGTTTCCATGGATGTGACATATACACGACTGACTTTTCATGGATGTGACATGGACACGACCGCCTTTCCATGGATGTGACATACACACGACTGCCTTTCCATAGATGTGACATGTACACGACGGCCTTTCCATGGATGTGACAAAGACACGACTGCCTTTCCATGGATGTGACATACACACGACTGCCGTTCCATGGATTTGACATGTACACGACGGCCTTTTCATGGATGTGACATACACACGACGGCCTTTCCATGTATGTGACAAACACACGACTGCCTTTCCATGGATGTGACATGGACACGACTGCCTTTCCATAGATGTGACATGTACACGACGGTCTTTCCATGGATGTGACAAACACACGACTGCCTTTCCATGGATGTGACATACACACGACTGCCTTTCGATGGATGTGACATACACTCGACAACCTTTCCAAGGATGTGACATACACACGACTGCCTTTCCATGGATGTGATATACACACGACTGCCTATCCATGGATGTACACGACTGCCTTTCCATGGATGTGACATGTACACGACTGCCTTTCCATAGATATGACATACACACGCCTGCCTTACCATGGATGTGACATACACACGACTGCCTTTCCATGGATCTGACATACACACAGCTGCCTTTCCATAGATGTGACATACATACGACTGCCTTTCCATGGATGTGACATGTACACGACTGCCTTTCCATAGATGTGACATGTACACGACTGCCTTTCCATGGATGTGACATGCACACGACTGTTTCTCCATGGATGTGACATACACACGACTGTTTCTCTATGGATGTGACTTACACAGGACTGCCTTTCCATGGATGTGACATACACACGACTGCCTTTCCATGGATGTGACATACACACGACTGCCGTTCCATGGATGTTACATACACACGACTGGCTTTCCATGGATGTGACATATACACGACTGACTTTCTATGGATGTGACATGCACACGACTGCCTTTCCATGGATGTGACATACACACGACTGCCTTTCCATGGATGTGACATACACACGACTGCCTTTCCATAGGTCTGACATACACACGACTGTCTTTCCACGGATGTGACATACACACGACTGCCTGTCTATGGATGTGACTACACACGACGCCTTTTCATGGATGTGACATACAACACTGGACATTCATAGTGTCATCAAACACTGACATTCCATAGATTTGAATTACAAACGACTGCCTTTCCATGGATGTGACAATACACACGACTGCCTTTCCATGCATGTGACATACACACGACTGCCTTTCCATGATGTGACATGTACACGAAAACCTTTCCATGGATGTTACATACACACGACTGCCTTTCCATGGATGTAACATGTACAGGGACTGCCTTTCCATGGATGTGACATGTACACGACTTCCTTTTCATGGGATGTGGACATACACAAGACTGCCTTTCCATGGATGTGACATCCCACAACTGCTTTCCATGGATGTGACATACATCACGGACTGCCTTTCCATGGATGTTTACATGTACAGACTACCTTTCCATGGATGTGATATAAAACACGACTGCCTTTCCATGGATGTGACTTGTACACGACTGTCTTTCCAAGGATGTGACATCACAACGACTGCCTCTCCCATGGATGTGATACACACGACTGCTTTTCCAATATGTGACATAAACACGACTGCCTTTCCATGGATGTGACATGTACACGACTGCCTTTTCATGGATGTGACATACTCACGACTGCCTTTCCATGGATGTGACATGTACACGACTGCCTTTTCTTGGATGTGACATACTCACGACTGCCTTTCCATGGATGTGACATACACACGACTGCCTTTCCATAGATGTGACAAACACACGACTGACTTTCCACGGATGTGAAATGTACACGACAGCCTTTCCATGGATGTTACATAAACACGACTGCCTTTCCACGGATGTGACATACACACGACTGCCTTTCCATGGATGTGACATGTACACGACTGCCTTTTCATGGATGTGACATACTCACGACTGCCTTTCCATGGATGTGACATACACACGACTGACTTTCCATGGATGTGACATGTACACGACGGCCTTTCCATGGATGTGACATACACACGACGGCCTTTTCATGGATGTGACAAACACACAACTGTCTTTCCATGGATGTGACATGTACACGACTGCCTGTCCATTCATGTGACATACACCCGACTGCCTTTCCATGGATGTGACATGCACACGACTGCCTTTCCATGGATGTGACATACAAACGACAGCCTTTCCATGGTTGTGACAAACACACGACTGCCTTTCGATGGATGTGACATACACTCGACTGCCTTTCATTGGATGTGACATACACACGACTGCCTTTCCATGAATGTGACATTGTACAACAACTGATTTCTGCTTTTCCATGGATGTGACATACACACCGACTGCCTTTCCATAGATGTGACAAATACAAACGACTGCCTTTCCATTGATCTGACATACACACCGACTGCCTTTCCATGCATGTGACAAGTACACAACTGCCATTCCATGGATGTGGACATACAAACGACTGCCTTTTTTACCATTGATCTGACATACACACGACTGCCTTTCCATGCATGTGACAAGTACACAACTGCCTTTTCCATGGATGTGACATTACACACAACCGTCTGGGACCTTTCGATGTAATGATGTGACATTACACACGACTGCCTTTCCATGGATGTGAACATGTACAACGAGTTGCATTTCCATGGATTGTGACATGTACACGACTACCTTTGCCATGGAATGTTACATTTGTAACAACGACATGCCTTTAACCATGATTTGACATACACACGACTGTCTTTCCATGCATGTGACATACACACGACTGTCTTTCCATGGATGTGACATACACACGACGGCCTTTCCATGGATGTTACATACACACGACTGCCTTTCCATGGATGTGACATACACACGACTGCCTTTCCATGGATGTGACATACACTCGACTGCCTTTCATTGGATGTGACATACACACGACTGCCTTTCCATGAATGTGACATGTACACGACTGCTTTTCCATGGATGTGACATACACACCGACTGCCTTTCCATAGATGTGACATACAAACGACTGCCTTTCCATTGATCTGACATACACACGACTGCCTTTCCATGCATGTGACAAGTACACAACTGCCATTCCATGGATGTGACATACAAACGACTGCCTTTCCATTGATCTGACATACACACGACTGCCTTTCCATGCATGTGACAAGTACACAACTGCCTTTCCATGGATGTGACATACACACGTCTGCCTTTCGATGTATGTGACTTACACACGACTGCCTTTCCATGGATGTGACATGTACACGAGTGCATTTCCATGGATGTGACATGTACACGACTGCCTTTCCATGGATGTTACATGTACACGACTACCTTTCCATGGATGTTACATGTACACGACTGCCTTTCCATGGATGTGACATACACACGACTGTCTTTCCATGGATGTGACATACACACGACTGTCTTTCCATGGATGTGACATACACACGACGGCCTTTCCATGGATGTTACATACTCACGACTGCCTTTCCATGGATGTGACATACACACGACTGCCTTTCCATGGATGTGAACATACACACGATGCCATTTTCCATGGATTGTGACATACATACGACTGTCTTTCCATGGATGTGACCATGTACACGACTGCCTTTCCATGGATGTGACAAGTAGGACGACTGCCTTTCCATGGATGTGACATACACGACTGCCTTTCCATGGATGTGACATACACACGACTGCCTTTCCATGGATGTGACATACACACGACTGCCTTTCCATGGATGTGACATACATACGACTGCCTTTCCATGGATTGTGACATGTACACGACTGCCTTTCCATGGATGTGACAAGTACACGACTGCCTTTCATGGATGTGACATACACACGGACTGCCTTTCCATGGATGTTACATGTACAGGACTGCCTTTCATGGATGTGAACATACACATGACTGCCTTTCCATGGATGTGACATAACACATGACTGCCTTTCCATGGATGTGACATATTACACGACTGCCTTTCCATGGATATGACATACACATGACTGCCTTTCCATGGATGTGACTATACACGACTACCTTTCCATGGATGTAGACATTGTACACGACTGCCTTTCTATGGTTGTGACATACACACGATTGCCTTCCATGGATGTTACATGTACACGACTGCATTTCCATGGATGTCACATACACACGACTGCCTTTCCATGGATGTGATATACACACGACTGCCTTTCCATGGATGTTACATGTATACGACTGCCTTTCCATGGATGTGACATAAACACGACTGCCTTTCCATGGATGTGACATGCACACGACTGCCTTTCTGTGGATGTGACATACACACGACTACCTTTCCATGGATGTGACATACACACGACTACCTTTCTTCCAAGGATGTGACATGTACACGACTGCTTTTCCATAGATGTGATATACATACGAATATCTTTCCATGGATGCGATATGTACACGACTGCCTTTCCATGGTTGTGACATACAAACGACTGCCTTTCCATGGATGTGACATACACACGACTGCCTTTCCATAGATGTGACAAACATACGACTGCCTTTCTATGGATGTGACATACACACCACTACCTTTGCAAGGATGTGACATACACACGACTGCCTTTCCATGGATATGATATACACAAGACTGCCTATCCATGGATGTTACATGTACACGACTGCCTTTCCATGGATGTGACATGTACACGACTGCCTTTCCATGGATGTGACATACACACGCCTGCCTTTCCATGGATGTGACATACACACGACTGCCTTTCCATGGATGTGACATACACACGACTGCCTTTCCATGGATGTGATATACACACGACTGCCTATCCATGGATGGTACATGTACACGACTGCCTTTCCATGGATGTGACATGTACACGACTGCCTTTCTATGGATGTGACATACACACGCCTGCCTTTCCATGGATGTGACATACACACGACTGCCTTTCCATGGATGTGACATACACACGGCCGCCTTTCCATATATGTGACATACATACGACTGCCTTTCCATGGATGTGACATGTACACGACTGCCTTTCCATGGATGTGACATGTACACGACTGCCTTTCCATGGATGTGACATACACACGACTGCCTTTCCATGGATGTGACATACACACGACTGTTTCTCCATGGATGTGACATACACACGACTGTTTCTCCATGGATGTGACATACACACGTCTGCCTTTCCATGGATGTGACATACACACGAATGCCTCTCCATGGATGTGACATACACACGACTGCCTTTCCATGGATGTGACATACACACGACTGGCTTTCCATGGATGTGACATATACACGACTGACTTTCCATGGATGTGACATCATGGATGTGACATGGACAAGACTGCCTTTCCATGGATGTGACATGTACACGACGGCCTTTCCATGGATGTGACATACACACGACGGCCTTTTCATGGATGTGACAAACACAACTGCCTTTCCATGGATGTGACATGTACACGACTGCCATCCCATTGATGTGATATACACCCGACTGCCTTTCCATGGATGTGACATACACACGACTGCCTTTCCATTGATGTGACATAGACACGACTGCCTTTCCATGGTTGTGACATACACACGACTGCCTTTCGATGGATGTGACATGCACTCGACTACCTTTCCAAGGATGTGACATACACACGACTGCCTTTCCATGGATGTGATATACACACGACTGCCTTTCCATGGATGTTACATGTACACGACTGCCTTTCCATGGATGTAACATGTACACGACTGCCTTTCCATGGATGTGACATGTACACGACTGCCTTTCCATGGATGTGACATGCACACGACTGTTTCTCCATGGATGTGACATACACACGACTGTTTCTCCATGGATGTAACTTACACAGGACTGCGTTTCCATGGATGTGACATACACACGACTGCCTTTCCATGGATGTGACATACACACGACTGCCGTTCCATGGATGTGACATACACACGACTGGCTTTCCATGGATGTGACATATACACGACTGACTTTTCATGGATGTGACATGGACACGACTGCCTTTCCATGGATGTGACATACACACGACTGCCTTTCCATAGATGTGACATGTACACGACGGCCTTTCCATGGATGTGACAAACACACGACTGCCTTTCCATGGATGTGACATACACACGACTGCCGTTCCATGGATTTGACATGTACACGACGGCCTTTTCATGGATATGACATACACACGACGGCTTTTCCATGGATGTGACAAACACACGACTGCCTTTCCATGGATGTGACATGGACACGACTGCCTTTCCATAGATGTGACATGTACACGACGGCCTTTCCATGGATGTGACAAACACACGACTGCCTTTCCATGGATGTGACATACACACGACTACCTTTCGATGGATGTGACATACACTCGACTACCTTTCCAAGGATGTGACATACACACGACTGCCTTTCCATGGATGTGATATACACACGACTGCCTATCCATGGATGTACACGACTGCCTTTCCATGGATGTGACATGTACACGACTGCCTTTCCATAGATATGACATACACACGCCTGCCTTTCCATGGATGTGACATACACACGACTGCCTTTCCATGGATGTGACATACACACAGCTGCCTTTCCATAGATGTGACATACATACGACTGCCTTTCCATGGATGTGACATGTACACGACTGCCTTTCCATAGATGTGACATGTACACGACTGCCTTTCCATGGATGTGACATGCACACGACTGTTTCTCCATGGATGTGACATACACACGACTGTTTCTCCATGGATGTGACTTACACAGGACTGCCTTTCCATGGATGTGACATACACACGACTGCCTTTCCATGGATGTGACATACACACGACTGCCGTTCCATGGATGTGACATACACACGACTGGCTTTCCATGGATGTGACATATACACGACTGACTTTCTATGGATGTGACATGGACACGACTGCCTTTCCATGGATGTGACATACACACGACTGCCTTTCCATAGATGTGACATGTACACGACGGCCTTTTTTTCCATGGATGTGACAAACACACGACTGCCTTTCCATGGATGTGACATACACACGACTGCCGTTCCATGGATTTGACATGTACACGACGGCCTTTTCATGGATGTGACATACACACGACGGCCTTTCCATGGATGTGACAAACACACGATGCCTTTCCATGGATTGTGAATGGACACGACTGCCTTCCATAGATGTGACATGTACACGACTGCCTTTCCATGGATGTGACAAACACACGACTGCCTTTCCATGGATGTGACATGGACACGACTGCCTTTCCATAGATGTGACATGTACACGACTGCCTTTCCATGGATGTGACATACACACGACTGCCTTTCAATGGATGTGACAAACACACTACTGAATTTTCCTTTATGGATGTGACATACACACGACTGCCTTTCCATGGATGTGACAAACACACGACTGCCTTTCCATGGATGTGACATGGACACGACTGCCTTTCCATAGATGTGACATGTACACGACTGCCTTTCCATGGATGTGACATCCACACGACTGGCCTTTTCCATGGATGTGACTAAACACACACAGCCTTCATGGATGTGACATACACAGACTGCCCCCCCCCACTTTCCATAGATTGTGACATGTACACGACGGCCTTTCCATGGATCTGACAAACACACGACTGCCTTTCCATGGATGTGACATACACACGACTGCCTTTCCATAGATGTGACATGTACACGACGGCCTTTCCATGGATGTGACATACACACGACGGCCTTTCCATGGATGTGACAAACACACGACTGCCTTTCCATGGATGTGACATACACTCGACTGCCGTTCCATGGATTTGACCTGCTACGCCGGCCTTATTCATGGGATGTGCATACACACGACGGCCTTCCATGGATGTGCACAAACGATGCCTTTTGGCAGGGTGAATGTTACACGACTGCCTTTCCTTCCTTATGATGTACACCAAACGACTCCTTTCCATGGATGGTTACATGTACGACTGCCTTTCCATGGATGTGACCATACACACGACTGCCTTTCATGGATCGTGCATGTTTCACGACTGCCTTTCCTATGGATGTGATACACTCGATGCTTTCATTGGATGTGACTTTGTACACGAACTGCCTTTCCATGGATGTGACATGGACACGACTGCCTTTCCATAGGATGTGACATGTACGACGGCCTTTCTTGGATGTGACACCACGAACTGCCCTTTCCATGGATTTGTGCATGCACACGACTGCCTTTCCATAGATGTGACATGGTACAGACGGCCTTTCCATGGATGTGATCATACACGACGGCCTTTTCCATGGATGTGACACGCACGGATGCCTTTCCATGGATTGTGACAAATACACACGACTGCCGTTCCATGGATTTGATGTACACCGCGGCCTTTTCATTGGGATGTGACATCACACGACTGCCTTTCCATGGTTGTGACAAATTCACGACTGCCTTTTCCCTGACGGAGCATGTACACGACTGCCTTTCCAACTATTGTGACATCACACGAACTGCTTCCCATGGATGTTACATGTACACGACTGCCTTTCCATGGATGTGACATACACACGACTGCCTTTCATTGGATGTGACATGTACACGACGGCCTTTCCATGGATGTGACATACACACGACTACCTTTCCATGGATGTGACATGCACACGACTGCCTTTCCATGGATGTGACTGTACACGACTGCCTTTCCAGGTTGTGAAACTGTTATACGCCTTTTTCCATGGATGTGACATGAACACGACTACATCTCCATGGATGTGACATACGCACGACTACCTTTCCATGGATGTGACATGCACACGACTGCCTTTCCATGGATGTGACATGTATACGCCTCCCTTTCCATTGATGTGACATGAACACGACTACATCTCCATGGATGTGACATACACACGACTACCTTTCCATGGATGTGACATGTACACGACAGCCTTTCCATGGATGTGACATACACACGACTGCATCTCCATGGATGTGACATACACACGACTGCCTCTCCATTGATGTGACATACACACGCCTGCCTTTCCATGTATGTGAAAAACACACGACTGCCTTTCCATGGATTTGACATGTACACGACGGCCTTTTCATGGATGTGACATACACACGCCTTTCCATTGATGTGACATGTACACGACGCCCTTTCCATGGATGTGACATACACACGACGGCCTTTCCATGGATGTGACATGTACACGACGGCCTTTCCATGGATGTGACATACGCACGACGGCCTTTCCATGGATGTGACATACACTCGACTGCCTTTCCATGGATGTGACATACACACGATTGCCTTTCCATGGATGTGACATACACACGACGGCCTTTCCATGGATGTGACATGTACACGACTGTCCTTCAATGGATGTGACATACACACGATTGCCTTTCCATGGATGTGACATACACACGATGGCCTTTCCATGGATGTGACATGTACACGACTGTCCTTCAATGGATGTGACATACACACGACGGCCTTTCCATGGATGTGACATGTACACGACTGTCCTTCAATGGACGTGACATACACACGACGGCATTTCCATGGATGTGACATGTACACGACTGTCCTTCAATGGATGTGACATACACACGACGGCCTTTCCATGGATGTGACATGTACACGACTGTCCTTCAATGGATGTGACATGTACACGACGGCCTTTCCATGGATGTGACATGTACACGACTGTCCTTCAATGGATGTGACATACACACGATGGCCTTTCCATGGATGTGACATGTACACGACTGTCCTTCAATGGATGTGACATGTACACGACGGCCTTTCCATGGATGTGACATGTACACGACTGTCCTTCAATGGATGTGACATGTACACGACTGTCCTTCAATGGATGTGACATGTACACGACTATCCTTCAATGGATGTGACATGTACACGACTGTCCTTCAATGGATGTGCCATGCGCATGAATTGCTGTCCATGGGATACTATTGTTTTGTGTTTTGCCTGTTTCATATAGTGCTGCAGACAAATGAGATGACGAGATGTCAAAGTCGTGCGCTTGTCGCTGCTATGTGTGGCGTTATATGTAGCTGCGTCTGGAGAAATAGGGCGTATGCGTTTTGCGACCAGTGTAGATCCAGATCAGACTGTGCGGATGCACAGTCTGATCAGGATCTACACTGTTCGCCATTCTAGCAATGACACACACGCCATGCTTCGAATTAACAATACAGACCGTTGTCGTGATACAGGAGCGTGCTATTTGATCAGGAACTATTCTGACACTACAATGACCGTAAATCCCATTTCTCCTGTCACAGCCGCATATCAACTAATGAGCTTTGGCAATTCTATGCACGTACTTACCATTAGTTAATACGGCCTTTGTTTCCTGGCGGAAAATCCTGGCACGAAATGTTCATCCGGCAAACGTACAATCGTCACAGCAGACACACACACACACACACACGCGCGCACGTACGGGTAACATCCTACGAGATAAGCAATGCGATTTTGTATTTATGAATATGTGCGATATCTCATGAAATCTACTTATCAGATGTACGTTATTTTCCTCAAATCATGACGTCGAACTGTGACGACATTGACGTCCAAATGTGACGAAATGTACAGAGAATACCGCATTCCGCAAAACGTTTGAGCTATATACTACGAGATAATGAGATAAACATGAGGTGAGCAAGAATGGGGTTTCGTTTCTCAATAATTATAACATGCTAAAACTGCTGGTACGGTTAACCCTGTCACCCCTAAGTAACTGAATGGACTGCGATATGTTCGTTTTGCAACCAATCCAATCATCGCAAAATGATTTTCAGACTATTCCATTTATAAAAAGGGGGTATTTGTTTTTCTCAAAAATATGAAAATTACTTTCAAACAGTGCAGATCCTGATGAGACGGCTCGTTACGAGCCGGCTCATCTGGATATGCACTGTTTGCATAAACCGATATAGCGGGCTTTCGGGTTCAAAGGGTTAATTTAAGATTGTATCTTTAAATCCAAGATGGCCACCGCCGACCATGTTAACATATATAAAACTATAGCAGCTTGAGCTGCATCAACGGTTTGAGCCTCAAACATTGATTTCATGTGTAACTAAGCTTTAGCCCAAGGTGTAAACTATCGGTTGCAAAAAGAATTTCTGAAGTTTTAGAATGAACAGTCCAACATTATTATGTTCGCATCATCACACCGATGTGGGGCCGGTTAGCTTAGAGGTAGAGCGATGGACTCGGAGCGAGGGATACCGGGTTCGATCCTGAGCCAAAGTTTTAGCTAAAGGACTGAAATATCGGCTACAGCAAAAACAATTGAAATCGAATGATAAATAACGAAGCTGACGTCACATCCGTTTGCTCTATTTTGAAAACTTGAAAAAATACGTTCATCTTTGACATCGAATAGAGCCGTAAGTAGTCAAGATATAGCTCTGAAAATTATCATATTTCATGCGGCTGACACTCCCCTATCACATGGCAAGAAATTATGTTGCTGACAGTACTGTACAAATTGGAAAATGTTTGTAAAGACCACCCGTTATCAGCCGAAATTCGGCAAAATCGTTGAAAAGTATGTACATTTTTCAACTTCAAATGCATATAGCTCTTTTATTTGAGTAGATAGCCGAAAACTGTTAGTGAGTTTGAGATAGAGAATTTTGTCAGCTATCCAATGCAAAAAGAATTTTTGAAATCGGTTGGAAAATAAGGAAGTTATAGGAAGTATGACGTCACTTCCGTTTTCGTGGAAAGTAGCATTAAAAGATATCTGAAAATCTCTGAGTCTCTGCTCACACTTGATCCGAATCGGCATGCAAAATTTGAAGTCGATACGACCAGCGGTTTGGTGTAGATGGAGGGAGCCCGTAAGTCAGCGGATGATTATTTTTCGATAGTTATCGCCCTTAAATTGCAGTTTACGCCATTTGTAAATACACGTAATAAAATTAAATATGTGCAATATTCCGCCAGTGAAGTTTTCGTTTGTTTTTCACCATAGGCCTGGCACAAAGCGGGAAAGTTTTAGCTAAAGGACTGAAATATCGACCGCAGCAAGAAATTTTGAAATCTATTGATAAATAACGAAGATGACGTCACATCCGTTTGCTCTATTTTGAAAACTTGAAAAAAAGACGTTCATCTTTGACATCCAATAGAACCGGAAGTAGTCAAGATAGAGCTCTGAAAATTATCATCTTTTATGCGCCTGACACTCCCCTATCACACTGGCAAGAAATTATGTTGCTGACATTACTGTACAAATTGGAAAACGTTTGTAAAGACCACCCGTTATCAGCCGAAATTCTGCAAAAAATTGGCAAAATCGTTGAAAATTATGTACATTTTTCAACTTCAAATTATTTGACCAGATAGCCGAGAACTGTCGATCCGACCAGCGGTTTGGGCTGTAGACTGAACGGCTGAATAAAAAAAACAAAACGAATACAATAGGTTTTCGGCGCAGCTGAAAGCCGCCTCAAACCTAAATACACATATTATACGTACCTGCCTAGCGCTAAAAGTAAAAATAATGCGTTTATTCACTCATTTTAGCATGTCACACCTGCTGGAGGTGTCGTGTGTTCGTTTGGAATTCAGTAAACCTTAGCATCCGCCCGCCATCTTGGACAATATAAAACACAATATTTCGGTTGGGAAAATTAAGCTAAAGGTACACATACTACGCCTATATGTGTTTGAAATTATCATGACCAAGTCACTTCTACACTTCCGCAGGGTGTCCGGTTTATAGAGGTTTCGCTGTAAATCAGGCATTTGATTATTCAGATCCATAGGTGTGTGCTATGTGATCACGAACAGGCATTTATCACCTGAGATAAATGGCAAAGAAACCCATCAAAATTATGATCACATATGAGACAGGCTGTGTGATTTTGTACGTTTGGACATCTGCGTAATTTCATGAAATACGTTTACAAAATTTACAATATTTTGTGTAAATGGCGTCAAAAGATGGCAAAATTTTCAGAGTACAAGCGGAATATATTCCGCATGTACTCTGAAAATTTAGTCAACTTTTGACTTTATTTATGAAACATATTGTAAATTTTGTAAACGTATTTCAAGTAATTACGCAGATGTCCTAAGATGCAAAATCACATGGCGTGACTCATATGTGTGTTGTTGTCCGGTTTTAGAGAGGTTCAACTGTACAAGTAATTGCCTGCCACTCGTTGTGGTTAAATACATTAATTCCTTAACCGGTTTTATTCGTGCAATGAATCGATTAACCGAGATACATGTAAGCATAACTTAACCGACATAAGCGCAGACGTTATTTTGTCCTTACATCAACGTAGCCGGGTTTTTTTTACTGGCATTAACCCGTTCGCCCCTAAATAACTGGAATGGATTTGGATATGTTAATAATTCCAGAACAAAAATATTTACACAATTACCTAACATTTGATTGGCCCGTAGCAAGTCTCGGTCCAAAGTTTATATCCCAGTAAACTCCCACGCCGAACTACTTTCCGTAACCGTGAGGCACAGTTAAAATAAGTCTTAAGAAAACGGAAAATAAACACATTTTATTGATGAATTTATTTCAAATGCTGGAATTATAAGGAATGAATGGCCTTTTTGTGGAATTTATCGGGGTATAAGCTTGGAAAAGTCAGGCCATTCATTCCTATAATATCGCAACCAATCCGTCACAACATGTTTTTCAGACTATTCCATTGATTAAAATGGGGTGTTTGTGCTCTCAAAATGAAAATTACTTGCAAAAAGTGCAGATCCTGACGAGACGGCTCGTAGGAGACGGCTCGCTACGAGCCGACTCGTCTGGATCTGCACTGTTTGCAAACGCCACTATGGCGGGCTTTCGGGTTCAAAGGGCTAAGGCGATTGTGAGTCCAGATGTCGCCATATTCAACCCGATACTAGAACCACCATATCTTGTTCATGTATAGAGTAATGCTGAATAATTTCTTCAACTACGTTTTAGCAATGAATCCCATACTTTTCCACACGAGTATAACGCTCTACCGTGACATAGTTTGCAAATTCTGGAATTACCTCCCTTAGTCTGTCATAAATTGCCGCCAATAATGATGTTGGAAAAATTTTAACTTTTAAATTTCGTAATAGTCCGGCAGCAACTATCAATGTCTTTCTAGCCCATGGAAGCACAGGTACTTGAAGAACGGTTCATATTTCGGTATTTTATGGGTTATTTTGGTAAATCTGGTGGCTTAGGTGCATTGTTCGCAACATACAATTTACGTCACCTTCCGCGAGTTAGTACACGTATAAGTACGGTAATTTACATTGTGTTTATGTTGACAGTATAAAGGGGGTCAGAGAGTTCAGAACGGTGAACGTGTAGATAATTGACGATTTCTGTCGTGTGTAATGAATGAGCATCAGTAGTTGCACAAAACTATGTAAAGTACCCGAATTCAATGGAATCCACCTAAAAATACCCAAATTCCACCAAAATACCCATATGACACCAACATACGGACCATCTGTTCAAACACATGTGCGTGGAAGGGGGTGGCATTAGCTGTTCCTATATGTGGCCGTGACTGGAGAAATGGAGCTTCTTGGAGTTGTGACCATGTACTCCTGATCAAATAGCCAGGGCCCGGTTGCTCAAAACCTCTGTTAGCTTAACAGACTGTTAAATCCTTAGCAATGCTAAGGATTTAACAGTCTGTTAAGCTAACAGAAGCTTTGAGCAACCGGGCCCTGATAATTGTATATATTATATCTGTTGTTAGAAGCATTACGGGTGTTTCATTGATGGAACGGTGAACAGTGCAGATCCTGAGCAGAATATGCAGATTAACAGGCTGATCTGGATATACGCTGGTCACGAAGCCCATAAGTCCCATTCCCCCAGTCACAAAAATTTAAGGGAGAATTTATTAAATTTTATTATACTGAATGTATTACTTTATCACAGCCGTTAATCATCAAATATATAATTTTCAATTTTAGGATAAATTTATTAAATTTGATTATGCTGAATTTATTACATTATCACAGCCAGTTTTGCATACGTTTAATCATAAAATATATGCAGTCGTTAATTCTATATGAAATAATGCATTTCGGGAAAAAAAATGATTACTCACTCAAAGTACACTTTTCTAGATAATTATGCTTTGAGATTTTGATGGAAGAGGCTACTGTGGACCTCTCATGGTGTCTGGTTTAGAGAGGTTTCACTGTAATTCCCGACTCGTGGATTTTTATATGTTATCTCCCTTGAGATAGCATATTGTGTCACGCAAATGTATATGGGGGCAGCCAAGTACGACCAAGAAAATAGTGACCTGTGCCAACTTATCCTATGGCGTTTTGGTCTGTCTTGCTTTGTATCAAAAACTCTACATATACAATTCTCTATAGTTTTCACAGTTTTGTGCTCAGCTTATCAGTTACATTCTGGAAGATAATAATCTAGACAGATCTTGCGTATGAATACAGCAGCTATTACCGTTAGGTCTCACGGGAGAGTACGGGATCCAGCAGTAAAATGGGGCGGACGATTTTCTATATGTTTCAGTACTGACCCTGCAAGTTACACCAGTGTGTTTTACAAAGTTAACTTACCCCACACACCAATCAGTTTTTGTGGATATAACATATTTCAGTACGTTCAGTACTTTGATTTTGCGGTGGGAACAATATAGTTGCTGACGAGGAAATGTATTGGAAGTGGTACGTTTCCGCAACTTGTGGGTGGGGACAAATGTTTATCCCGTCAACACTGTGCGTATGTGCCGTGAAACACGGTGCCGTGAAACATTTTTGATATCCAGTCAATACTATTTTGGCATTTTACAGCCAGTTGTAGGAGTTGACGGGATAAATAGAATAGTAGGTTAGTGCCGTGAATGGGAAAACATATCTGGCGCGGCACGGAAACGGGATGTGCTCGGCAGAGCCTCGCCCATCCCGTTTCCTGAGCCTTGCCAGATAGTTTTCCCATTCACGGCACTAACCTACTATTCTCTATATAAGTCCCACTTCTACGGATTATGATGCTGTCTCATTCAGGCCAATCCATCCCAGGGCATTACCGTATGAGAAATCAGAGAATTAAAACAATCTATTTGTAACTAATGAATTTCTATCCGGCGAGTGTCACCGTCGATTAACTCCACTTCTCGATCCAGCTCGACAATGGGGATTAGTTAAAGCCGCGGTTAGAACCCGGAACGTGTGCGGAATTTAACGTCCGACTTTTAGAGTAAGAAGATTACATCACTAAGTTAGGATGGGGATATAGTTAGTGCAAAAAGACTGAATATAGAATGATTTCGTTACTAGTTCAATATACAGTGGAACCTCTCTAAACCAGACACCCTAGGAGGCCCTCAGGGTGTCAGGCTTAGAGAGGTTCCACTGTAAATCACGCATCTGATCACTCCAAAACAGCCGTTCGTGTTTTGCGATCGCGAACAGACAGCACTATCGGAGTTAAATAACAATGAAACGCATACAATTACTCACATTTATGTCTAAATGGTGCCCTGTATACAGGTAGGACGCTTTGCCGAATAATTACGCCTATTAATTTGTATATGGAAACAAATCCCCGTGCCAGATTGTGTGTTTATATTATCCAAAGTTTACAACTGCTATATGTCGAGTCTTCCATTGTTCATTTAGTATATCCTTCACATGAGTGTATTGTCATTAATGTTTGCTTGCCTACTTTGCAAGTAAATACAGCTTTACCTGTAACAACACGATGGGAAGATGATTAATAATAGACGGTACATCAGTTTGAAACTTAACACATTGAAAAGTTGAAAAGTGTCCATTGTAACTACATGTTGAGAGTGATGAGAGAAGTACTCTAGCTTGTTGTGTAGCCTGCTGAAATAATATTTATCGCACGTTGTCGTCATATTTGTTTGGAACATAATGCAACAACTTGTATTATATTTGCTGCTCTAGTATTTGCTCGCTTTGTCAAACGCCCCAAGTGGTGAAACTGACCGATAGCATGTACATACTAAAATCGTGGAGATGGCGACTCAATGTGCTGTATATTATACACAGGATTAGCTACATATGTGCTTTATACAGATAATCCAATCACATATGATGCTACTACATAGAGAATAGTAGGTTAGTGCCGTGAATGGGAAAAATATCCGGCAAGGCTCAGGAATTTCTTTATTTCTCATCAGAAGTATATTTTGTGACCACTCATCTGAACCGTCTCGCCGAGACGGTTCAAATGAGTGGTCACAACATATACTTTGGTTCAGAAATAAGGAAAATAGATAGAGAATAGTAGGTTAGTGCCGTGAATGGGAAAAAATATCTGGCAAGGCTCAGGAAACGGGATGGGCGAGGCTCTGCCGAGCACATCCCGTTTCCGTGCCGCGCCAGATATTTTTTCCCATTCACGGCACTAACCTACTATTCTATTTATCCCGTCAACACTACAAATGGCTTTAAAATGCAAAAAAATAACCCCAGCCTCCTCTCCAAATCGTATTGACAGGATATCAAAAATGTTTCACGGCACCGTGTTTCACGGCACATACGCACTGTGTTGACGGGATAAATTTGAAACACATGATAATGTTCTATAAAGTGCTGAATTAAGTTTTGTCGTCTGTTGTTTATTTTCTATTTTCCATTTTTCTCATCAAACGTATGATTTGACAGCACTTTAGAATCATTTCTTCCATTGGAAATGATTCTAAAGTGCTGTCAAGCCATATTTTTCTTGATAAAGAAGGCAAAATATGAAACAACATCAGACGACAATTTACGTTTCCCGCGTTGTAAGGGTTAAAGAGCGCGAAGTTTGACATATAAATGTCATGACGTCATGGCTATAGATTGATGGCGTGCTTGATACCACTTAGTTACCACGCCGTCTGTATAGCAACTATATAGAGAGATAACCACAATTGATTGGATAAACGGTGGCAAACTGGACACTAATAATATTCACGACTGGCTTAAAAGTTACCTTAATAATCGCAAGCAAAGGGTTGTATTACCAGGTGTTTATTCTAATTGGAACCAAATTAAGGCTGGCGTCCCGCAAGGATCTATTCTCGGCCCTTTGTTATTTCTATTATATATAAACGATATTGTTGAGGACATAAATTCTAATATTCGACTTTTCGCAGACGACACCAGTTTATATCTTATTGTTGATTCGCCAGCAACAGCATACAGGTCTATAAACAACGATCTCGATATAATTACTAACTGGTCTAATACCTGGCTTGTATCATTTAATCCATGGAAAACTGAATCACTACTTATAACACGTAAGCGTAATAAAGAAGTACATCCCCCAATCCTCATGAATAATGTTAATGTCTCAGAAGTTGATAGTCACAAGCATCTAGGTTTGTAGTTTAATAACGAGGGAACATGGGACCAACACATAGACTACATAACCGGAAAGGCATGGCGTAGGATCAATGTTATGAGAAAATTAAAATACATTCTAGATAGAAAATGCCTTGAAATAATTTATCTTACTTTTATTAGACCGGTATTAGAATATGCGGATGTCGTCTGGGATAATTGTACCCAGTATGAGAAGGATGCCCTCGAAAAAATTCAGATTGAAGCAGCACGTATCGCTACAGGTGCCACTCGGCTTGTTTCAATCGAGTCCCTATATACAGAAACCTGCTGGGAAACATTAGGAAATAGACGTCACTCCCATAAATTGTCCCTATTTTACAAAATGAAAAATGGCATCTCACCCGGTTACTTGGTCGATGTGCTTTCACCGGAAATAGATACGTCCCGTTACAATTTACGAAACCCTGAGAATATACAGATTTTACGGTCCAGAACCACCCTTTATTATAACTCGTTTCTCCACCATCTCAATCCGGGAGTGGAACTCTCTTCCAGAGGACACACGGAACGCCCCATCACTTAATTGTTTTAAAAAAAACCAAAATAAAAACAAATACCGGAGAGGTCCCAACCTACTACTACAGTGGTACTAGGTATGTCCAGGTATTACACACACGTCTTAGAACGAAATGCAGTTCTCTCAATCATGATTTATATCGTAAGAACATTATTGACTCGCCCAACTGTAACTGTGGACAAGTTGAAGATGCCACCCATTTCTTTTTCCACTGCACTCAATATGGAGCACATAGAGCTCAACTAATAGACGACATACACACTTTTTGCCAACCCACCTTCCACAATATACTCTATGGCAACAGACAACTTGACAATAACTCAAATGAAGCCATTTTCGCATCAGTTAGACTATTCATACAAAACACCGGTCGTTTTTAATGCACCATATAATGATGCCTGCGTGTGCACATGCTTATCACTAACTGACTTGGGGTGGCGATAACTGGGCATGGCTTGGTGTGGGAACAAGACTCCAACTCCTATTGTGGCTTGCTTATTTCCTTATTTTTTTTCCATTTCATGTATCACGTAATTGATTATATAGAACCTATTGCCTGTATATTTGTGTCAATACTATATTTTTCGGAAATTTTAAATTTAATTACTTTAATGTAATTGCCGTGTATCAGACGATGCTGAAACCAGAACAACTTATAATCCAGAAAATATCAATTATCACATAATATAAACTGTTCAAAAACTGATGGCAGGAATGTCTTGGTTTCGGCATCCTATGATATCTAGTCACATGTAAGGGAGAGGATTTAAATAAGCTTGCTTTCAATCCAATCCCATTTGCATAGTACTGTATATAGTAACTTTGACACTGACAATGAACTTGTAAACAATATGCAAATAAAATATGTTTAAACTAAACTAAACTGGACACAGTATAATGGGCAGTTATTGGGTTCTCGTTAATACGTGGGTCATATATTGCGTAATATGCCGGTGCGCACGTTTATTTCAGCTTAAACAAAATACGTGAAGAATTTATCCTGCCAACACAGTGCGTATGTGCCGGGAAACACGGTGCCGTGAAACATTTTTGATATCCAGTCAATACTATTTTTGCATTTTACAGCCATTTGTAGGTGTTGACGGGATAAATAGAATAGTAGGTTAGTGCCGTGAATGGGAAAAAATATCTGGCGCGGCACGGAAACGGGATGTTCTCGGCAGAGCCTCGCCCATCCCGTTTCCTGAGCCTTGCCAGATATTTTTTCCCATTCACGGCACTAACCTACTATTCTCTATCTAGTTTCCTTATTTCTGTCTGAACCAAAGTATATGTTGTGACCACTCATTTGAACCGTCTCGGCGAGACGGTTCAAATGAGTGGTCACAACATATACTTCTGATGAGAAATAAAGAAATTCCTGAGCCTTGCCGGATATTTTTTTCCATTCACGGCACTAACCTAATATTCTCTATAACACGTGTTTTTGTACTATATGAATAAAGCAAACGATTAATTGATACTATAGCTACAGTACTTTGTGATTTACCCGCGTAAAAGAGACAGGACGATAGCTAGGTTTATTCTGATTTCTGTTATAAACTGGAGATAAATCTGACAAATAGAAAGGAAATAACGAAATGAGACTGTAGGTCAAAACGATCCTGTACCAAAATGCCCCTGTTTCAAAACGGAACTACAGTGGGGTCAGCGTGTAAGTGCACACACGAACGAACACGACAGGTTGGTTCCAAACACGAACGTGATTCCAATAGAAAGTAGTAAATATATTCGTTCGCGATTGCAAACTCGGCTGTTTCTTCTGGTGTTTAGTTACATATAATGTAAGTGGCCATATACCCGCGACCAATGAATATGCTCAGAACCGTATACATGTACATGTACATACTAATATGAATATGTCAGAGAGGACAATGGGAGCCCCCTTCTTCCACTGACCCATTCAATTGGAATTATTCAGAGATGGAAAGGAAAGAAGAATGGAGGAAAAAGGCAAACACAACGTTTACTTCCAGCTGGAGTTCCACCCACGAGTGACGTTAGCATAAAATAATAGCCATTGTCCATGCAGTTGTTCTATAACGAATTTGTACCTACGGGAATTGTCGACATAAGACAGTCTCCTGCATCGATATGTGGCTGTGACTGGCGAAATAAAGCTTATGTGAAGTGTCACCAGCGTAGCTTCTAATGAATCACCACACTTCTGTAGCCTGATAACGATATACATGTATATAGTCCTTATTAAAAGCATGACGGGTGTTTCATTGATGGAATGACGTACAGTGCAGGCCCTGATCGATGCGCAGACTGATCTGGGGCTACACTAATTGCATAACATATATAAGCCCGATTTCTCCAGTCACAGCCACATGTATCGAAGTATAGACAAACTGATAGGTGTCCCCTGGCGGTCTACAAGATGTGAAGAGTGGGATTGTATGTACGTGCATGGCACGTATTACGTAAACGACCGCTGAGCGCAAAATTAACACTAAATCACACAAGCCATGTGGTTTTGTACCTTAGAAGATGTGCGATATATCTTTGTAATTATTTAAAGATCTTGTGTTATTTTCTGTAATTGACGTAAACAAATTACGAAATTTTGATAGCAAAACGTTTAATGCGTTTGCGAAATATGTCGTCAACTTTCCTGGTATTTAACGGAAATTATCGTCACTTTTGTAAATATTTTTCATGAGATATCGCACATCTTCTTAGGTATAAAATGACATGGTTTGTCTCATATGTGGCTGTGATTGAATAAATGGGGCTTATGTGTTTTACGACAAGTGTAGGTCCAGCTCAGCATCATACTGAAGAGCAGAAAACTTATAGATATTCGCATCTAGTTGACAATATCCACAGAGAAAAATAGTGTTAACCCTTTCACCCCTAAGTAACTGAATGGGCTACGATATGTTCGTTTTGCAACCAATCCAATCATCGCAAAATGATTTTCAGTCTATTCCATTTATGATTTATAAAAAGGGGGTATTTGTTTTTCTCAAAAATATGAAAATTACTTTCAAACAGTGCAGATCCTGATGAGACGGCTCGTTACGAGCCGGCTCATCTGGATCTGAACTGTTTGCATAAACCGATATAGCGGGCTTTCGGTTTCAAAGGGTTAATCCTGGCAATACAAGTATTATAAATATGCCATATAACAGGTTCTTGTTCTCTGTAAATATTCGTACTACCAAACGGGAGCTCATTTATCAAATTGCAAGAAGTTTAATGAGTCACGGACGCTTCTAATGACGTTTAAAACATGATGACGTCAACATCAAAACATCAAAGCTTTGTCGTGCCATTACGGACGTCATTTGGAACGTCTCTATTTTATTAATTTGACAATACGTTGGCGCATAGTACGAATATAGAGAATAGTAGGTTAGTGCCGTGAATGGGGAAAAATATCTGGCGAGGCTTAGGAAACAGGATGGGCGAAGCTCTGCCGAGCCTATCCGGTTTCCGTGCCGAGCCAGATATATGTTCCCATTCACGGCACTAACCTACTATTCTAGTTATCCCGTTAACATTCTAAAACAGAATTTAAACCATATTAATTTAGTTCATTTAGCCTTCAAAGGCGAGATAAGTTAGAACCGAATTACATCAAACACTCATTGGCGCACAGAACATAGTTGGATAAAGTATGGTTGTAAAATCCCTTAATCAACAATCATAACAGTAAATTGATCAATAATTCTTTTAGACTTTACGAACTTTACACATCGATATATTTCACGAATAATCTTAAACTGTTATAACGATTTTGTTTGTTCTTTTCACCGTTCGTGAATCATGCCATTCATGGAAATGAAAAAAAAAACACGATTAGATGGCAGCTTTACGATTTAATCCTATTTTAGTATTTAGAATGACCATTAAAACGACTACTTCAGGCAGGTTCAACAGATGAATGTTCTGTTGATACTTTATATTTTGTCACCGACAATGTGAAATTACAGATTCTTTTCAACGAAATACACTCTCAAAATTCACCAGACCCATCCATTTACATTTGGGGCAGATTCTGCAACGATTGCGATCTATCCAGAATAAAAATCAACAACACAAACACCATTTTGTTTCGTTTATTTCCTTACCTGACTGGAATCACTGGGAGCAGCCATTTTTATTTTAAATGACGTAGTAGACTTATTGACGTAAATATTATAAGTATGACGTCAGTCATGTCTGAATGTCGCACGGAATGGGTAGAGAGCAAATGCAATTGGAAATTGAGGGTCGAAATGGAAATTGATTTGACATTCAGAAAAAGGCATGAACTTAATTTTATTTTCTGGCGATATCGTTTTTATTTGCCAAATTTAACCCTCACACTGTAAACAGTTCCATCAGACTATTCAAACAACTCGAGAAGTAGCTATACCCATTAATACTGGAAAAAGTAGTCACCAACACGAATGACGCGTATGCATTGTGATTAGGTCGTATTGACAGGATATCAAATATGTTTCACGGCACCTTGATTCACGGCACATAGGCACTGCGTTGACGGGATAATTCTATTTATCCCGTCAACATTTTAAAACAGCATTTAAATCAACTTAATTTAGTTAATTTAGCCTTCAAAAGCGAGATATGTTAGAACCGAATTACATCAAACACTCATTGGCGCACAGAACATAGTTCGATAAAGTATGGTTGTAAAATCCCTTAATCAACAGTCATGACAGTAAATTGATCAATAATTGTTTTAGACTGCAGGAACTTTACACATCGAAATATTTCAAGAATAATCTTAAAATGTTACAACGATTGTGTTTCTGTTCTTTTCACCATTCGTGAATCATGGAAATGTTCAAATGAAGAAAAAAAACAAGATGGCAGCTTTACGATTTAATCCTATTTAGAATGGCAACCATCCATCCCGAATTAACCATTAAAACGTGTACTTCAGGCAGGTTCAACAGATAAATGTTCTGTCGATACTTTATATTTTGTCGCCGACAATGTGAAATTACAGCTTCTTTTCAACGAAATACACTCTCAAAATTCACGAGACCCATCTATTTCCATTGGGGGCAGATTCTGCAACGATTGCGATCTGTCCAAGTAGTATAGAGGGAGTCAAAATGATACCACCTAACGGTGGCATCATTTCTCCACCCTCTATACTACTCCACCACCCCCAAAAAATCAAAAAAATAGTTAACGATGAAATTGTCTCCCACCAACCACGAAATATTCAAAATTGGTGTCATAAATACATCATGTTTTTTTCACGTCCAATTGAACATATAAATTTAATAGGTTAATAATAAAATTATTAAAACAAAATGGATAATAAAATACACAACGAATTGGACGTTTATAATGATTTGGATGAAGGATTTTACGCTGTTGTTTCTACAGTATTAAAACACGGTAAAATGACAATACTATGTGATATCGAATACATGAAATATCAGCGTAATTTATTACGCTGCGATAAAAACGTTGCATTTACAATATTAAACGGCAATTATGTCGCCGGTATAAGTATCAAATATATATAATGAAGCGACTAAATAGGATCGGAGAAACACTACCGAAACATTATCAAACTAATTTTATAAAACACGTTTAAAATCAAAGATTCGTTACGGATATGCGTTTCTACAATATCGCTTTTAACGAAGAAATTGGAAAAAAATTATTAGAAGAAATTGAAAATTATTGAACAGAACTAATTTATGTTATAATCACACCAAGCAGACGACAATGTTCCAATTACACGTGTTATGAACATGTAAATTAGGTGTCCATTTTATAGAGAGATTACACGATTAGGTCTATCGCGTATAAAGATATTAATAATTTGTAAAAATTAAAAAAAAAAATAGCAAAAGCCTCCACTCGTGCACAACACCCCCAGCGACTGGGCAGATTTCTAGCCGGCACCCAGCCACTGGGGTGTTGGGACCTTTCTTAAGCCCACGCATCTGTTGGCTCACATTCTGGGTCGCCTTGAACCCATTGCCAATTCCTCTATTAAGAGAAACCAGCGAAGTAAGACGAGCCTATGTGTGAATTTGGTTTCCGAAATTGCAAAGCTCTTAGGCAGAATCTTTTAGGCCGGCACCTTTGAGCTACACAATTACATCGCCAAATACACACATATGCATAGACTGCTACCATTAAACAGACGAGACGGACGTCATACCGGATCAACAACATAGCACACACGAGATGAGACCAATTGTTGTAAGGTCAACAAACATATATATACTCATCAGTTTCCTATACAACATACAAATGGTGTGCATATTATAATTATTTATTAATACCTATTGGCGAAAGAAAACATGTGATGGTTCGTTATTTTGTTAATTTTATAATTAATTTTATTTTTTTTTATAATAAATTTAAAGCTGAACACTCCCTATTATTACATAGTAATTAATTTATGTTGTAACGACAATGTTTCAATTACACGGGTTATGGCCCATGCGTAAATTGATAGCCGAGGTAAACAGAGCCGATAATTCTCAGTGAAAAACACATGTTGTATAGGTATGTAAATTTGTTTACTGCACCAATATAATTTTGAAAAAATTAGGAAAATTAAGAATTTTTTTTTTTTTAAATTATTATTTTTTTTTTAATTATTTTTAGTAGTATAGAGGGTGGTATCATTTTGACTCCCTCTATACTACTTTTTTTTAAATTTTTTTTAATTATTTTATAATGGTGCTGTAACATTTCCTCCGACTTTATTTCCAAGTTTTACCCTAAATTTATCCCAATCAGTACACTCAATTTTTGGCATGGTGGCGCGCGCCTTGATCCTTATATCATTTTTTAATTCTTCATATCTCCCCATTTCTTCCACCACGGATTCAAACTCTAAATTTGATATTTTCTTATCGGCCAACGCTTTGGACACCATAACGTCGATGCTATTTTTCTTAGACCTAGCGAGAACGGATATTCTATCATGTTTTCTACTTTTTTTCTCGAGTTTTCCACCCGCCGCCCTAATTACCATACAAAGTGTTCCAGATAAAACGGTAATTCCACTCAAAACCCCTGCAAGTGGAATCATTACAATTGTAGATAGCGTTGCAGCAGTCCCCGCCCCACACAACACAGAAACACTTGCCAGAACCGTACTAGATGCTTCAGCTATGTTTGCCGCGCGCCTATATTTATTAGAGTGTCTTTTTCTATTTGCACATTCTCTAACTAAAATATCCTGCATAGCGACGATATTATTCAACCTAAAATCTGAACTTTTTTCGTTAATTGAATACAGTGTTGGTGGAGTTGAATACAGTGTTGGTGGAGTGGTATTGAGAGTTGGATACAGTGTTGGTGGATCGGTATTGACAATTGGAAGCGGTGATTCGTTCATAGTTAAATTTATTTCAATATATTAGTATTTACACAATAAGTTCAATTAACAATGAGACAATAGTGGAAGAACTCTCTGAGTCACCGATTTTCGTAACAAAGTTAATAACACTACCTTGGGAAAGTCTAATTCGATCATCACCGGAGAACGAAACCACCGTCGAACTATCTCCAGAGATTTTAGTGACTAACCAACCCCCCGTTCTTCATCTACTACAATATTTATCGCGACCGCGCCCACAGGTTTACCATTAGCATTAACCGAGCAGACCGCCATTTGGATAACTTCACCTGCAGCTGTCATAGTGTATCCCCCATATTTATTACTCGCTTTGGCACCGAACGAATATTCATAGTGCCCCACAACCAATGGGCCCGCTTCTCAGCCCAAACTGTTATGACACGTTTTGGTGTTTTCATTGTTTTCACTATTCCGGCAAGCGCATTGTTTGCGTTATATGCCTCAGTACGAATCTCATAAGAGGCCTCCTCAAGAGCTTTGGTCGCGGCTATACGATCATGTTTCAGTTTATCGGTTATTTTTTCATCTAGTTCAGTAAGTGTCGCTTCTCTGTTGAGAGAGTCCTCTAAGCGCAACGCATCATAAGCCTCCGTAATGGTTGCCTGGTGGTCTTCTAACTAAGGCTTTATCAATACCCGACCGGGTCTCTTTTTGAAATTCGGATTATTTTTTCATCTAGTTTAGTAAGTAAGTGTCGCTTCTCTGTTGATAGAGTCCTCTAAGAGCAACACCCTATAAAGCCTCCGTAATATCCGCCTGGTGGTCTTCTAGGGCTTTATCAATACCCGTTCGGACTCCATCAAGATCAAACCGGGTCTCTTTTTTAAATTCGGTTATTTTTTCATATAGGTCAGTAAGTGCGCTTCTCTGTTGAGAGAGTTCTCTGAGCGTAACGCCCCATAAGCCTCCGCAATGGCCTCTTTGTGGTCTTCTCGGACCCCCTCAACCCCAGACCTGGTCTCTTTTATAAATTCGGCTATTTTTTCATCTAGTTCGGTAAGTGTCGATTCTTTACTGTGAGAGTTCTCTAAGCGCAACGCATCATAAGCCTCCGCAATGGCCTCTGCAAGGTTAGACTGGTGGTCTTCTCGGACTTTATCAATACCCGACCGGGTCTCTTTTCGAAATTTGGTTATTTTTTTATCTAGTTCAGTAATGTGCCGCTTCTCTGATGAGAGAGTCCTCTGAGCGCAACACCTCATAAGCCTTCATAAGGTCCGCCTGGTGGTCTTCTCGTGCTTTCTCAATACCCGACGTGGCCTCATTTCGAAAATCGATTATTTTCCCGTCTAATTCAGCAAGTGTAGTTCTTTCTTTGCGAGAGAGTCTTCTAAGCGCAACGCATCATAAACCGCCGTAATGTCAACCTGGCGGTCTTCTCGGGCTTTATCAATCCCCAACCGGGCCTCTTTTCTAAATTTGGTTATTTTTTTACCTAGTTCGTAGTTCGTTTATTGTATGCGTTTCTTCACGACTTTGTGTATTCACAGCCAGGGCATATTCTCTAAGTTGTGATAGTAGCTCTTGTGAATCTCGTCCGTGGCCCTCGATATAGTTCTATTAATCAAGGCCTTTGTTTTTTGGGTAGTTAAAAAGTCGCCCTCTGTCGGGATGAATCCCCCTTCTGCAGGTTCCAAATTATTTGAATTTGTCACCCAATCGGAAGAACTACCTGGTCCGTATATACTCATAATGTTGATAATATATATTACGAACATGCGTTTAATTCTAATTTTCTTAAAATTAATTAATTTGAAATTTCTAGGACGACCGAAATCGGGTAATCGTTCTTCAACTCTCGCCCTTTATCATCAAGAATATAAATCTTCAACTCGTGGATGTGTCCCGATTCCAAAACTTTCATCTCGGGGTGTGGGAAGTCTAACGTTTACAGTCTCGCCATAGAAACAATCGCTGGCGGGCACAGTTTTCAGTAATGTGCTGGGGGATCCGTCTATCGTGTTGTACGATGTGTTCACCCGATCCAGGTGCACCCTGAGAGTTTTCGTGACGGCGAAGTTTACTGGGGTATCGCCGTGGTGCACTCCCACGGGGAAGACAAACATCAACGGGGTACTAAGCCCTTCATTCTGTTGTAAGGGGGTGCAAATTTAAATCCTAACATTGAGGCCAACCCCCGGGAGATCTCTAATTTTTTATCAACGTCCAATGTCGCAATCCCCGTGGCTTTTGAGACTGTGAGAGTGACATTATCAGGCATATTCCTGCGATTAAAGCTTGGACATCTCTGACACCCCAAACCAAAGGCCGGGAAGTAATCCGGCAGATATTTCCCGAAAGCGTCCTACTTCTGAGGACTATCGGCGTCCTGTAGATCTAAGGATCTAAGGGTATGATATACTCGTACGTTTTGAGGTTTTTCCACCCGACCGTGAACGTGATTGATCTAAGGCCTACCCGGCGTTTTCCGCAGCAGTTGTCTATTAATTTTTGAAGTTCACAACTCCCTTTTTGAACATTAGTTATAGTAGCAAACATAATAATATCTTTCAATGGATACCAAAGCATTTAGCTTTAACTCTAATGTAAAGTACGCGGTCGGAGGTAAATCACACAAAAAAGACGTTGTTAACCGCCTTGTACACAACAACCGTAACGGTTAGACCGGACAGTGGATTTGCCACCAACTTCCCCAACATCTTTGAACAATATAGGTTGCCCAAGATTACTACGATGGAGGTGGTAAACGGCTGGAAAGCAACACCGATGCAGTTTTGGCAGAACCAAATAAATTTCGCTGTATGGTGCGCAACAGCCGGGTGTGGAGTTTTCATATAAAGACCATCTGACATCCAAGAATGTCATGCTCCGAAGTGTCTACAACTTTCACGTGTATTATACTATTAGGAGGATTCTCAAAGAACTAGGTATTTCACTACCTCAAGACGACGCCTGGGATCCCATTTCCAACACATATAACCGTATGGCCTTTGAAAGACTGTGTAACGAATTTTACGTTTCAAAAGACGCGGACTGGAGACAGAAAGCATTTCCTACCAGCACCGCCTCGGGGACGTTCTCATTCACGGCCAGTCCGGGAATTGGACACAGACTGATTTTAGACACGATCACTCCGGTGACCACATCGTCAGTCGGAACGCCGGGAATTTTGAACCCCGCGACTATGACTTTCGGGACGGAAGTGTCTGGAGGTCGACACTGTGGCGTGTTTTCTTGTAAAATTTAATACCTCCGAAACTGGCTCACGTCGATTACATACAGCAGGCTGCTGAGGTTCAGAACGCGTGGGGTACATTTATGTTAGATACGGGTCTAGGGTTCACGCAGGCCGGGGTTACTCGCGTCAACGACTCCATTCGCACGTACGTCTGGGCCATTCTCGGCGCACAAAAACAAACTCGCAGTTCTATACTGGGCATGGGAACAGCGTTTGATGCACAAAAACAATTTTTAATTTTTGGCACTTGTAGAGGACGCCATCTCAGCTAGGGTGGACCTGGAGAAGGCAATCCAGAATTATCAAGACGTTTTGCAGAATGCCAGCACCCCAGTAGACTATGTATTTGGAATAGGTCTTTATATGGCGCCGAGCAATATGATACTACGAGACGACCGGTTGACGGTTACAATAATCATATCGTAATCGCCACCGCCAATCAAAAAATCGGCCACAACGGTAACGTGAACACGGATATCATCAAGCGCACCCCCAACAGTGGAACCGATTTCATAAAACACAAAATGGATACACCTCCCCCAATTCGTAAATCTAACCCAGTACCCCAATTCGTAAATTGGATGCACCATCGAGTTCCATCAACAGACCAATCGCGATTGGAGAAACACCAATCATCAACAATGTTGAAATTGGAAGCACAACACACGAGGAGGAGAAATTGGGTCTCGTCATCGCCCTCGTGGCGATCGGATTATTTACGCTTTGGTTGTAGGAACTCTCTGACAGAGAATAATAGGAGACCGGCGATTGCCACGATTAAAGCCCAGGTATTTTTGGCTAGCCATCCGGCCGTTTTTGATAATATAGATAGCAAGTAAGAAACGATACTTCCGATCAGTCCAGGTAGTGCGGCAGCCGCCTTTCCAGCTAATTTAGCTAGAAGATGGCGAGGGCTTTTAGTTGTTTTTTTATCCACTCCTTGGCTCCACCGGGTGCTGGTGCTGGTGCTGGTGCTGGAGCGGGTGGTAGCGCCGCACCACCAGTGAAAGTTAGAACTATGGTCGATATAGTCATGCCAGATAGCAACGAGGATGCTTGCTATCGTGACGCCCTGCTCTCTGAACAGAGTGCGAAGACGCTCACCGAGTGTCGTCTCCTCGTGCAAGGACCCTCGAGATTGATTCGCGGATCCGACTTATTTGTGTGCGGAGAGCCTCACGGTTAGCCGAGGCGGCCTCCAAGCGAGCTTCTCTTTCATCCCGCAAAGACCGCAGGAGTTTGTTGATCCGCTCGGTAGATTCTCTATCGTCACCGGCTTCCTCCAGTTTTCTTTCTTCTAGCGCGATATGTTCATCCAGCGCCGTGAGTTTGGAGAGGTTAAGGACCAGTTCGCCCCGACCGTTTGTAGAGCCTTATCGAGTCCACGGAGTTTCTCGAAGAGGTAACGGTGGGTCATCGTTGAGTATTTTTCCCAATTGTGATTGCACGCTGAACGTGGTCTCCATCGTGTTAATAACGTCGGTGGCTATTTTAGGGACCTCGCTGAGCTCGACCGTTTCTATCGCGGTGGCCGTCTTCGCTATAGTTTCGTCGGTAGACTTTAGGGCCTCTACAGCGCGGGCCGGTATAATTGTTTTACCCCTCTTCCAATCCGTGAAGCCTAGTTCGGTCCCTTATAGAGTTGGCCACCGCCCCGGTATCCGGCAATGGTGTTTAGCGATAGGGGTTTTCCGCTCTTAATGTTGACTAATGGGAGATTTAGTGCTGCTCTTAGTCGCAATTTACCGCTAATAAATTTGAACTTGGAGTAGTCGCGACCGACAGAGGGGACCAGACCTTTTTCTGCTGCCAAATTGTTGTAGTAGTCGTTTACAGCTCCCTCAAGTAATTCCTGACTTTGACTAGTGGTAGCGTCACCCAATTGTGATTGGATTGGAACTGGAGTTTCTATGGTGGGTGTCGTGAGGGAATCCTCGAAGTTATCATCATCACCATCGAGGTAATCTTCTCGGTCGCCCGTAGTGCGATCGAATTCGTCCATGTAATCAGCCATATTTATAATTTTCTTAAAATTAATTATGTATTAAAGACAAAACCATACGGGTTTAATAGTTTCAATAATTTTGAAAAAATTAATTATGTCTTCGAGTCAATACGGTCGCAAACTCAATCCATACCGCAGACTGCGTGAGCCCCTCGGGGCAAAAGGCGTGAGACAGAGTGTCGTTATTACGAACAACCCATCGACGATCGACCAGAACCAGCAGCTCTTAGTCCGCTTCCCAACCTCGGAGCTAACGACGTCATTGTTCCGGGTACTGTTCGCCTCGCTTTCACTATTTCGCTAACGTCGACGGACGCGACCGAACCGTCGTTCAGAACTTGGTCGCGCCATAGTCAAGAAGACTATGATAAAGATTTCTGGTAATGAGGTGATGTCGATCGATGACAGCGACGTCTACCATTGCTATCAGGACCTGTGGAAGACGTCACACAGCTTGAAAACGCTGTCTATCAAGGTATTGACACCAGCAAAAATAAGAACGTAACCAAACTTAGAATCGGGGCTGCTAACAAGGCAGATAACAACGCGAGTGACAACGCGGTCGCGGGCGCTTACGGCAACCGCTTCTACATCCCGCTCGACTTTGAGTTGCTGGAGAGTCACATGCCCTACTATCAGAGCGCTTTGGCTGACCGCCTCGAATACGAACTAACGTTCAACGACTACGGCCGAGTTATCATAGCCACCGACCAGTTATCGACGTATACGATCGATAATGTTTCGCTGGAGTACGACATGGTCACGATGCCCGAACTAGCGCGATTGATCAGAACCCAGTACGCCGGGCGCGTTGCCATAACTTTACGACCGAGTTCTTCGCCATCGCAAGATGCCGAAAAACAAAAGCGACACATTGTGGAATATTAACGTCAACGTACCCGCCCGCTCGATGAAAGGTATACTGATGTTGTTCGAGGATGCTCGGTTCGCGTTCGGTGCTAGAAAAACCGACAGATTCTATAACCCCACAAACACGAAGGTAGAGGTGACGATCGAGGGAGTCCCCAATCAACTCTACAGCGCGGGTCTTCGCGCGCACAGCAGTGGGATGAAGTAAGAAAGCAGTTTGCTGCCGGATCTAAGCGCTCTCCGGAGGTTGCAGCAGTTGCTAAAGACCTGCATCTCTCGGCCGTCTCCCTCGCGGAGTTCCTGAATACCAAATACGCGTTATGGCTAGACATGCGAGCCAGCGACGATGACCAAATACACGGTAGCGGACGCCAAGTTGAGAACGCTAGTGAGGGTGTGACGATCCAGATAACCAAAGAGGCGGACGGAGCCGGGCCATTGAACGTGTACTTATATATAATTACAGACGCACAACTCAACATCGAAGATGGTCGATACGTATCAGCGATCTACTAAATCTAACGATTTATTAATACATAATTTTGAAAAAATTAAGAAATCATCTAACGATTTATTAATACATAATTTTGAAAAAATTAAGAAATCTAGCAATCAATACCAATTCACGATTGAGATGCTCACTCCGCCATAATATGTGGGCAGACAGGATGTGGAAAAACGGTTTTCATCCTCAACTTACTCGAGGGATCCTACCGCGATGCCTTTCGTCACATTGTGATCCTATGTCCCACTGTGCGACACAACGATACTTATCAGCGGTGCCCGTGGATATGGACCGACCCTGAGGTATACGTTATTGACCCGGTGATAGGCTTCACGATTGGTTGCGTGGTTTATACCAAATATTTCAGGGCGAGCCCACCCTATACGTGATTGACGATTGCTCAGCCAAGGCGGCGATGACCAAAAAGAAGGACATGCTCTCCGAGCTCGCATTTTCTGGCCGCCATGCGAGGCAAAGCGTATGGATATCCACTCAAAAATACAACGCCGTCCTCAAGGATCTGCGCGAGCAAACGAAATGGGTCGCCCTCTTTCACTGCAGGACCGAGACTCATTCGATGACTGTCTTCGAGAGAATGACGTTATCCCAACGCGCGAGGAGCGCCTGGAGGTTCGACAGATACTTTCGAAAACACTAAGCACGCCAAGCTTCTGCTAAAGACTGATCAACCAACTGCTTATAAAGTTATCAACTAAATCTAACGATTTATTTAATAATTAATAATTTTGAAAAAATTAGGAAAATTGCAAAGTAATAAGCTATTGCAATGCTTAGCAATTGCTGAACAATGCTTAGCAATTGCTGAACAAATGCTGAATAATGCTGAACAATGCTTAGCAATTGCTTAACAATGCTGAATAATGCTGAACAAATGCTGAACAATGGTTAACAATGTTAACAATTTGGTGCTCCGCTGCGAGCTTTGTTGCGAGCATAATGGTGATCATAAGTATCGGTGGTGCGCATTTATTATTTTAATAATTTTGAAAAAATTAAATAAATATGTTAAAGTGATGAGACTTGTTAGAATAGTTAAATTACTAATTTTGAAAAATTAAAAAAAGAAAAATGAACTGCGACGAACTTCTCGATCAGCTAATAGAAGAAACCTCAACTCCGACTGCCAACAATAATGATCCGACAGAGCAATCGGGATCTGGGTTGAGTGCAACGACTCCGAATGAAAATGAAAATGCGGCGCGACGAGAGCGGCTAGCTGCGCTGGTTGCTGGGGGACAATCGGAGCATTATCTCGGTAGGCGTCTCTCAGTTTTTCAGGTGGATAAGATGTCAGATGCGGAGATCGATAAAATGTATGCGCGATACGAATCCAAATTGGGAGCAGAGATGACAAAAACTCTTGGATCGGCGGCTATTCATTTGTACGCTACCGCCGTTAGTAGACTTCTCCCTATACCAAACACCGAAGGGTTGATTCACGATCTAGAGACTGACCTTTTATAGGACACACTCTTAGAACGGCATGCTGCTCAATTTATCACAAGTTTGGAATGTACTTAGCTCCACTAACAACCGCGTTGACCACGGGTAAACACTGTCAATTTGGACATATATGCCCACGAACTATAAGCTCTAATATTAATTTTGAAAATGATGACACAAGACACACCCACGAGAGTGACGGAGTTGAACCAGATTGCTCCAACACAATCGAACCAGAGTGTTACTCCGCCACTGGATGACATACCGCATATAAAAAATCCCAAAAGACAGGCAGCTGGGCGGGCGGCGGCTGCCACCCGAAAAGTTAAACAAGATAAAATACTCGCCGAGCTTCGAGAGGCTAAACTCCAATCGAGATTGGGGACGGAGACAGCAAAACATCTGAATACAGAGTTGAGTACAACAACACCCCCAATTCACGAATTGGAAGCACACTCAAATTCAAAGAATTTGTCACCCAATTCACGAATTGGGGGTTGGAGTTGGGCTGAACCCAAATTCGTGAATTGGAGTTGGGTTGTTGGTGGTGGTCTGGCAGTTGTTGGTGCCCTGTGCGTTTGGAAATACCCCAAAAACAACCAGCCAGTGTTCAGAAGAAAGTTACGAAACACCAATCATCAACAATGTTGAATTTGGATGCGCCCCATTTAAACATTGATCGCGACCCATTTTATATGCAATAATTATAACAATGGCTGAACAAGATGGTAAAATGTTAGTGAATGCGCTTATCACGCCGTGGTGATATCGGGTTTCAGTATCGGGTATGCTCGACTATCAAAGATGACCCTAGGAGGAACCGCTCCCAAATTGGACTTTACTGTGAGAGACGTAGGGCTCGCGACCTTAGATGTAGCGGCCGCAGTTTGGACCCGAGATTATCTAGTTTAAAGCTGGAATTCTACCAGTTAATATATGGAAATAAATGGCTTCAATCGCAGTAATAGTAGGTGGTGCGCTTGTAACGCATTGGCGTTCAGCGGTAGCAACTTTATATTCTCTAAAATGAAAAGCTCGAACGTGGATGAGGAGCGTAAGCGTCATGATTTAGCTGTAGAACAACTCAATAGCGCAAAGGAAGCATGGTCGAAAAAACGAACCGCCCATCTGGACTGGGTCAATGAAGAGCTTCGCCGCGAAAATCACGCCGCGCAAACTTTTCAGAACGTTGAAGAAGCCAACCGCGAGTACGCGCTGGCATATCCGCACACAATTCTCGATCCAATGGATCCCGAGCCCCAACTTTCAGATTTCTATGTACCGTCAGAGCCCCAAAAGGACCGCGAGATCGCGTTCATCATCGTGGGAATGGGTGTGGTGGGTCTCGCCGGCTATTATATTCAATCGAGATTTTAAATTAATTAATTAAAACAATTTTTTTTTATAAAATATATATATAGAACGATGTTAGTTGACGAAACTTTATAACGCTATGATTGATGTAGGCTACACTGCCCAAAAACATCGTTTACCTGGTGCAAAGAGTATGATTCGTCTGGCCCGAGATTGTCTCGAGGACGAAAAAGCGGCCACCCTTTTCGCAAAGCGGATGTTAGATTCCTCCACCAATCCTGGGAGATTGGATGAATTAGATTCCCCTCTCCTGTTCCAACCCAAACGCGATTGGGGCTGCAGCGACAATCGCAATTGTACTTCCAACAAAGGTTTATTATTAACGACGCAGTTACCGGACGAACTGGCGAGGGCATGTTGGAGATTGTCCGATATATTAGAATACTTCGCATACGATGAACACGCGCAAACTTGATACCAAACTAACGCGCAAGCTGTCGAATACATACTATAGTCCACGCGGCTACTGGAAGGGACTCGCGGCCATCAAGAACCTCGCGGCGGCGACCAAGGTTTCAGAAAACGCTGTCAAGGAATGGCTCAAGAAGCAGGCCATCTGGCAGATCTATTTACCGGCGCCTCACAATATTCCGCGCCCGAAATTGAAATTCGACGTGCCGGTGCCGAACCAAGTTCACCAAGCGGATCTCCTGTTTCTCCCTCACGATCGCGTCGGTCGCAAAACGTACAAGTACGCACTGACAATCGTTGACGTAGCGAGTCGTTACAAGGGGCTGAGCCGTTGGCCACTAAAGAGTCTAAGGAAGTGGCCGAGGCTCTTTCCCGAATATATAAGGAGGAGTCCTCTCAAATGGCCGAATCTTCTCCAGGTCGATCCCGGCCGCGAGTTCATGGGCGCGGTCTCTCATCTATTGTCTAAGCATAAAGTTTCTATCAGACGCGGCCGCGTCAACATCCACCGGGACCAGGGGATCGTGGAACGCTTCAATCGAACCCTGGCTGAGAGACTGTTCGGACACCAATACGCTAAAGAACTTGTAGACCCTCATTCGCGATCGACCGAGTGGGTGGCCAGACTGCCCGCCGTGGTCTCCACACTGAACGGAGAGGTGACCAGATTGATAGGTAAGAAGCCTGTAGATGCTATCAAGTTTAAAAGGGTGACGAGCAAGCCCTCTGCCGTCTCGCGCGGGCGACCAGTTGGTTTAGAGGAGCAGCGACTTCCATCAGATATTGACGTCCGGTACCTCTATCAACCGGGAGAGCTCGAAGGTGGCAGCCGCCGCGCGACTGATCCCGTGTGGTCAATGAATGTATATCATCTGGATCGCTCTATTACCAAACCTGATGAGCCCGTGCTCTATTATTTGACTGATGGTCCATCTCGCGGTTTTGTTCGCGAAGAACTTCTTATGGTGCCTTCTGACACCCAGCTACCCCCGGATCGTAAGATTCTTTAGAGATGTTCGGTATGTATTCCGTCTGGTAACACGCGTCTTTTATCGTAGTACGCCGAGAGTCCTAATTTTTTTTGACAGTACGTTTTCATAACACGTCTTTCATTTTAAATCCTCTATTTTGCGCTACATCTATAATGTGTTTTCCATCTTCTGTAGTTTCACTTAGTACTCGTTTATATCTATCCCAATTTTAAATTGTTAGTTCTCTGGTTGGACATTCCTTTCGCAGAGTTTTTATTAATTTAATTTGTTCCAAATTATCTTTAGTGAAATTAATTTTTTCTACGAAATAACACTTACTAGATAACGCTATCGCCCTATCCCCGCTAAATTCCATTTTGAAAAGTCCGGGTTCTCTTTCGCTCCATTTATCCCAAGCCAACCATTTATTTTTTTCTTTTTCAAACTCGTCTAGTAAGTTAGGTCTAATCAATTCCTCTATCGTTTTTCCACTAACTCCTATATACATACTATCTGTATCCATCTGTATTAATTCAAAGTCTTCTCTTTTTATGTATTTATCTAGAAATTCGTAGTAAAAATTCCAACATTCTCAATTTAGCTAGTTGATAAACCGCTATTCCACAATGGAATGGTCTCTTTAGCGCACACCTGGGTTTTCTTGAAGATATTTCGTACGCATATCCTATCTCTTCCAAATCATCAAAGAATGCAGATCTTAACGCTTTGTCAACACAGTTTTCGTCTTGTGTATATGTCGTATTTAAATGTCTCTCCGTTGCCTCTATCATTTTTCCACAACACGAATTGCCTAATAATTTCATTATATCCGCTACTGGTTTCTTATTTGGTTCTACATCGCCTGTTCGTCTTGCGGCTGTAACTTCTTTTGCGAACCATTCGAAGGGTTTACCACTAATATAATCTATAACACGATGAACTCCCGTTATTTCTAGGCCGTGTTTTTAAATACCATTTCAACAGTGGCGCGTACAGCAATACTTTATTGTGGCGGTCATAGATCCCACCAATTTTCTCCATTTCCTCTAGTTCTTCCAGTATCTTCCAAATATTTTAACATGTGTGTGGGAACTTCATCAACCTCTACTTCTCTGTTTATAAATATTGGGGACATTTCAGAAAACTTATGTTTTTAAGTTGTGTGGAACTTCTATATCCACCTCCGCAAACCCAAACCCAAACCAGTCTCCAGATAAAACTCTTTTACAAAACTTTTTAATAAATTTAGGGTTATGTGGGGTATCTATAATGGTGTATAGTTTCTCTCCCACACGGCATCTCTTTATTTAACGTAGATAAATATAACGCGTTTGCATCGTACCCCAAAACAGCCTTGCAAGGTTTGTTACTTTCATTTGATCTAATATTGGAAACACCGGCTTCTGCATAGCGTGTAAATACTATTGATGGACCACCAACTAGAGCGTCCTTCATCATTTCGTATGTTTCTTCTTTTGGTGCATATAGAGCATCCTCCGGTATAATCGTCTTTGAAGATTTTTGTTCTTTAATGGTTCCTCTCAATAAATATTGTATAGCTACTCCAGGTAGTGTTACCGCATCTTTGAAAATATCCCACACCTCTGTGTTTATAAAATTCACACATTTTTTCCACCGCTTCTAGGAACGGTGCTACATCTAAATCGTTATAATATTTCAACCAATCTCTGAAAGTTTTCATATTATTTTCTTCGAAAATTCTACGACATTTACTTAATTCTGTTTCATCTATTAACATTTTCCCAGATAGTTTGGAATACCAATTCTCTATATCGGGTAGTCCTGGGTAATCCAGTTTGTCTGGAGAATCGAACCACTCATAAGGAAAGAAAGATTTCTGTCCTTTGCAGTCGTAGGCTTTTATCCAACTATCATAACTTACACCAGGTCCTAGATAAAGTATTACATCAAGAAATCTAAATTCTGGAGTAAATAGAAATATTGTTGAGTTTGCACGTTTTCCGACCATTACTTTCTTTGTTGTTGATGTCAGTTCGCCTACTAGGTATTTCTTTATTAAGTTTATATCGTACTTACTGCTGTTAAAACCTATAACCGGTACTTGCTCTATCCACTGTTCGATCTTGGCGATTTGGTTTTTACGTAAATATTCCGTATTAAACTTATATCTTGACCACACTTCTTCTCTTATAGCTTTTCCCCTGACTTTCAAATCTTCTACGAATTTTTCTATAAGTTTTGCGGGATCTTTATCACAAATATGAGTTACTGTTCCTGAGAAATTATCTCCTATACTAACGCTTGCCGGAACGTGCTCAGCTTCGTACTCTAAACTATTACCGGTAGTTTCAACTTCTGGCTGGAGATACGCCTCAAAATCGTATACTATCTGATATGGATAAAGAGTAGTGTCACAACCGATCTTTATATCTTTACCCGTTCTTTGGAATTCGCATTCCCACATAACTACTAGGTTGAATTCTTTGCTTTTTCTAATAACTTTATCTCTTCTCATTGTGGATGCGCGTTCTTCTTTTTTATGCTTTGCATGAATCTCACACCCGTGCCAGTAACAGCCGTGATATTGATATACGGTATTGGTTTCTGGACAGTATCCATCTACCGGAGCTCCTAAAATCCATCTTCTCACCTCCGTGTCCGCACTGTTCGTGGTGAATGTGAATTCCCTCCCGCTTTTCCACAGAATACATCCAATCGATCGCCCATAACTTTTAGAACCTTTTGGGTAAAACGCTTTCTCGAAGAACGACGAACGCGGGCGCTCTAAATAATTACCATCACATACTATTTTTGTCTCACCTTTCATACATTTTGGTCCGTGTCTCTCATATTACTCGCTTTCGTGAATTTCTGTTTGCAATTATCGCAGGCGTAAATTTTAGATGGGGTTTTTAAGGTTTTTTATCAGAAATGCGTGATTATTAAACAGTCCTATTGTCATTGGTTTATTACCTATTGCCTTATAGTGTGCTGGTACCTTTTTCAACCACCATACATTACATTCGGTGGGTTGATATACTTCTATACCGATTTTAAAAAACTCTTCAACCTTTTTCAGATCTGAAAAAGTAAGGAATTGGTGAAACCACATTACTACCAAAATATTGCTTACTAAGTTCTTTCGCCCTTTTCTGTACATCTGTCGGGTCTTTTATCTGTCATATGCATAGCTAGACACCTGAACAGACAAAGGTCGTCATTATACTTATCTAAAGAATACATACCTTTTTTATTCTTCAGCCATTCTGGAAGTTCTCCTCCTGCCGCTTCTTTGGATTGTAGTCCCAAATCTATTCCCCTACTACCCTGTATTAGCTTTACAAAAACCTCTACCCATCTTACAAACTTCCACTTTGTATTCGGTCTGTCTATTTTTTCGGACATTATTCGTGTTTGCTCCTTATCTGACAGCCATTTTTTAACGGTTTTCATTGATGATAGTGGTTCGCTACCACCGAGATTTTTGTGAAATATTATAGTTTTAGGTTTTCCATTTTTAATTTCCTCCATATGTTCTAGCTTGTAAGAATATGAATATCTCAAATAAAAATTGGTTGTTAGATACGGAGCGAGTTTATCGGACATGCGTTCAGACTCGTTAATGTTAATGTTTTTACGAAAGGATAATGTAACTACCCTGTCTTCCATTTTCTACCTTTTGTCCAATGTTTCATCGTGAGCCCCCAATATTTCTTCACCTTTTTCCACTATCGCGCTAACGATAGATTTTTTCTTATTATTATTTTGGCGTCTAATTTGGGGACAAATATTTGTGCTTGAAGGTTTGATTACACTAGCCCTTAACCCCGCAATACTTTCTTTTTGAATCTGTTACCAACTTCCTCCGCTTTGGATATATCATTAAATGCCCCTCTTTTATAGGCGCGGGTAAACCGCTTCATAAACGCCTCATTCTTTGTGGCATTTATCAGCTTTGTCAACCCCCTAACTCTCAACCGTTTACTATAAGTAATCCCTAGAGATCGGCTTCTCTTCTCAAACTTTCTATTTCTGCTCTAGTTTCTGACGTTATCATATTTTCTGTAATATACTTTTGTATAACCTATGAAATTTATCTGTTCAATTGGTCTTGAAAACATTATGTTTTTTTTACGACCAATTGAATATAAACATAAACATATACATATAATAATGGAGTGTGAGACTTGTTGTAAGACGTTTACGCGTAAAGACTATCTACGAAGGCATCTAGCGAGACGTAGAAAGTTTCCTTGTGTCCCCCCGCAATTTCAATGCCCCAGATGCCCTTGTAAATTCGTTAGTGCCCAAACTCTTTGTAGACATAAGCAACTACGCTGCCCTGTGGCTACAGGTGAACGTGGTAGACTAGAGCTGGTAGAATTAATTGCTGATCTACGGAATCAATTAGCTATATCGGAGGAGGAAAATATGGTGTTGGATATGACTATTGCGCGAGGACGCATTTAAATCGGAAACTTATTAGAATAAATTCATAAAATGGTGTCAAAAATAAATCCTTTTTAAGACTATTGTTTTATCTGGTCAATTGGACGTGAAAAAAACATGATGTATTTATGACACCAATTTTGAATATTTCGTGGTTGGTGGGAGACAATTTCATCGTTAACTATTTTTTTGATTTTTTGGGGGTGGTGGAGTAGTATAGAGGGTGGAGAAATGATGCCACCGTTAGGTGGTATCATTTTGACTCCCTCTATACTACTGTCCAGAATAAAAATCAACAACACAAACACCATTTTGTTTCGTTTATTTCCTTACCTGACTGGAATCACTGGGAGCAGCCATTTTTATTTTAAATGACGTAGTAGACTTATTGACGTAAATATAAGTATGACGTCAGTCATGTCTGAATGACGCACGGAATGGGTAGAGTGCAAACGCAATTGGAAATTGAGGGTCGAAATGGAAATTTATTTGGCATGCACTTAATTTCATTTTCTGGCGATATCGTTTTTATTTGCCAAATTTAACCCTCACACTGCAAACAGTTCCATTTCCATCAGACTATTCAGTCAACTCAAGAAGTATACTGGGGAAAGTAGTCACCAACACGAATGACGCGTATGAATTGTGATTAGGTCGTATTGACAGGATATCAAATATGCTTCACGGCACCTTGTTTCACGGCACATAGGCACTACGTTGACGGGATAAACGTAATTATGGTGATGCGGCCAGCCAATCAAATTCGTTCCAGGTGTTATTACACATGTGTCATAACACATTTATGAAATGGGTTAAACATGACATAACAGGGATTGCATGTGATAAACAATGATATTTAGTTTATCGGGCAAGGCTATGAAAGGCGTAGGAATTCTGAGGTTTGCCGAGGAATTCCTAACGTTTCCGAGCCGAGTATGATAAACTTGATATCAGCAGACACAGGCTGCTATTATATTTATCAGGTACCTAATTATACTAGATGCTGGTCAAATATAAAATTGTTTTCGTTGAAAAAGAACACTAAATCGTTTATGTTACGACATTACACTGACGTCATTCGGTAACGTCATGCGGCGCAGTTCGACCAATGCAAATTCGTTGTAACCCGGATAATTGTATCCGGCCAATGCCTGATACGACATTAGGTTATCATTCAGTACGTGTTCGGCCAAAACAAAGCACGTTACCTAATACACAATCGTGCATTACGAATTGTTTTCAGATTAGAAGAAAAAAAAACATCACTAAACGTGCCGAAGTTGAATTGAATGGCTTAAGGGAATGTTAAATGCAAAAATAAAAAATTTAAAAACATCTGTTAAACGCTCTTGAGCTGGGTGAGCCCAACACAGATTTGGGATCACACGGTAAAAGGTACCTTATGTTTCTCAATACTATGTTGAGGTAGAAAATCAGCCTATATTTCAATGTACAGTGGAACCTATCTAAACCGGACACCCTGTAAATCTCTGTGTTGGTAATCCTGGTGGGTTTCTTTGTCACTTATCTCCGACACAGGGTGAAGTAACGTACCGAGGTCTATAAATACATTAAATATGCCTAAAAGCATAAATAAATGAAGATTTTATTATTTTTTTTTACCCCATCCATCTAATCTTATGGATTAGATGGATGGGGTAAATAAAAAAAAAAAAAATCTTCATTTATTTATGCTTTTAGGCATATTTAATGTATTTATAGACCTCGGTCCGTTACTTCACCCTGTGATCTCCGATGGTAATATCTGTTCGTGATCGCCAAGCATAAACATGTGTCTTGTGATGGTCATATATCAGATACTCTATAAGCGTAAATCCTCGTCTAGAATGAACATATGGATGATGATAAAGAAGCATAGACATGTTAAAGTTACACAGATATAAGGTACATAAAATCCTGCACACACAAAATACAGTGGAACCTCTCTATACCAGACACCCAGTGAAGTCATCGCTCCAGATAAGCTGCGTATTTGCTTAAATACCCAATTAAAATTGCCAAAAACCCAATTGAAATCAGAAGTAGCGAGTATCAAAAAGCAATTAAAATGTGTGATACATTTATCCTGCTGCAGAAAACAATAAACAGACCACAAATATAGCATATTTTTCTTATTTTCCATGAAAACACATCTTGGTATTTCATTAGAATTGTCTCCAATGAGACAATTCTAATGAAATGCCAAGACATGTTTTCATTTCGAAGCAAACCATTCAATAATTGCTGTCTGTTGATGTGTAAACAGTAGTGTGATTTTATTTTACCCAATTAACAGTTTGAAATACCCAATTGCTTCAGAAATGATGGAGTAACAATACTCAATTACAAATTCCTTATCTGGAGCCCTGCATGAAGCTATAATTGATTGAATTATTGTAAGCATCTGAGGCACTTATGAACATTTTAGTCGTACGAATTTAGTGAAACGGGCCCGAGACGCTTATCAGTGCAGAACATGTTGGAGTACCTCCAATAATTGTTTACAAGAAAACATTGTTAATGTGAAATTTACAGACTAACATTAGTTTGCACTTACGAACATTTTTGTCTTACGAAGTTTAGTGAAACGGCCCCCAAAATTATCAAGAGATTTGCAGCATTTTCCGTACGTCCAAAATTGCTGTAGCCTACGAATAGAAGACGCCTACGACAGAATTGTGAACGTATTTGTGGCTGTGACTGGAGAAATGGGGCTTATGAGTTTTGCGGCCAGTGTAGATCCAGATCAGTCTGTGCATCCGCACAGTCTGATCAGGATCTGCACTGTTCACCATTTCATCAATGAAACACCAGTCAAGGTTCTAACATGCAATATAGATTATTATCAGGTTAAAAGTTTGTTCTGAGTACATAACTAATTACATTGCATTACATATGCGTTTTGGGCTTATGAGATTGTGACCAGCGTAACTCCTGATAAAATAGCACACTCCAGTAGTCTGATAATGACCTACATGTATATTGCTTGTTAGAAACATGACGGGTGTTTCACTGATGGAATGGCGAACAGTGCAGATCCTGATCAGACTGTGATGGTGCACAGGCTGATCGGGATCTACACTGGTCGCAAAACCCATAAGCCCCATTTCTCCAGTCATAGCCACATGTTTTCCCTTGCCACTGACATTGGCAAGGGCGTCGTCAGGGGGGGGGGGGGGTGGGGTTCAGGTGGTTCGTACGAACCTCCCCTTTTGAGCCAGCTTTGAACTAAAAATGTCAAAAATCGAAACTTACCTTTGTCATATCTCGATTTGTGAGACTTGTATAGGTTAAATTTCGATCGAATAGTTGAATGACATTTTATGTTTTATATTGCGAGTTTTAATATGATTTTCTTATTTCGAAACTACCCCACCCCTTCTGAAAAGCTGGCAACGCCCTTGATAGGTGAGTCAATTACATGTTTATCATATATATACATGTATGTTGTTTAATAACAATACATTATACAGAAATAACAAGCCAACAATATTAACACGTGACCCCTGTCTCATCATTCTCCTGTATAAGCTATATGCGGCTGTGTTCAACCAAAGTGGACCAAGATAGGACCACAGGTAACCGAAAAATAAACCGCGTATAATACACCGCTGTCTGCGCTAATCTTGCCAATATTTATCAATTTATTTATTACCTGATATTGTGCTTGAAAGCAAGCAGCTTGATTGGTTGAGCCTGAGCTGTGCTACAGCTCAGACACAGCCAATCAAACTGCTTTAATGCGAGTTGATATGGCAAATAGATGCTAAGAAACGTTGACATCTTGGCAAGATTAACGCAGGTGGTGATGTAACGGAAACTAATTTGCCTGATGATATAATTAAAGGTACATGCCCACTCAGTAGGCACAACATGTTCTTTATATCAGAGACATCATCTGAGACATTTTGTGGCAAAATAAACATGCATTCACCATTAACTCACGTATTGATTTGCATTATTATACATTTTATATCAGACGTCAATTTCCACATTGATATCAGGTTAATGTTAACATTACTATTTATTATCTGTATTTATTTTTTGATGTGCAATGATCATATTTTATAATATGTCGAAAATATAATTGTTTCGGGTGACGCTTTTAATTAGCATAAATAATTAAAAAATATCATGCCTCATTTGCATATGAAAATAGCCTGATACCACCGCGCGTCACTATCAGGAAAATAAAATAATATTAATAAATGATTATACATGTATCTGTTTAGTGGACATTCGTAATGTTTAGAGTACTAGTGGAATAGTGACATAATTATACACTTATTTAAGTCCTATGCAGAACAGTGTGTCCCTGCTGAGTGGGCATGTACCTTTAATATAATTTATACTAGAATAATTCCAGAACAACAATATTTACACAATTCTCTAACATTTGATTGGCCCGTAGCAAGTCTCTGTCCAAAATTTATATCCCAGTAAACTCCCATCGCCGAACTACTTTCCGTAACCGTGAGGCGCAGTTAAAATAATTCTTAAGAAAACGGAAAATAAACATATTTTCTTGATGAATTTATTTAAAATGCTGGAATTATAAGGAATGAATGGCCTTTTTGTGGAATTTATCGGGGATATAAACTTGGAAAAGTCGTGGGAATACTGGACGAGGCCTTAAAAAATTACAATTTTCGAAAAAAAAAAAAAAAAAAATTATTATTTTTTTTTTTTTTCGAAAATTGTAATTTTGTATCGCTTTGTCTAGTATACCCGCTACTTTTCCAAGTTTATACCCCGATAAATTCCACAAAAAGGCCATTCATTCCTACAATACACTGTCAACTGTTGATGGGACAAAACAATGTTTCTTGCCTTTGTAATCAGCAAACCCTTCGTACGACTAAAATTTTCGTAATTGCAAAATTATGGCAGTCTGTAAATTGCATATTAACACTTTTTTCTTGTAAACAATTATCGGATTTACATTTATTGAGAATATGCTGCATATGCAACCTGTGCTCAATAAATGTAAATCCATCAATTGAAATTTCTAAACGATCCTACGATTGCACTTACGAACATTTTAGTCGCACGAAGTTTAGTGAAGCGGGCCCCAGATGCTTATCAGTGCATGCTCTTACGAACAGCGTGAATGTTGGGAGTATTGATAGTCTGTATGGGTGTGAAACATGATCAGGATATACAGTGAGCATCAATGGAATGAACCGCTTCAAAGATTTTGATAATATTTGGCCACAGTGTGTGTCTAATGATGGTGCTTTGTTTTGCATACGACCTATGCCCAAGGTCAAGGTCACTGCAGACCCATGTTCACCTTGTCTGTAAGGCAAAATGTTAAGATTTTTTCTCTTTTAACTACTATAAATGTTGCCAGCGAGGGGATTAGCTTAGTGACAACGATGCCCTTGTTCGCCTTGCAGTCAATGACACACAACGACGAACTTTTGCTCTCATTTTCTCCTTTTCGGTTGCGACTTTTCATGTACATTTACAATAATTCGAAAAACAGAAAAGCGAAAACCGAAATCACGAAAATGCGAAAAGACGCAAAAGCGAAATTTCGACTCGACAACGCGAAAACATGTCAATTTCATATTTTTATATTCCTTTTTATTTCCGGTAAAATTCGTACGAACCGGCAAGACTGCGATGTACATAATCAGCTATCATACGAATATGATTCCCATAAGTTCAGATCCATTTGTAACGCGCAACTTTATGAGCACAAAATCATCGTGGAATGCAATATATAGAACCATAAATATTAATATGCATAGCAATTATACCGGCCAACTGATATTGTCTCGTGTCAATCAATAATGAACCGCACGGAAACTGGGTGTCTTGTCTTCCTGACCAGTGTAGCACCGGATCAACTATATAACACACCTCTGAAACTTGCTAATCTTTTCGTTAGTTATACATGTATATCAGAAATACTTCATGCTCGTCAGCGAACGGTGTAGATCCAGATTAGCCTGCGCAAATGCGCAGGCTGATCTGGATCTACACCGATCGGAAATGCGATAAGCCACATTCATGGCGAGTCACGTATTGTGACTGTGACTGGCTTATGGCATTTGTGGCCAGTCTCGCTCCAGATATGTGACTGTGACTGGAGAAATGGGGCTTAATGACATTTGTGAGCAGTCTAACACCTGAGCATTGAGTGTGACTGAAGAAATGGGGCTTATGACATATGTGACCTGTCTAGCTCCTGATATGTGACTTTGACTGGAGAACTGGGGTTTATGGCAAATCTGACCAGTCTAGCTCCTGAACATTGACTGTCACTGGATAAATATGGCTGATGACATTTGTGGCCAGTCTCGCTCCTGATATGTGATGGAGAAATGGGGCCTATGGCATATCTTACCATCTTACTAGCTCCTAAGCACTGACTGTCACTGGATAAATGGGGCTTATGGCATGTGTGGCCAGTCTAGATCCTGATATGTGACTGTGACTGGAGAAATGAGGTTTATGACATGTGTGACCAGACTAGCTCCTGAGAATTGAGTGTCACTGGATAAATGTGGATTATGACATGTGTGACCAGACTAGCTCCTGATAATTGAGTATCACTGGATAAATGGGGATTATGACATGTGTGACCAGACTAGCTCCTGAGAATTGAGTGTCACTGGATAAATGGGGATTATGACATGTGTGACCAGACTAGCTCCTGAGAATTGAGTGTCACAGCATAAATGAGGTTCATGACATGTGTGACCAGACTAGCTCCTGATAATTGAGTGTCACCGGATAAATGGGGATTATGACATGTGTGACCAGACTAGCTCCTGATAATTGAGTGTCACTTGATAAATGTGGATTATGACATGTGTGACCAGACTAGCTCCTGAGAATCGAGTGTCACTGGATAAATGGGGATTATGAAATGTGTGACCAGACTAGCTCCTATGACATGTGTGATCAGACTAGCTCCTGAGAATTGAGTGTCACTGGATAAATGGGGATTATGAACTGTGTGACCAGACTAGCTCCTGAGAATTGAGTGTCACTTGATAAATGTGGATTATGACATGTGTGACCAGACTAGCTCCTGAGAATCGAGTGTCACTGGATAAATGGGGATTATGAAATGTGTGACCAGACTAGCTCCTGAGAATGAGTGTCACTGATAAATGTGGATTATGACATGTGTGACCAGACTAGCTCCTGAGAATTGAGTGTCACTTGATAAATGGGCATTATGAAATGTGTGACCAGACTAGCTCCTGAGAATTGAGTGTCACTGGATAAATGGGGATTATGACATGTGTGACCAGACTAGCTCCTGAGAATTGAGTGTCACTTGATAAATGTGGATTATGACATGTGTGACCAGACTAGCTCCTGAGAATCGAGTGTCACTGGATAAATTGGGATTATGAAATGTGTGACCAGACTAGCTCCTATGACATGTGTGATCAGACTAGCTCCTGAGAATTGAGTGTCACTTGATAAATGTGGATTATGACATGTGTGACCAGACTAGCTCCTGAGAATCGAGTGTCACTGGAAAATAAGGGGATTATGAAAGTGTGACCAGACTAGCTCCTGAGAATTGAGTGTCACTTGATAAATGTGGATTATGACATGTGTGACCAGACTAACTCCTGAGAATCGAGTGTCACTGGATAAATGGGGATTATGAAATGTGTGACCAGACTAGCTCCTGAGAATTGAGTGTCACTTGATAAATGTGGATTATGACATGTGTGACCAGACTAGCTCCTGAGAATTGAGTGTCACTTGATAAATGGGCATTATGAAATGTGTGACCAGACTAGCTCCTGAGAATTGAGTGTCACTGGATAAATGGGGATTATGACATGTGTGACCAGACTAGCTCCTGAGAATTGAGTGTCACTTGATAAATGTGGATTATGACATGTGTGACCAGACTAGCTCCTGAGAATCGAGTGTCACTGGATAAATGGGGATTATGAAATGTGTGACCAGACTAGCTCCTATGACATGTGTGATCAGACTAGCTCCTGAGAATTGAGTGTCACTTGATAAATGTGGATTATGACATGTGTGACCAGACTAGCTCCTGAGAATTGAGTGTCACTTGATAAATGTGGATTGTGACATGTGTGACCAGACTAGCTCCTGAGAATTGAGTGTCACTTGATAAATGTGGATTATGACATGTGTGACCAGACTAGCTCCTGAGAATCGAGTGTCACTGGATAAATGGGGATTATGAAATGTGTGACCAGACTAGCTCCTATGACAAGTGTGACCAGACTAGCTCCTGAGAATTGAGTGTCACTGCATAAATGTGGATTATGACATGTGTGATCAGACTAGCTCCTGAGAATTGAGTATCACTGTAGAAATGTGGATTATGACATGTGTGACCAGACTAGTTCCTGATAATTGAGTGTCAATGGATAAATGGGGATAATGATATGAGTGACCAGACTAGCTCCTGATAATTGAGTGTCACTGGATAAATGAGGATGACATGTGTGACCAGACTAGCTCCTGAGAATTGAGTGTCACTGCATAAATGAGGTTTATGACATGTGTCACCAGACTAGCTCCTGAGAATTGAGTATCACTGGAGAAATGGGGATTATGACATGTGTGACCAGACTAGCTCCTGATATTTGAGTGTCACTGGATAAATGGGGATTATGACATGTGTGACCAGACTAGCTCCTGAGAATTGAGTGTCACTGTATAAATGAGGTTTATGACATGTGTGACCAGACTAGCTCCTGAGAATTGAGTATCACTGGAGAAATGGGGATTATGACATGTGTGACTAGACTAGCTCCTGATCATTGAGTTTCAATGCATAAATGAGGTTTATGACATGTGTCACCAGACTAGCTCCTGAGAATTGAGTGTCACTGGATAAATGAGGATTATGACATGTGTGACCAGAGTAGCTCCTATGACATGTGTGACGAGACTAGCACCTGAGAATTGAGTGTCACTGGATAAATATGGATTATGACATGTGTGACCAGACTAGCTCCTGAGAATTGAGTGTCACTTGATAAATGTGGATTATGACATGTGTGACCAGACTAGCTCCTGAAAATCGAGTGTCACTGGGTAAATGGGGATTATGAAATGTGTGACCAGACTAGCTCCTGAGAATTGAGTGTCACTGGATAAATGGGGATTATGAAATGTGTGACCAGACTAGCTCCTGAGAATTGAGTGTCACTTGATAAATGTGGATTATGACATGTGTGACCAGACTAGTTCCTGAGAATTGAGTGTCACTTTACAAATGTGGATTATGACATGTGTGACCAGACTAGCTCCTGAGAATCGAGTGTCACTGGATAAATGGGGATTATGAAATGTGTGACCAGACTAGCTCCTATGACATGTGTGATCAGACTAGCTCCTGAGAATTGAGTTTCACTGGATAAATGGGGATTATGAAATGTGTGACCAGACTAGCTCCTGAGAATTGAGTGTCACTTGATAAATGTGGATTATGACATGTGTCACCAGACTAGCTCCTGAGAATCGAGTGTCACTGGAAAAATGGTGATTATGAAATGTGTGACCAGACTAGCTCCTGAGAATTGAGTGTCACTTGATAATGTGGCTTATGACATGTGTGACCAGACTAGCTCCTGAAAATCGAGTGTCACTGGATAAATGGGGATTATTAAATGTGTGACCAGACTAGCTCCTGAGAATTGAGTGTCACTTGATAAATGTGGATTATGACATGTGTGACCAGACTAGCTCCTGAGAATTGAGTGTCACTGGATAAATGGGGATTATGACATGTGTGACCAGACTAGCTCCTGAGAATTGAGTGTCACTTGATAAATGTGGATTATGACATGTGTGACCAGACTAGCTCCTGAGAATCGAGTGTCACTGGATAAATGGGGATTATGAAATGTGTGACCAGACTAGCTCCTATGACATGTGTGACCAGACTAGCTCCTGAGAATTGAGTGTCACTGGATAAATGTGGATTATGACATGTGTGATCAGACTACCTCCTGAAAATTAAGTATCACTGGAGAAATGTGGATTATGACATGTGTGACCAGACTAGCTCCTGATAATTGAGTGTCACTGGATAAATGGGGATTATGATATGAGTGACCAGACTAGCTCTTGAGAATTGAGTGTCACTGCATAAATGAGGTTTATGACATGTGTGACCAGACTAGCTCCTGAGAATTGAGTGTCACTTGATAAATGTGAATTATGACATGTGTGACCAGAGTAGTTCCTGAGAATTGAGTGTCACTTGACAAATGTGGATTATGACATGTGTGACTAGACTAGCTCCTGAGAATCGAGTGTCACTGGATAAATGGGGATTATGAAATGTGTGACCAGACTAGCTCCTATGACATGTGTGATCAGACTAGCTCCTGAGAATTGAGTGTCACTGCATAGATGAGGTTTATGACATGTGTGACCAGACTAGCTCCTGATAATTGGGTGTCACTGGATAAATGGGGATTATGACATGTGTGACCAGACTAGCTCCTGAGAATTGAGTGTCACTGCATAAATGAGGTCTATGACATGTGTGACCAGACTAGCTCCTGAGAATTGAGTGTCACTGGATAAATGGGCATTATGAAATGTGTGACCAGACTAGCTCCTGAGAATTGAGTGTCACTTGATAAATGTGGATTATGACATGTGTGACCAGACTAGCTCCTGAGAATTGAGTGTCACTTGATAAATGTGGATTATGACATGTGTGACCAGACTAGCTCCTGAGAATCGAGTGTCACTGGATAAATGGGGATTATGAAATGTGTGACCAGACTAGCTCCTATGACATGTGTGTTCAGACTAGCTCCTGAGAATTGAGTGTCACTGGATAAATGGGGATTATGAAATGTGTGACCAGACTAGCTCCTGAGAATTGAGTGTCACTTGATAAATGTGGATTATGACATGTGTGACCAGACTAGCTCCTGAGAATCGAGTGTCACTGGAAAAACGGGGATTATGAAATGTGTGACCAGACTAGCTCCTGAGAATTGAGTGTCACTTGATAAATGTGGATTATGACATGTGTGACCAGACTAGCTCCTGAGAATCGAGTGTCACTGGATAAATGTGGATTATGAAATGTGTGACCAGACTAGCTCCTGAGAATTGAGTGTCACTTGATAAATGTGGATTGTGACATGTGTGACCAGACTAGCTCCTGAGAATTGAGTGTCACTGGATAAATGGGGATTATGACATGTGTGACCAGACTAGCTCCTGAGAATTGAGTGTCACTTGATAAATGTGGATTATGACATGTGTGACCAGACTAGCTCCTGAGAATCTAGTGTCACTGGATAAATGGGGATTATGAAATGTGTGACCAGACTAGCTCCTATGACAAGTGTGACCAGACTAGCTCCTGAGAATTGAGTGTCACTGGATAAATGTGGATTATGACATGTGTGATCAGACTAGCTCCTGAGAATTGAGATCACTGGAGAAATGTGGATTATGACATGTGTGACCAGACTAGTTCCTGATAATTGAGTGTCACTGGATAAATGGGGATAATGATATGAGTGACCAGACTAGCTTGATAATTGAGTGTCACTGGATAAATGAGGATGACATGTGTGACCAGACTAGCTCCTGAGAATTGAGTGTCACTGCATAAATGAGGTTTATGACATGTGTCACCAGACTAGCTCCTGAGAATTGAGTATCACTGGAGAAATGGGGATTATGACATGTGTGACCAGACTAGCTCCTGATATTTGAGTGTCACTGGATAAATGGGGATTATGACATGTGTGACCAGACTAGCTCCTGAGAATTGAGTGTCACTGTATAAATGAGGTTTATGACATGTGTGACCAGAATAGCTCCTGAGATATTGAGTTTCACTGGATAAATGGAGATTATGACATGTGTGACCAGACTAGCTCCAGAGAATTGAGTGTCACTGGATAAATGAGGATTATGAAATGTGTGACCAGACTAGCTCCTATGACATGTGTGACGAGACTAGCACCTGAGAATTGAGTTGTCACTGGATAAATGTGGATTATGACATGTGTGACCAGACTAGCTCCTGAGAATTGAGTGTCACTTGATAAATGTGGATTATGACATGTGTGACCAGACTAGCTCCTGAGAATCGAGTGTCACTGGGTAAATGGGGATTATGAAATGTGTGACCAGACTAGCTCCTGAGAATTGAGTGTCACTGGATAAATGGGGATTATGAAATGTGTGACCAGACTAGCTCCTGAGAATTGAGTGTCACTTGATAAATGTGGATTATGACATGTGTGACCAGACTAGTTCCTGAGAATTGAGTGTCACTTGACAAATGTGGATTATGACATGTGTGACCAGACTAGCTCCTTAGAATCGAGTGTCACTGGATAAATGGGGATTATGAAATGTGTGACCAGACTAGCTCCTATGACATGTGTGATCAAACTAGCTCCTGAGAATTGAGTTTCACTGGATAAATGGGGATTATGAAATGTGTGACCAGACTAGCTCCTGAGAATTGAGTGTCACTTGATAAATGTGGATTATGACATGTGTGACCAGACTAGCTCCTGAGAATTGAGTGTCACTTGATAAATGTGGATTATGACATGTGTGACCAGACTAGCTCCTGAGAATCGAGTGTCACTGGAAAAATGGTGATTATGAAATGTGTGACCAGACTAGCTCCTGAGAATTGAGTGTCACTGGATAAATGGGGATTATGACATGTGTGACCAGACTAGCTCCTGAGAATTGAGTGTCATTGGAGAAATGGGGATTATGACATGTGTGACCAGACTTAGCTCCTGAAATAAGAGTGTCCCGGATAAATGGGGATTATGACATGTGTGACCAGACTAGCTCCTGAGAATTGAGTGTCACTGGATAAATGTGGATTATGACATGTGTGACCAGACTAGCTCCTGAGAATTGAGTGTCACTGGATAAATGTGGATTATACATGTGTACCAACGTAGCTCCTGAAATTGATTCCACTGATAAATGGGGAATTATGACATTGTGACCATGACAGCTCCTGGATAAATTGTGGGAGTTGGTCACTGGACAAATGTGATTATGACCATGTTGACCAGACTAGCTCCTGAAATTCGAGTGTCACTGGATAATTGTGGATTTATGACTTGTGTGACCCAGACCTAGCTCCTGAGCGTGTCACTGGATAATTGTGGATTATGACATGTGTGACCAGACTAGCTCCTGAGAATCGAGTGTCACTGGATAAATGGGGATTATGACATGTGTGTCCAGACTAGCTCCTGACCTTTTAGCACCTACTAAGGAGTCGTACAGTTTTTTCGAACCGTGACGATAGTTCTATTGTCTGCATGGCGACCAGTGCAGACCCAGATCAGACTACGCGGATGCGTAGTCTGATCTGGGCCTGTACTGATCGCAAGGTCGATACTCCCTATTTCCCCCAATAGCAGCCACGCATTGGTATTCAAAACAACGACTGAATACAAAAATGTCGGTTTCTATTTGCGAAAAGAGACGCAATGTCTGAAGCCAACGGGATCCATTCCAGAATCGAATGTGCACGTGCATAATGTCACGTGGCTGTGCAGAATTAACTCCAATATCCCGCTGTCATGTTCAGATTTTCAATTAATTGTTAAAAACGTCAACAAATTGTCATTTTCTAAGGCTCGGCTGTTTATTATTTCCTCTGAGATATACGTCATTAATACAATATTGCGTATTTTAACCAGCGTGCCTGACGATAATTTAGCACGCCCGATGGAGACGGAATACGATACAAATATGATAAGATTCTAAGATACAAATGTGCCATATGCAACACGATACTACAGTGCAACCTCTATACAACTGCCAGCAACATGAAGACACAAAACTGACTGCTGTAGTGATGTGGCTGTTGTAAGGAGGTTAAATATACAGCGATTGTTATGTTTGGGATATAAACTATCGGCTGTTACAGAGAGGTGGTCGTTGTAGACTTGGCTGCTGCAGAAAGGTTAAATATATAGCCATTGTTTTGATTGGGATATAAACTATCGGCTGTTACAGAGAGGTGACTGTTGTAGAGAGGTGGAGGTTAGACTGTAATACACACTATTCCAACTCAGCATAGAGACGCCAACCAGCATGTGCAAGGTTCCACGTATTCAGATTTTGTTCTACACTGTTTGCCATTCAGTCAATGAAACACCCGCTATTTTTAGTGTATATTGTTATGTCGTTTGTTGAGGTATTGTGATTATTTTTGTTAAATTGTTTGAACCAAGGTTTTCTTTCATCTATAGAACAAATAAAACAAAGTCAACCATAAGGCCGCCATATTGAAATTTAATACTGAGAGTATTACATAAACAAAACTGGACTCGGTTGAATTTTTATAAGCCGTATGGCCGCCGTTTTCAATATCAAAATGGCCGCCATTGACATATATATTCACGTCAAAGTCATTATGTGGGTTGTATAGTTTCAACCGAAAACGCATTAGTATTGTTAAGAAATACTGGTGGAATGATTTCAACATATTTTGAGATGGCGAATGTTTTAGTCTTTCAAAATGGCCGCCATTTTAAACTTGGCAATCTAATAAAAATTAAACCAGTCCCAGTTTTCTTCTACATGGTCTGACGATGATGAAAACAACATTGGTTTACAAGAATATAATTCCAGCACAAAAATATTTACACAATTCCCTAACATTTGATTGGCCCGTAGCAAGTCTCGGTCCAAAATTTATATCCCAGTAAACTCCCACGCTGAACTACTTTCCGTAACCGTGAGGCGCAGTTAAAATAATTCTTAAGAAAACGGAAAATAAACACATTTTCTTGATGAATTTATTTCAAATGCTGGAATTATAAGGAATGAATGGCCTTTTTGTGGAATTTATCTGGGATATAAACTTGGAAAAGTCGCGGGAACACTGGACGAGGCCTCAAAAAATTACAATTTTCGAAGAAAAAAAAAATATGTATTTTTTTTTTTTTCGAAAATTATAATTTTGTATCGCTTCGTCCAGTATCCCCGCGACTTTTCCAAGTTTATACCCCGATACATTCCACAAAAAGTGTAACATGTCCGAGTCTTCCACATGTGGCTATTAGCGTGTACTTCTATATAGATGGTGTATATGTACTTGTATATTCACGTGGGAGAATCGACGCACTGCAGACGTGTGCTAGCTGGTCACGAGTTAAGACTAGCCATACACGTAGATGTCACAATTCCCAGTCACAGCCGAAACTATGTATTGGTAACCATGGTAATCTTCATAGGATTGAGCAGTATCGTGGAACGTGTTAAATTTCGTATAACCCAGGATTGAGCCACGAGTTCCGGTCATTGACCATTTTTCATTAATGCATCACGGGACAGTGGAAAGCGTGGCTTCTGTAGCCGATTTCACCAACATTGCAAAGTATACTTATCTAGCAAAGTATGCTTTGAGGGAGTAATCATTTATTTCCCCGGAAATGCATTATTTCACATAGAACTAACAACTGCATATTTGGCGATTAAAGTATGCATAATTATTATACTGAATTTATATTATCACAGCCAAAATGGCTGTGATAATGTAATAAATTCAGTATAATAAAAAATAATAAATTTATCCTAAAATTTAAAATTTCTCCCTCAAAGTATACTTTGCTAGAAAAGTATAATTTGCAAACCAACGCTGACTTCAGTAATGTAATTTGACACGTGACATCAATGTGTAAAAGTAGTCACAACAACAGTGCCAGTACCAACACATTCAACAAATTAACGATAGAAATACAGCACCATCCCACTCACTTACTTACAGAAATACAGCACCATCCCACTCACTGACTTACAGAAATACAGGACCTCATCCCACTCCTTACGATCTACAGAAATACAGGACCATCCCACTCATTCACTACTTACACATTACAGAAAAGCACCATCCCCCACACACACGTCATCCCACTCACTTACTTACAGATAACAAAGCACCCCTCCCCACTCACTTACTTACAGAAAAACAGCACCATCCCACTCACTACTTACAGAAATACAGCACCATCCCACACTTACTTACTTGACCTCCCACACATTACAGAAATACAGCACCATCCCACTCACTTACTTACAGAAATACAGCACCATCCCACTCACTTACTTACAGAAATACAGCACCATCCCACTCACTTACTTACAGAAATACAGCACCATCCCACTCACTTACTTACAGAAATACAGCACCATACTCATTCCATACTTACAGAAATACAGCACCATCACTCATTACTTACAGAAATACAGCACCATCCCTCACTTCACGTGACTTACAGAAATACAGCATCCATCCCGCACTCACTTACTTACAGAAATACAGCACCATCCCACTCACTTACTTACAGAAATACAGCACCATCCCACTCACTGACCTACAGAAATACAGCACCATCCCACTCACTGACTTACAGAAATACAGCACCATCCCACTCACTTACTTACAGACTCACTTACTTACAGAAATACAGCACCATCTCCCTCACTTACTTACAGAAATACAGCACCATCTCACTCACTTACATACAGAAATACAGCACCATCCCACTCACTGACTTACAGAAATACAGCACCATCCCAGAAATACAGCACCATCCCAGAAATACAGCACCATCCGACTCACTTACTTACAGAAATACAGCACCATCCCACTCACTTTCTTACATTTACAGCCTTTTGAAATTAACCATTAGAATGCGGGAAACGAAAATTGTCGTCTGCTGTTGTTTCATAGTGTGTCCTTATTCACAATAAAAACATGGTTTTGCAGCGCTTTAAAATAATTTCCATTGGAAATGATTCTAAAGTGTTTTCAAACCATGATGTTGATGAGAAGAACGGAAAATACCAAATAAACAGCAGACGATAAAATTTAATTCAGCACTGTAAGGGTTAACCCCGTAGGAAAATTCTCCACAAACGATATGCTGCAACATCTTCTCACAAATTAGGCCTAAGACCAAGCTTGTCTGACAAAAAGGTATATTTGCGTAATACGAAGCAATTCGTCAGTTTTCAAGATGGCTTAATAAAGCAGAGCTGTCCTAAGTTTCGTACAGCTATTAAATATCGCTAGAAATGCTCACGTTGCAGCCACAGGAACCAGAAAAAAATGACCTGATTATCTAGTTTCTAATATACATTACAAACATAATTATACAATTATTCCAGAAACGGTACTGACACGCGATATTTTTCAGTCACATGTGGTTGCAGCCTCATAAACATATGAAATAGTCATAATACCATTTTTAAACACACTAGTGCAACATATATGGTTATTGTTAAGATATGCAAAATAACTCCACTCCAATATTCAATATGCACTTATATTATGAATCATCGCGTGCGACCTTATAAACAATATTCTCAGATTTACATAGGCTCTATATGGCCCTGGCTGAATAAATGGGTCCTAAGTGCACATTAGTAGAGGCAAATTAACACAGATCCGTGACCAATTATCTGAGACAAAGGTTTGAGCACATTTTCCACATCTACATTCAATTACGAAAAAAATGAGCGGGGGTGACCCTCGCGAAAATGCTGGCAATTTCCGTGAGGAGGCAAAATCCAAGATGGCCGCCATTTTCAGTCGAATTGGCCATGTGTGGGTTCCTTTTGATCATTGAAGTTGGTTTTTGTGGCTAAAACTTCTGTTACCATGAGCAGAAAGTATCTGCAAAGAATATTTTGTCTGAAAAATGCATACAGGATGAAATAATCCAAGATGGCCGCCATTTTCAGTCCAATTATTCATTAACGGCTACAGAAGGGTTATTTTTGACCAATTGAAGTTGTTTTTTTAGTTTAGAACCTCTGCTAACATGAAGAGAAAATATCTGCAAAGAATATTTTACATGAAAATTGCATAGAGGACAGAAAAATCCAAGATGGCCACCATTTTTCATCAAAATATTCAATTACATGCTTAATAAATAGCAGTGAATTCCGTTTTAAGCCTAAATTTCTGTTTTTGAAGAGGACAATGTAATTATATTGTATACTTTGTTAAAATTAGCAAATTTACAAGTTTGAAAATCCAAGATGGCTGCCATATTCTTGAAAATGTTGTACTTAAGAAAGGCAATGGGTGGTTCAGGTTTCAAAATATCTGTGAACATATCATCCTCTTCACCGTCCGAGTCCGTTGAAATGTCAGAGGATGTATCATCTGCTTGTTCAACAGATTTACTTCCAGCAATCATGTCATTTAATGTTTGGGGAAGTGCTGGTTTGGTATAACGAAGTGGTTCACACTTTTCCCCATTCATTAGCCATCCATGTCCAAGTGGGGAAGGTGGAGCGTCTGGTAAATCGTATCTCAATAATGTGTAGACCTGATAGTTGGCTCTCTCAACCTTCAAACGGTGTGAATCTATATCTGGTGGGATTCTGAGAGTGGATTTCTTCTTCATATTCTTCCACTTTGTCGCTCTCGCCTCCGCGAGGGTTTTACTGACTTTGTCTTTGTAGACATATTTCACGGTAAACTCTGTCATGCTTTCTACAGTTGTTTCGGACATGGGCAGTGAGCTTCCCAAAGTCTCCAACAACGTGTGTGCTTCATTACTTGTTTTCACTGTATCAAAAACAGTTTTCTTTCCATGACCAAAGAATGCGGTAGCTGCATCTGAGCCTGTGAAAATGTGAAGCGGTAGAATAATGTTGGAGTCGTAATCTGAGCATAGAAACTTACTGTCATAAACTGATGACTTTCGTTTGATTCCTAAATCTCCATCTATCTTGTGGGCAACATATGCTGAAAGAACAACCACATCAGTATCCTCAGCATCGATGACAACCACATCTGTTTCTCCTGCTTTCCTTATCGCAGAGTAGATGTACAGCAGTATTGTGTCGGCTTCCAGGTGTTGACACTCAAACTCCACTTTTCTTGTGTCTTCTTTGTCAGATGAGAGATCCCAGCACTTATCTCTTACTGAGTAAAGGAACTGTACATTTACTTTCTTCTGTGCGATATCTCTGAATTCTTTCTTCAGAAATTGCTGAAGTCGTATTTTGTTTTTGGAATTCTTGAACATCTCGTTAAATTCTCGTGTCGAAGTAATCCTGTCTTCTTTCTTCATGTAGATGTTCTTCGAAACTCCCGCATATCTATGTTCATATTCACTGTCCTTGGTGAAGTTTGGAACATCGTAAGTGTCGTTAACAAACACCACAGTGTGTGCATTTCGATGACGAGCACATGCCAAGGAGAATATCTTTTCAGCATAATTTCCCCATGTAAAGACATTCTCATCCCTGGTATCTTTATCTTCAACAGATGGAGTGGCTAGCCGCCAAAGAAACCCCATGTCAATCAATGCGATGTATGGGTCTTGTATGGAAAGTTCTACAAACTTTAGTTTTTCAATCAGCTTTGACTTCTGACCCTTTCTCATGGTTCCATTGACATTAAAAATGGGAAGACATTCTTCGGTCACTCGGTTTTGCATTACTTGTACAAGATCAAATGTGTCAGTGCAGCCTTCTGCAAGAGTGATGACTTCTGCCATAGCCCTATTCTCCATTGCATCAGTTTTTGTAACTATTTTTGATCCAGCGTTAGCAATGGGAGGATTGCTAAAGTTGTGTCTTTTATTTCTGTGGAGTGCTGCATCAAACGATGTTTCACTCGAGAACATTCTCTCTCCAATGAACTTGCTCACAGAAGCTTCGCCATCAGCATGGGCCGATTCAAAATCGATTACCAGCCGTTCTGATGCAACTATCCCAGTCTGCAATGATCGCAATGTAGGACTTGCGAGATCAAATGGATCACATGAAAATTCTGTCATGCAACTATCTACATCTTGTATTGCCTGTTCGTCGATTCTGAGACGAGTTCGAGAATTCTCACTGTGACCATGAGTGGAATTTGCCAAATCTGCAATGGCATGGAGAGACACCCTCACTCTGTTGATGAAATTTACGTTCCTAGTGTGAATCAACAACTGAGGCTCATTCTTCAAAATCCTCGACCACCCAGCTTTCATCTTTGATCCTTTGTTCATGGTCATCTCTATCCAGAGATCCAAGGGCAAACATGAGTATGGTCTGCCTGTCATTGACTGCGAAAACAGTCCCTCTCTCATGTAGCGAGACTTATCCTCATCCAGACAACTTATCTCGAGCCAGAACTCTACAAGCCATCTTCCATATTTGTCGTTGTCATATATCTGCATCCAAGGCAACATCATCCTTAGTGATGCCTTGAAAGCATCCCAATCTTGGATTCTCAATGCATGATTGTTCATCAAGAGAATCTCCACCATATTCATGAAACTCAACCAGTATTTAGCCATTGGGCTGCCAGCAGTTTCAACTATCTTGAATGCCTCATCTACAAAAGAAGACAATTCTGGATTAGATTCTAGCTCATCATATTGTGCCTTCATCTCCTCCTTGGAAGATGTAGCTGGGGTTTTCAATACTTCAAGTTCTTGTTTGAGTTCAGATGATATTTCCAATCCGCTTTCAAGTCCCTGACGAATGACTCGACGAGAAAGTGCCTCATACATCACTTTCAGACATCTGATACTGCGTTTATAGTGCTTTCCTGACAGTGCCCGATCTACTGATCCCTCTGCGATAACATCGGCTGCTATAAGAATGTCCGATAAGCCAGATCCTTTGAATCTTTTATTCATTGCTGATATAAAGGACATGTGAGCATGGAATGGACCAAGGAATGGAAGTATAAGATCAAACTTTTCTGGATTATCATTCTTCAACTGAACCATGAGGGCATATACTGGTTGATCTCCTACAAGCTGAATAAAGGGCATACATTTCTTGGTGGCAGCTGCAACCATCCTACACATCACTTCATGAACAACTGACTTCTGAGGAGGCTTAGGAAAAGTAAGAAAGTAGTATGGCTTACTTTTGACAACTTTCTTTTGAATTCGGGCATGGAAACCAGAAAATGCACCAACTCTTTGTGTGTCTGCTGCTATACATTTCCCATCAGAGTCAGTTCGCAACAACGTATGAACTGTTCCCTTCAGACGCTGTTTGTGTGTGTCTTCTGGTGTGATATCAACTACTGGCCTGATAGCTGGAACACCACGCTTTACTGTCTTATAAGGCTCAACATTATGCAATGTTGCTGTTACTGACTTCAACTCACTAGCCTTTGTCAAGGATAGATCTGAACTGCCACTAGCTATGGCAACATCTTCTGGTTGAATGAACATAACATTGGTTCGATGTGATGTGTTTGCACCAGTGAGGGTGTCGTCTTGAAAATCATCATTGTCCATGACAGCCGTTCCAGGAAAGCCTTCTGCCAGCTCTTCTGGGCAAACCTCATTCTCTTCAATGTCTTGTTTTGCCCACGAGGCATACAGATTGAGGACATCTTGGTAACTTATGCCAAGTGACAGTTTATTTAGAATGTCCACTATTTCGCGGCTTCTTGTTAGCCCATGGATTGTCACAGACAATAATGTCTTCATGGCTGTGCGTTTCCTCGTGACAAACGAAGATATCAGTGACGCAATACTCAATATATCTGGTTCGTCACATGGTGTACTAAAAGAAGTTTGAGCCGGATTTCTAAGCCAAGTCAGAAACATACGCAAGAGCATATTTGGCTCTTCTGGAAGATCCAACTCATTAGCAGTTGGTGGCCATGCCATGATTTCATCATTTGTAAGCTTCTGCTTCAAACGTCTTGCAACAGAATTCAGCAATTGTTCATCACTTACACCCCATGAATATATTGCAGCCTCTATATAACTCCCTCCTTCTGATGTGTCATAAACAATGGTGCTCTTGTTCTTGTGAAAACGAACATGAAAACCAATTTTATCTTCAAATTCCTTCTGTAGCAGTTGCTTAATTGTGCTAGATTTTGTTGTAGTCATATCAAATCCAAAGTTTTTCATGAGACTGGTATAATCTAGCAGAAGTCCTTGCAATGACCTTGGTTCTTTCAGTTCGAAAACAACTTTCTGAACATGTTGAAAAAAACATCTGTTGCACTTCAGCATACCTCACACTTTGCAAGTGCAGAGTAGTGTCCTCCCCTTCTTCGGTACGGTAGACTGGCTGAACATACCTTTTCCAGCAGCCACGATGATACCGAATTTCAGCGGCAAATGGATCATTTGTGGAATCAATAACCGCTAATATTCGATCTCGCATTGTATCATCCTCTAGGTAGACCGTGTGTGATTTGAATGTTCTCCATGCACACTCCTGTTGGAGCAGGCACAATTTCCCTTCCTGTGGATGTTTGGGATTATCTGACTTCATGCACCAGATACATAGCAGCTTATTGTGCAGTGGTCCACTGCAGTGACGTAGTCGTCTACTGGATGAAGCTGTGTCGCTATCTTCTACATCTACTGGCGGTTGTGCTTCCTGTTCTATCTCTGTCACTTTCTCCTGTCTTGCAATGGCTTGTTGTAGCTTCCTCGTGCTACAAAGCTGCATTTTACACTTTTTGTGGAAAAAGATACCTGTGGGTCCATTATCCCATGCTACGTTATCATACATGTCTCCATGGCGATCCAGGCCTCTCCAGCCTTTTGCTGATTCCTTCAGCGTATTCCATAAATCAATAGGATAACTGCTTCTATCCTCATCACACTCTAGGTCGCATATAATACACAACTCTTTTGTCCGTTTCAGTCCCCTTGTCATTGGAGGAAGCGCTCTGATTAGTGGTTCAGACATATGTTCAGACATCTTATGTTTCTGAATGCATCAAATTATAATAGAAAGTTTATGCCAGGACATACTTTTGAAAATAAATGGTAGCGTAGTTAAATCACAATTTACCAATGATAAGACTGCTTTGTTCAGCTTCTGCAACAAATGCAGTTATGAACATCAGATTAAAAACTGGTAATAAATGGCAGCGTAGTTAGATCACAATTGACCAATGATAAGACTGCTGTTCAGCTCATTACATCATTCAAGTAAGTAAGAATACAAGGAAGATAACTCTGGATTTTTATTTATTGATGTTTGATGATAATCAAATAATTACATTGACACACACACTGTTTGTAACTAATAGCATAAGTAACACATTGTATGTACATGTAATTAGTTAAATCATTTAAAGCAATTAAAGTAAATTAGCTACATATGATATATTAACAATAAATAAAGTTTTAATAAACTGAATACATAAATCTGAAAGCCATTATGTAATTTAATCCGTGGTCAAGAAATAGATCGGAACAAAAGTGTATGAATGAATGTTGTTTTACTTCTGAGGACAAGTTACCCCCGTCCAAAATACAGCTAGGACATAATCCCCCCGTTCAAATAGAAGGTAGGACAAAATCCCCCCACCCCCCACATAATAGTGTAATTACATTGTCCTCTTCAAAACAGAAATTTAGGCTGCAAAACGGAATTCACTGCTATTTATTAAGCATGTAATTGAATATTTTTATGAAAAAATGGCGGCCATCTTGGATTTTTCTGTCCTCTATGCAATTTTCATGTAAAATATTCTTTGCAGACATTTTCTCTTCATGTTAGCAGAGGTTCTAAACTAGAAAAACAGCTTCAATTGGTCAAAAATAACCCTTCTGTAGCCGTTAATGAATAATTGGACTGAAAATGGCGGCCATCTTGGGTTATTTCATCCTGTATGCATTTTTCAGACATAATATTCTTTGCAGATACTTTCTGCTCATGGTAACAGAAGTTTTAGCCACAAAAACCAACTTCAATGATCAAAAGGAACCCACACATGGCCAATTCGACTGAAAATGGCGGCCATCTTGGATTTTGCCTCCTCACGGAGATTGCCAGCATTTTCGCGAGGGTCACCCCCGCTCATTTTTTTCGTAATTGAATGTAGATGTGGAAAATGTGCTCAAACCTTTGTCTCAGATAATTGGTCACGGATCTGTGTTAATTTGCCTCTACTACATGCCCACTCAGTAGCACAACTGTTCTTTATATCAGAGACATCATCTGAGATAGTTTCTGGAAAGATAAACATTAATTCACCATTACCCCACGTATTGATTCGCATTATTATACGGTTCATATCAGACGTAAATATTCACACTGTAAGCAGGGGTGATAACCGTGTTTCCTTAAAATGTTAACGGGCATTACTATTTATTCTCAGTATTTATTTTTTGATGTGCAATGAACATACTTTATAATCTGTCGAAAATATTATTTTTTCAGGTGACGCATTTAACTAGAATAAATAATTAAAAAATACCATGCCTCATTTGCATACGAAAATAGCCTGGTACCACCAAGCGTCAATATCAGTAAAATAACTATTACTAAATTATTATATTGGTATACCGGACACTTGTAATGTTTAGAACTGGTGGAATAGTGACACTATTATACACGTATTTAATTCACAACTTAGAGACAATTGTACAAGGTGTGTCTTTGTCTATTACATGTATATGTATTATGTGTAAATGTGGGTATGATAAAAAATAAAATGATAAAAAAGGGAAATAAATAAAGGAAAAATATCCATACACAAAAAAATAAAATAAAAAAATAAAATAACAAAAATGAATAAAAAAAAATAAACAGAACGTAAAAAAAAAAAAAAACATATTTAATTCCTATAAAGAAGAGTTTGTGTCTACTGAGAGGGCATATACCTTTATGGCACTTCTCTAGTCAGTCTAGAGCTTGCTCTTCAAGCACATTCCTGCAATCTGATACATGTGAATGTACAGTGGAACCTCTCTAAACCGGACACCCCGGGGACCTCCCCGGGGTGTCCGGTTTAGAGAGGTTCACTGTAAATGAAACATACAAGCACTCATATCATATACACGTCTGTGTGTCTTGCCATTGGAAACAGACGTTTCAAAGGAGATACGTGTCGCTTAACCTCATGGCTTGTATTATACATAAGTTTTGCGGATGTCCGGTTTAGAGAGGTTCCACCGTGTACTGTTTGTTAGAAGCAGGACAGGTGATTTACTGGCTGAATGATAAACAATGTAGGGCCGAATCAGACTGCGTGTATACGCGTGCTGATCTGGATCTGCACTGTCCGCATAACCAATAAAGTCCCATTTCTCCAGTCACAGCCATATATTTCTCAGCCCTCACTCCAGGAAATGTGGCTGTGACTGGAGAAATTGGGCTTATGGGATTTGTGATCAGTGTAGCTCCAGATGAAATAGCAAACTCATGTAGCATGATAACAAACTATAGTTCTTGTTACACACATGGCATGTGTTTCATTGATGGAATAGCGAACAGTGCAGATCCTGATCAGACTGTGCGGATGCACAGGCTGATTTGGATCTACACTGGCCGCAAAACCCATACGTCCCATTTCTCCAGTCAAAGCCGCATATATTAGCTGATTGCTATGAATCAAGCGGAATACATATTTGTCTGGGTACCGTCTGCACGCGTCACAGTTTGTCGTCTGCAGCGTACAAATAATTACACGAGATGTCGAAACCAGAACTATATGATTGGAGCACGTGGTACAAAAGCCCGCCATCCCGACTGTATGTCTGCATGATATATACTGCCTGGTTAACCCTTACATTGCTGAATTACATTATGTCGTCTGCGGTTTGTGTTCATTTTTCTCATCAAAAACATGGTTTGACAGCACTTTAGAATTATTTCCATTTTAAAGTGCTGCCTAACCTAATAAAATCGAAAAGCCGTTTCACTAAACTTCGTTCGACTTAAATGTTCGTAAGTTCACATTTAGGATCGTCTGGAAATTTGAATTGATGTATTTACGTGTATTAAACATATGCTGCATATGCAGCCTATTTTCAATAAATGTAAATCCAATAATTGTTTACAAGAAGCCATTGTTAATGTGAAATTTACAGACTATCATAAGTTTGCACTTAAGAAAATGTTAGTCGTACGAAGTTTAGTGAAACGGCCCCCAGATGCATAACCAAACCTATGAAGGTTATACATCACTAAGATTATGACCTGCGTTGACGAAATACGAAGATGCGGATAACATTGACGTCAAAACTGAAGTTACCGAGTGACGTTGACCAGTGCAATGACGCCACGGAAACAAGTTCGCTCTCCTTTTTAACGAAAGCGACGTCCTAATTGTAGCATAAATGGCAACTGATAAATGTAACATCATCCTACTGTGTTGTTCCACGTTTTTCTGTCAACGAACTTTTGGCTATTAAACACATTAATTTAAAAATAATTAAATGTAAGTACTTTTACATCAAATATAAAAAAGACACCCTCCCCCAAAAAAATTATTTGATAAAATTCCATCAAATTTATCAAATAATTTTTGTTGTTAAATTCAGTTTCGTCGGCAGCAAAACATGGAACAGACAGTAGTGGCCTTGGATATGAAGCTTATCAGGTTTGCCTCGGTAGGCCACGGAATGCCTACGCATTTCTTAGCCTTGTATGAAGACACGAGCGTGATACACCACCGTCTGCGCTAATCTTGTCACTGTTTGTAATTTTCATTATTTAAAACTACAAATACTTGAATAATGTGCTCGAACTCAAGCAGTTTGATTGTCTGAGCCTGAGCTGTGCTACAGCTCATGCTCAGACAATCAAATTGCTTGGTCGCGAGTTGGCATTGTCAATAATTTTGCCTCCGATATGTGTATCTATGTCGTGGCGTATATAGCTGGATATAATAGCAATTTTGTTTCTATGTCAATAGCTGTTCAGTACGTTGATTATCTGGGCAAAGTTAACGCAGGCGAGTGTGTATTCTCCGTTTATAGGGTTGGGTGTGCCATTTAATTGCTTGTCGTGGGTCGAGTGTCAATACACCGTTGTGGGTTGTTGTCTTCGTTAATGATGCTATAGTGATGTAATATGACATTATCACGCTAAGTGATTTTGTACCTTCGGACATCTGCGTAATTTCATGAAATGGCTGTAGCTCTGACTTATGTTCGTACCGTGTATACCCTGATTAGACTGCGAGGAACCGCATGCTGGTCCAATGGAACGTCAAATCTACATCTACTCAAATAATTAATGCTACCTCTAAATAATTAGAGCTAGCATTAAATATTTAGGACTATCTCCAAATCATTTAAAACGCTCTCTAAATAATTTGGAGTTAGCTCTAAATATTTAATGTTGGCTCTAATTATTTACAGCTAGTAGTTAATTATTTGAGTTTATGGAGATTTGGCGTTCCATGATAAACCCAAATAAGTAATGCTAGCTCTAAATAATTAAAGCTAGCTCTATATATTTAATGCTAGCTCTAATTATTTAGAGCTAACAATAATTATTTGAGTGTATGTAGATTTGGCGTTCCATAGATTAGACTGCGAGGAACCGCATGCTGGTCTGGGTCTACATTGGTCGAAAAGAGCATACGACAGAATTCTTCATTCACAGCCACACATACATAGAGAGTAGTAGGTTAGTGTCGTGAATGGGAAAAAATATCCGGCAAGGCTCAAGAATTTCTTTATTTCTCATCAGAAGTATATGTTGTGACCACTCATTTGAACCGTCTCGCCGAGACGGTTCAAATGAGTGGTCACAACATATACTTTGGTTCAGAAATAAGGAAAATAGATAGAGAATAGTAGGTTAGTGCCGTGAATGGGAAAACATATCTGGCAAGGCTCAGGAAACGGGATGGGCGAGGCTCTGCCGAGCACATCCCGTTTCCGTGCCGCGCCAGATATGTTTTCCCATTCACGGCACTAACCTACTATTCTATTTATCTCGTCAACACCTACAAATGGCTGTAAAATGCAAAAATAGTATTGACTGGATATCAAAAATGTTTCACGGCATCGTGTTTCACGGCACATACGCACTGTGTTGACGGGATAAATACAGAACACAGGTGGTTCTTACGGAGCCGACTCAGGGGACATGTATTTCTTTTTATTAATTAGTATCCACGAAATAACAATTCGTTCCCTTAATTTAACAATTCGTTTGACAATTCACTCCCTCAATTTAAAAATTCGTCAGTCTCACGAATTAACAATTCGTTCCCACGATATAACAATTCGTTCCCTCGAATTAACAATCGTTCCCACGAATTAACAATTATTTCCCACGAATTAACAATTCGTCCCCTCTAATTAACAATTCGTTCCCACGATATAACAATTCGTTCCCTCTAATTAACAATTATTTCCCACGAAATGACAATTCGTTCCTCAAGTTAACAATTCGTTCCCTCGAATTAACAATTCGTTCCTACGAATTGACAATTCGTTCCCGTGGGAACGAATTGTTATTTCGTGGGAACGAATTGTTAAATTCAGTGAAATAATTGTTAATTCATGGGAACGAACTGTTAAATTGAGGGAACGAATTGTTATTTCGTGGGAACTAATTAATAACAAAAAAGAATTATACGTCAACTACGGGGCTCCGTAATGTTTCATATACATGTATATACAAACAATAATTGGTCATCTAGACACGCTAGAAACACCTGTGACACAGAAATATATAAAAATACGACTAAAATATATGGCCCATCATAAAAGCCTATTTAAATGCGTAGGTGTACAGTAACAGCAATACGGCTGTGATTGGGGAAATTGGGCTGATGGTGTATTTTTACCAATGTAGCTCCTGATCAAATATCACACTCCCGTAGCCTGATAATGGTTTATATTGCTTGGGAGACAGCAGGGCGGTGTTTCTTTGAGTTAATGGCGAACAGTGCAGATCCAGATCAGACTGTGCGGATGCACAGGCTGATCTAGATCTACGCTGGTCGTAAAACCCATAAGCCCCATTTCTCCAGTCACAGACACCAATAAACCACGTATATGTGAACCATTCCAATACAGGTGTACTAAATATAGGTCTCTGCATTCAATTCCACAGGAAATCGGACCCATTTTGTAATATAATGTATACAATAGTTGTAATATGGTACATGATATTGGTGTGCGATTTATGTCTACTAAAAAGACCTATTATATATATGTTATTGTTTTTTTCAATGCCAAAGCTTCATTTACGGATGTAACATTAATTCCAACCGTGAAATTACGCGACGTTTCTGGTTTTGATTTAGGCGTCACCAGAGGTTTGTGAATTAAGCCCCTTTTACACAGCATTTTTTGTCTGATAATGTTATTGTGCCTCTGGATGACAAACGGATCTTGTGACATGTGTGGAGAGCGTAGATCCTGATCAGATTGTGTACTTGTAGAGTCAGAGATCGTGTTACCTAGTGGCATCGTTAAGCCATGTTTTGGTTATAAATTCGTTGCCTGAAAATGATTTCTACAATTTTTCTCGTCGAATAAAATCCTGTCAAGACGAGTTACTAACTGATCAAGACGAGATAAAATGTTATGAAATTAATGCCACCACTAATGGGCAGTAGCACGTTTTTGACGAGATTTTGTGTTATCGCGCCCAATGTGTCTCGTCTGGACGCGATAATATGTAGTTAAGACGACTTATACGGTGCATTAAGACGACTTATCTATCACGGTATCACGTTAAGTAGATGGAACAATATGCCCCATAGTTTCTCGATAATATGATGAGAATTATCAGTCTATTCCACTATTTCCGCGCAGAAACGACATATTCCAGGGCCCCGTTTCACTAAACTTCGTACGACTAAAATGTTCGTAAGTGCAAATTTAGGATCGTCTGGAAATTTTAATTGATGGATTTACATTTATTGAGCAACAGCCTATGCTCAATAAATGTGAATCCAATAATTGTTTACAAGAAAATATTGTTAATGTGAAATTTTTCATCTATCATAATTTTGCACTTACGAACATTTTAGTAGTACGAAGTTTAGTGAAACGGCCCCCAAGTGCTTATCTAACCCGACGCCATGAATGTCCGTACGTACAAATTTAGAATCGTCTGGAAATATCAATTGATGGATTTACATTTATTGAACATAGGCTGGTTACAAGAAAACAGTGTTAATGTGAAATTTACAGAATATCATAAATGTTGCACTTATGAACATTTTAGACGTACGAAGTTTAGTGAAACGGCCCACGGTTTTCTTTCCAGACTGGAAATATCCCTACATTGGAAATTAAAAATAAAAATATGTTTTCCTTTTTACTCATCATGTACATCGTATGTCCATACTGTATTCACTCATTATATGTATTACATCCCTGACCAGTGTATTACTTTTATTTTGTTTTTCGACTCTTCCTTCAGTTTTTCGCTCTCTTTTTCCCCCATGTTGAATTTTCATAGAGAAATATTTTTTTCGTAATAAAATCAATATTTGACCAAATTTTACGAAATAAAAAGACGGCTCATGTTTAGATGTTAGATCATTTCCAAGCTATATAGCCAATTTCCAAACTATTTGTTTTTTTCGACTCCTCCTTCAGGTTCTCCCTCTCTACCCCACATTTTTCGTAATGAAATCAATATTGACCAAATTTCACGAAATAAATAGACTGAAAATAAATTTTCATAAATATTCATAAATTTTCATAAAAGTTAACATTTACGGAAAAAAAAATAGTTTTGCATTGTTTTGCATAGCCGCAAAATTTTTTCACGCGTGAAACAAACCTTTTTTAGCAATATTTTTCTAGAAGTTTCAACTTTCCGTAAATGACGTCGAAAGTTGACACAAAATTCAGCGCTCATGCGGAATTAAATTGCAAATTGTAATGGAAGTTTGGAACTGCAGCAGACATGTCGGTCAGTGTCAGAGAGTTTAGCTATAGAGATGCGCTGGTGCTTAGAACTTAAAGCTGACACGGTGGTTTGCTTGAATTTTCCCCGTTTTAGTACTTTTATTTTTACCAATGTAGCTCCTGATTAAATAGCACACTCCTATAGCCGGATAATGGTTTATATATGCTTGGGAGACAGCAGGGCGGGTGTTTCTTTGATTGAATGGCGAACAGTGCAGATCCAGATCAGACTGTGCGGATGCACAGGCTGATCTGGATCTACACAGGTCGTAAAACCCATAAGCCCCATTTCTCCAGTCACAGACACCAACAAACCACGTTTATGTGAACCATGCCAATATACGTGTACAAAGTATAGGACTCTGCATTCAATTCCACATTTTTTATTAATTCCAGCATTCTTGTTTATTTTGTTATTATTTTAGTGTCATGTTTAAACTTTTAGAGGCCCGAAATAATCTTATAAAGTGATATCATTAGAACGTGTACTCAACATAACAGCAGACAAACGCATTAATAAACTAGAGCACAGTCGATGGCGTGCCATCGCAATATACTAATTCACTTTCAGCATCTACACACGACAAGGAATGCACACACCAAGTTTCAAGTCCCTACATATTACGGTAAAAAAAAATTACTTCTTACAAGTCAACATTGGGAAATTCTAAGTCGAAAAGGGGGAGATAAGTCATGACCGGGGGTAGAATCAAAAATCGAAATTCACTTAGTGCATCTACACACCGTAAGGAAAGCACACACCAAGTTTCACGTCCCTAGCTATTGCTGTTAGAAAGTTTTACTTCTTACAAGAAACGTGAAGGACGGACGTACGGACAATTTATGTCCAAAAGGGGAGATAATCCATATCCCAAAGGTCGGATTCACAATTGAAATTCATTTCCAGTATCTAAAAATTGTTTACTTCTTACAAGTCAACATTGGGAAATTCTAAGCTGAAAAGGGGGAGATAAGTCATGACCGGGGGTAGAATCAAAAATCGAAATTCACTTAGTGCATCTACACACCGTAAGGAAAGCACACACCAAGTTTCACGTCCCTAGCTATTGCGGTTAGAAAGTTTTACTTCTTACAAGAAACGTGAAGGACGGACGTACGGACAATTTATGTCCAAAAGGGGAGATAATCCATATCCCAAAGGTCGGATTCACAATTGAAATTCATTTCCAGTATCTACCTTCCATTATTAACAAAATATTATATACCAGATATTAAGCTCCATCTATTACAGTTTAGGAATTCTACAACTCATAAGGAAAATTTGCGAAGGGAAACCCGTCACGATACCCATTTTTTCTACAAATGCAGCCTATACTCAATAAATGTAAATCCAATAATTGTTTACAAGAACACATTGTTAATTTTAAATTTAGAGAATATCACAATTTTGCACTTACGAACATTTTAGTCGTACGAAGTTTAGTTAAACGTCCCCTGGTAGGCCTATGTGCGGTTGGTGGATGACCAAGTGGACCTGATGTCAGATGTATACAATGGAACCTCTCTAAACCGGACACCCATGGAGGTCCCCGGGTGTCCAGTTTAGAGAGGTTTCACTGTAAATCAAAAATATAAGCACTCATAGACACGTGTGTGTGTCTTGCGGTTATAAACAGACGTTTCAAAGGACATACTTGTCGCTTGACCTCATGGATTGTAATATACAGACGTGTTGTGGGTGTCCGGTTTTATTGTATTTCGGGGATTTCATGCCAAGAAAGATGCTATAATATCTCGCCATTGTGATTACGATTCCGTCATATACGGCAGTGACACCTAGATTAACTCTCTCGGTTCTACTATCAAGGTGTATGATCACGTGGTACTAACAACAACAACAAGTACTGACATTTCCAGAATCCATCTGATTCAAAGTACGTATTCTTTTATAGTGTTTTTTCGCCCAAATTTCTGTCGTTTTTGGGAAGAATCGATTTCCGTGTCTCCGACACGGAAATCTATTCTTCGCAAAAACGACCTATGTCTGTGCCAAACTCCCTGGACCACCAAATGTAGCTCATGAAGACGCGTTTGCTGCGCCATATTTCATCAAAAGTCGTTGCATATTAAGGAAAATATCAAATAATACTTACTTTGGAGTGGGCGACGCTGTTGTTGTTGTTGTAACCACGTGATCATACACCTTGACTATTAGTAATATCCGATTATCAAAGTTGACTCCAAATAATAGGTGTATTTATTATATATATGTGGCTGTGACTGGAGAAACGAGTCTTATGGGATCTGTGACCAGTGTAGTTCCAAAACAAATAGCACACTTTTGCTGTCTGATATCGATGTATATTGCTTGCTAGAAGCATGATGGGTGGTTGATTGATGGAATTTCGAACAGTGCAGATCCTGATCAGACTGTGCGGATGCACAGGCTGATCTGTATCTACACTGGTTGAAAAACGCATAAGCCCCATTCTATAGTCACATCCACATATCAGGAATCAAACGCGGCAAGTGTCCTGCTATCTTAGCTCGTCGCTGTACGTACGTGTGTGCACCAGGACAGATTGTCTGTGAGTGTCAAACCTATATTATACACGTGACTGTGACTGGAGAAATGTGGATTATGAGGTTTTGCGACCAGTGTAGATCCAGGTCAGCCTGTACATCTCTGTTATCTCCATGAGTTTTGTTTTATTTTTCTGACAAAAAGAGGACGCAATATATGTGCGTATAAATATTGCCCAAAAGATAGACGTAGCATATGTATTTACACAATGCTCCTGGCACAAATGTAGTGACACAATGTGTGCTAATGAATTGCAGCCTCCGATACACCATCCAAGCACAGATGCGCCGCTGTGGTAGATATGAGATAGTAAAATTAATAAATGTAATAACATCATGAACCAAGGGTTTTCCCACCTGGTGAGAATGTGAATATAAATGTCGGCAGCTCAGGAGAGACATAGCCGAAAAGTCAGCGGCTGGTGGTTCTCAACACGTATAATAACAACAACAACAGAAAAGATACCGATAAGATTAGGCCTACTAAACTGATTAAAATTAAGTTTCTGCATGTTTTTACTTCAACTACTGCCTAGATTCGCTGGGATTGGTATACGAACGTCAGTTTTCCACCACACTCGGACCAACTTCAGAAGTATAAGGTAGTGATTGGTAACAAATATTGGTCTCCAGCCCACCCCATATGTCCGCTATTATTCGCCCTTGATCCAGCTCGTCCAATATTTTATTTGTGAGTATCTATCTTTATCTATCTCTTTATACTGCTTCACACCCTCACAGGTAATTTCGAGGAGGTATTTTATTTCATATATACTTTGTTCATAGTGATGTCGGTCACATATGATATATAGTCAAGAAAATATTTAATGTTTGTTTTGTCTGGGTTATGCAAACAACAGAACACCTAGGTGAGACATGGCACTATGGCCAAATCACTACAGTTACTCCCCCACATGAAGTAGCAGGGCATAGTACCGTCGTTCCCCCATTTGGTCAACGACTGCGGACCCTAATCGTGATCATCCAGACGCTTGAAAAATGCAACTCGTGCATTGTTGTTGCACATAACCCTTGACTGTCCTATCAATGCACCTTGCCGTATTGAGCGTATTTATCATGTGTATTATAGCGATGGTAGCGACGAGTCTCTATATCGCTTACACTGTGTATTGTAATTTGAATAGGCCCTAGAGCAACGAACGGGAGTATATATACAGGGATTCCGCTGGGGAAAATAAAAAAATCGCCACTTCGAAAATTGTAATTTTTTATCGCCGATTGTTTATTTTTTATCGCCAATTGCGATCGCCAAATGTCACCCTGTGACATTTGGCGCCCAACATGGGGCCGTGACTGATATATATACTACCCAAAATGTACCAAATATATGGAATTCAGAGACAAATTAAATATAGAATTCGGGAACAAATTCCAATTTGGCGGGGAAGTATGTTGCGGTACGTAACTCACTGAGGGCCCGTGAGGGGAGGAAGTGTGTATTCGTGCCCGGCTAGCTCAGTCGGTTAGAGCGATGGTACGGTAAACCAGAGGTCCCGGGTTCGAGCCCCGGGCCGGAGCACATTTTTCTCACCCTGTGACATTTGGATCGCCAGCGGAATCCCTGTATATATACAGACGATATTGCTAAAAACATGATTCATTTATCAATGCCATAAGTTTCCCCGGGAAGAGGGTTTTCTTCGGGGATAGTATTATACAACAAATGGGGTTCGGAATTCGTTTCTTTAAATTACATATTTTACTACCCAGCACTCGTGTATAAAGGGATTATTTCATTTGGAATAGGCCGCATTCGTTGCCCCAGGAGCAACGACGGGAGTATATACAATGGTGTCGGCTAATTCTGCGCACCTAAGGCTTTCCAAACAAATTAATATTTCATTAACATCCTCATATTCAGTCAAACTTTCCTGAATATTCAAGGCAGCTCAAAGACGTCTGTGCAGGTAAAAGGTCATAACGTTCTGACGTCAGTAAGTGACGTAAATTGTATGATGTATGACATCACGTGCGTGTTTGCAACGTCACATATTTTTCTGCTAATGCTGCGCATCTGGTAGTGTAAACAAAAATGGCGTACTGTATACTGGATCAGCATTGCAAAATTGGTATCAACTTGAAGCAGAACTATCCAGTGACATCATGGCAGGTTAGTTTCTTAGTTGAACAGTTAATTTAGTAAATAAGACAGCTATTCCATCAGCAGGGTCTGATGATTTTACACATTTTGCCTATATTCAGAATAACTTTTTATCAAACTATCGGAATGTGATAAAATTGTGCCACAGTTTAGCAATTAATCAGCTTGCTTATTCCGTAAATTGTGTTTATAACCGAATAAGCCGTATTTTCCAATGGTGGGTGCAACAAAAACATCATGGTGTGTGAACATCTTTTGGGCATATACAAGGGCGGGATTATTGTACGTAGGTGTACAACATGGAATGGATTTTGACAATGGACAGATACATATAACATATAGAATGATAACGGAATGAATCGTATCATCGATAAAATATGAATTAGTTTATATTTTCAGGAAAGAGCAAGCAATTATCGTCAATAATTGATTAATCCATTATTATAATTTCCAGCACTACAGCTATACACGTGTCCTGATTCGGTATGGCCTGTATGCATAGGACATACGGAATGAATAACAAATGTACAATACATAAAATATATATTAATCAATTATTCTAATGCACTCTATAAATATCACGCAATCTGATTGGCTGATGGTCATACATTACAGGTATATCATTGTTGATGAACGGTCGCAAATTATTTCAATATGTATTCCTTCGCCAGTAGTAAAGGAGTGCATTAGAAAATTTTGCGGCGTATATCAGAAAATGATTGGTCGGAAAACATGTACTCCACTAGCGCGTCACCATTAAACAGATTTTCAGACCTATAATTTTCTGATATACGCCGCAAATTTGAAAATTACAATACAGTTAACCCTATATTAACGATATGCTTGCACTTTCCTGTACATATGAACTAATTCAATTGTTATCGATGTTACGATTCATTCCGTTATTCTATATGTATATATGGTAATAATGGTATCTGTCCATTGTGAACATCCAGTCCATGTTTTACGCCGACGTACAATAGCCCCGCCCTTGTTTATGTAGAACTCTTTCAGTATCTGTTAGTCACCTTTCATCAGGGGAAATAATTCTGCTTATTCCGTAATTTGCTATATAAATTATACAACTTTCTACAACCATTGGGCCATCCATAATTATATCTCTGTTTCCTGTTCATACAACACATACAGCAATTGACATACTTTTATTGCAAGACTTGCAATATTGAATTTAAAAATTATTAATATTAAAAAGGTACAATATGTTAACAATGCAAGTGTTAAAATATTGTACCTTTTTAATATTAATAATTTTTAAATTCAATATGTCATGTGACAGGAAAAAAAAGAAATTGCCTACCGACCGACCCACTTCTAAAATTCTGGGTCGGGTTACAGGAAACAAACAATTTTTTAAGGACGGCCTTACGGAATAAGTGTCACATTGTTTTTTTTGTACCGACCACTGGAAAATACGAAATAAGTGGTACATTACTTGAAAAGACGCTACCCTTTGTTTAGCCCAAAGGATGTCCACACACCACAATGTTTTTGTTGCACCCACCTTTGGAAAATACGGCTTATTTTATAAACACAATTTTATGGAATAAGCCGAATGTCTTACGATGTAATATATTGAGTTTGAAGTAATATCGTCTGTATATATACTCCCGTCGTTGCTCCTGGGGCAACGAAAGCAGCCTATTCAAAATACAATACACAGTGTAAGTGATATAGAGACGCGTCGCTACCATTGGTATAATACACATGTTAATATGCTCACTATGGCGTGGTGTATTGATAGGACAGTCAAGGGTTATATGTGTTGTTGCAAGCGTCTAGGTGATCATGATCAGATGATTTCATCAATTATATATATATTTTATTAATAACGATGCACTGGTCGCCCCATTTGGGACAAAGACGGTACTATGCCAGTAGCAAACATAGATCTATGACAAACCACCCAGGCTACTCTGCTGCAAAGGCCATAGGTTAATGCCATTATGCCATTGACCTGTGTAATGATTCAGATTGCAAAAAATAGTAATTTAACAATTATCAAATGCGCCATTTTTTGTGAAATTTATTTACAGAAACATTAATATTTTCTATAAAAGATGTCAGAAATCTATTCATGAGATATCACACATCTTAATAGGTAGAAAATCACATGGTTAGTCTCATATGTGGCTGTAACTGGAGAAATGAGGCTTATGGTTTTTGCGAGCAGTGTAGATCCAGATCAGCCTGTGCATCCGCACAGTCTGATCAGGATCTGCACTGTTCGCGATTCCATCAATGAAGCACCCGGCATGCTTCTAACGAGCAATATAGATCGTTATCAGGCCACAAGAGTGTGCTATTTGATCAGGAGCCACACTGATCACAAATCACATAAGCCCCATTTCTCCAGCCACAGCCACATATTATAATATGTTTGAGCCTCCTCCAGTAATTCCCCTTTTTGTAGGTGCCTGTCCAGTATGGTGGAAGGCGAGTACATTAAGCGGGTGGTGCCGGATGACCAGATCCTGAAGTCCGGTCAGGACCAGCGGAAGTACCGAGCCCTGGAACTCAACAATGGCATGCAAATGATGCTCATTAGTGACCCCCAGACTGACAAGTCATCTGCCGCCATGGATGTGTATATAGGTATAATGCTGATAATATTTTTTATTACCTTATATGTGACTGGAGGAATGGGGCTTATGGGTTATGCGACCAGTGTAGATCCCGATCAGCCTGTGCATCCGCACAGTCTGATCAGGATCTGCACTGTTCGCGATTCCATCAATGAAGCACCTGTCATGCTTCTAACAAGCAATATAGAATGTTATTATCAGGCTACATGAGTGTGCTATTTGATCAGGACAGCCACATATGTGACTGGAGAATTGTAGCTTATCGCATTTCTGACCAGTCTAGCTCCTGATGTGGTAAAATAATTCTGCAGATTGATAAGGATCTATCAGGTTTGTTTCAATATTACTGGGATTCGCACCTGGGACCAAGTTATTTGGTGTAGTAAGAATGTATGGCACCAGATCAGGACATAGTCTTTCAATGTTGAAAGTTTTATTGCTGAATATATACATGTAGTTCTCTCCATACAGGTACATCCCGGCATGTGTATGACATTGCTATTGAACTTGTAAAACCCTGGTCAATCAATCCGAAAGTTTTTAGTCACTGGGTATTGCAGTGATGTACACTTTCAGGTTTATTCCCATTTTGTATTACATTTTCTAGGGAGATTCTTCTATTTTGATGAGGCAAATTTCCACCCGAGGCTTAATAATGGGACTTGGTCAGAAATGGGTCTTAAAGTTTCAAAATATTCCTGAAATTGGTAGATTCTTTCATTTTCTACAGTATACAAAAATAATCCTGAATATTACATACAAATCAAAATAGTTCCTTAAAATCAATATTATCCCTTTTCATGCTGAGGATACGCCATTATGTTTGCGGAAAATGCTAAATATTTTCATTCTATGCGCTCAGAAGTATATGTCGCGACCACCATTTGAACCATCTCATCGAGACGGTTCAAATGAGTGTTCATAATATATACTGTCATTGAGAAATAACAAAAATAAAAGATTTAATAAATTTCATGCCCGTAAAGGTGTATTCCGAAAGGAATAGGTTAATGAAAGTACTTGTCTCGCTGTAAACATAGCACTGGGTATTGTGCACATTGATGTTGGTTTCAGGTCACATGAAGGACCCACGTGACATACCTGGTCTCGCCCACTTCTGTGAACATATGCTGTTCTTGGGAACAAAGAAGGTAGGCATTTCGGCCACTACATTATGAGCTGATAAAATGGTTCTAAGGACATGTGTGGATTGAGGTCATGATGTGTGGCTGTGACTGGTGAAACAGGTTTATGCAGGGTTTTCAATAGTGACTCAGAGCTCCAGATAAGCTGCGTATTTGCTTAAATACATGTACCCAAATAAAATTGCAAGAAACCCAATTGAAATCCGAAGTAGCGATTATCAAAAATCAATACAACATTTGTGGTACCTTTATCATGATGCACAAAACAATAAACAGACCACAAATATAGCATATTTTTTCATTTTCCATGAAAACACATCTTGGTATTTCATTAGAATTGTCTTCAAGGAGACAATTCTAATGAAATGCCAAGACATGTTTTCATTTCGAAGCAAACTATTCAATAATTGCTGTCTGTTGATGTGTAATCAGTAGTGTGATTTTATTTTACCCAATTAAAATTTTGAAATACCCAATTACTTCAGAAATGATGGAGTGACAATACTCAATTACTAATTCCTTATCTGGAGCCCTGGTGACTACATCATGGATATAAGCAATATTAGAGACCGAATGATGAACAGCATAGGCTCTGTTCTTCTACTAAACGGATTTATCCCGTCAACACAGTGCGTATGTGCCGTGAAACACAGTGCCGTGAAACATTTTTGATATCCAGTCAATACTATTTTTGCATTTTACAGCCATTTGTAGGAGTTGACGGGATAAATAGAATAGTAGGTTAGTGTCGTGAATGGGAAAAAATATCTGGCGATGCACGGAAATGGGATGTGCTCGGCAGAGCCTCGCCCATCCCGTTTCCTGAGCCTTGCCAGATATTTTTTCCCATTCACGGCACTAACCTACTATTCTCTATATACATGTACCTCACCCGTCAGGGGGGTGGGGCGGCCCCTAGGTGGGGGTACGCCAGACCCAGCCGTTATTATACTACTCTGTCCATTTTCCCAATTGGGGTCTAAAACAAATACTGTCAGTTATATTGTGGTTGTAACTGCCTCTTTTTGCACAGCTCCAGATAAGCTGCTTATTTGCGTAAATACCCAATTAAAATTGCAAAAAAAATCAATTGACATCTGAAGTAGCGAGTATCAAAAAGCAATACAAATTTTGTGGTACCTTTATCATGTTACAGAAAACAATAAACAGACCACAAATATAGCTTATTTTCCATGAAAACACATCTTGTTATTTCATTAGAATTGTCTCCAAGGAGACAATTCTAAGGAAATTCCAAGACATGTTTTCATTTCGAATCAAACTATTCAATAATTGCTGTCTGTTGATGTGTAAACAGTAGTGTGATTATATTTTATCCAATTAAAATTTTGAAATACCCAATTACTTCAGAAATGATAGAGTGAAAATACTCAATTACTAATTCCTTATCTGGAGCCCTGTTTTCGTATTGTGTATTGTTGCTTCATAAATTATCAATATTGAAATACTTGGTCTTACTTGTTTTATTTTTATTTTGCAGTACCCAGAGGAAAATGAATATACAAAGGTATGAAAAATAATATCAAACTAGTTCAGCACATTTATTATCAGAATCAGTAAATGACATAAGCAAAATCTGATAACTTGGTTCAATCTGGGCCAGAGACAAAACCATTGTCAACATATGCTATAGTCATTGTTTGCACTTCCACATTAATTGTTATTTTATCCCAAGACGTCGTTCTGTTTACCTCTCCCCCAATGTTTTTGTTTTCATGCAGGTGCAAATGTATTTGTCACTCACTTGTAAAGTAAATGATAGCTATGTCCATCTGCCATGATAGAATGGGCCAATATTTTGACCCTGCCAATTTATTAGGGAAATTATGTTTTACCTGTTACTGTCAAGGTGTATGATCACGTGGTACTAACAACAACAACAACAACAACAAGTACCGATTCAAAGTACGTATTCTTTTATAGTGTCCTTATTACATAACGGATTTTGATGAAATATGGCGCATCAAACGCGCCTTGTTAAGCTGCATTTGGTGGTTTCTGTATTTTCGCCCAAACTTCTGTCGTTTTTGCGAAGAAGCAATTTCCGTGTCTCCGACTCGGAAATATATTCTTTGCAAAAACGACATAAGTCTGTGTCAAACTCCCTAGACCACCAAATGCAGCTCATGAAGATGTGTTTGCCGCGCCATATTTCATCAAAATCCGTTGCATATTAAGGAAGACAGAGGACTTTCGCTACTTTTCGACTTACCTCCCTTTAACACAATGTAGACCCAGTAGTCATAAACCACTTGGAATATTTTGCGCAATTGCTGGTTGTACGGTCATAAAAAAGTATTTTAGTTCTCAGAATGGGTCTGAATAATCCCTGCGCGTCAAGCATTTAATTGTCATGGAAAAATAAAATTGTACTATAAATTCACCACATGATCAATAAAAAAAACACTACCATGCAAAAATATCTTAAATTCAATCATGTCTGATGAAAATCTTGTGATTTTTCAAGTCTAAAGTCGTAAGAGGTTATAGTATCTTTATAGAACATATTCTTTTTGTTTGAGATGTTCGTCTCATATTATATACATCTGGCAACTTGAAAAAAATCAGAGATGAACATCTTAAACAAAAAAATAATATATTTATTAAAAAATCCGTCCTCCCACGTCACATTCCGCAAACCCCGTGTCTGAGAACCAAAGTACTTATTCTTTATGGCCTAATGTTGCTTTTCTCAGCCAGGGGCTCATTTGTCCTGCCATGTCAAAAATATACGTATGTATATCATGTGGAGCTGTAACGCCAGGCAAGAGGGGATATAGTTAGTCCATGTACGTTCGTATGTTCGTGTGTTAGTAAAACCTTTCCTTTTTTTCGATAACTGATGAACTTCTTCACCGATTTTAATAATATTTGGCAACAATATGTGTCTAGGGATAGTGCTTTGTTTTGCATACGACCCACATCCAACCACCCAATCACTGAGGAATTATGTTCACTTTGTTTTGCATACGACCCACATCCAACCGCCCAAGATCACTGAGGAATTATGTTCACTTTGTTTGTAATTTTTTTATTTTTTATATTGTCAAGGCTGTCAGTACGACCCACGTTTGACCGCCAAAGGTCAAGGTCACTGAGGACTTGTGTTCTGTTTTATTATTATTATTATCAAGGCTGCCAGCGAGGTGATAAGCTTCGTTTAACGATGCCATTTCTTTTTTCAGTACCTGACGGAACACGGGGGCAGTTCGAATGCATTCACCTCGAGTGAACACACCAACTTCTACTTTGATATCGCTCCAGAACAATTGTCTGGGGCTCTCGACAGGTAACTCGCCATTTCTCTAGTAATTGTCACATAAACAAGGGGTGATCAGAAAGGGCCCAGTTTCATGTTTTTTTGAATTTCTTGAAAAACTTTCACATAAATTCTAGTACTATGATAACGTAACTGCAGTGGCGCCTCTCTAAACCGGACACCCTGGGAGATCCCCAGGGTGTCCGGTTTGGAGAGGTGCCACTGTAAGCCACTATTTGAACATTCCAGGACATTTCTATGCTTTGCAAAAATGAGTTGGCGTCCTTTGTCACCAGTCTGTCAGTGCTGTAATTTTGTATTCTATTTATACTCGAAAAGTTTTTGTTTTTTTTACACAAAATCTCGAAAATCATGACAAACACGGCTGATCTATTTGGATCTACAGTGTTTACAATAGTTAGCTTTATGGCCAGTAGGGGTGAAACGATGAAGCAACAAAAACTGTTTCTGTTTATTTTAGGTTTGCTCAATTTTTCCTGGAGCCACTGTTTACAGAGTCGGCCACTGAAAGGGAGATAAATGCGGTGAACTCGGAGAATGACAAGAATCTGCAGAGTGACGCGTGGCGTATACATCAGCTGGAGAAATCCCTAGCCGACCCTCACCACGATTTTTGTAAATTTGGCACAGGTAATACTTACAGTGGAACCGGTCTAAGTATTAATACACCCTGGGAGGTCCCACAGGGTGTCCGATTTAGAGAGGTTTGACTGTAATTGAGGCACATATGAGACACGCCATGTGATTTTGTACCTTCGGACATCTGCTTAATTTCATTAAATACGTTTACAAAATTGACAATATTTTTCATAAAGTACAGAATACACAGAGCTCCAGGTAAGCTGCGTAATTTGGAGGTCAATTTCTTATTTCTCCATCAAAAATGGCAAGTTGGGAGTCCTTTAGAATCGTCTCAATGAGACGATTCTAAAGAACTCCCAACTTGCCATTTTTGATGAAGAAATAACAAAACTTCACCCCCAAGTTAGTCGAGTTACGCACCTTAACTGTAGCTCTGATACAGTCATCATTTTGCAGTATTTATTTCAAGCTGCTTCATTGCTATGGGCTTGCCTGTTCTATTTCATTTATTTAACACTTTCAGTTAATTATTTAGTTTTTTGATGATTGAAATGCACACAGTGTAAGTTAATCTGGAATATACAGACAAACACTGTATGAGCCGTCCCATCTTCATCTACAGTGTTTGCATATGTCGGCTTTGCAATCTATAGCATTGAAAGGGTTAAATTGTAACTCATGTAAGATCCTCTATAATCACTACGTATGTTGACAAGAAATAAAGTTTCGCTAGAAGTGCAGGCTAAGAAGCTTGGCCAGAGTGTGTGAAATAAAATTCTTCGGAAAAGTACTGACAAACACTGTAGATCAAGATCAGATGGCTCATTATTGTTTGCACTAGTTTGTCGACTTGCAAAGTTATTTCTAATGCACTCTATAAATATCACACAATCTGATTGGCTGATGGTCATACATTACAGGTATATTATTGTTGATGAACGGTCGCAAATTATTTCAATATTTATTCCTATGCCAGTAGTAAAGGAGAACATTAGAAATAGGTTAACCGCATTGTAATTTTGAAATTTGCGGCGTAATTCAGAAAATGATAGATCGGAAAACATGTTTAATGGCGACGCTAGCGCGTCGCCATTAAACAGATTTTCAGACCGATCATTTTCTGATATACGCCGCAAATTTGAAAATTACAATACAGTTAACCCTATAATTTATAACTAGAGGTTCCGCCTATTGACGTAATTTCCTGTGACGCGCATCATGTCACCGCGTGTGCTTGATAGATTTGTTGTAAAACCGCCAATCATGTAATAGTATTGGGATTTGAAAGAGTGTAGGGGGCGGCACTCTGTTCAAGCGTAAAATTAACAACTGATGGGGTGTGGCAAACAATAAGTTATAGTTCACATATTGAATTTTTAAAAAATTAATTTATTAAAAATTCAATATGTGAACTATAACTTACTTACGAGTCCCCTCGTCTTGATCTTCAGTGTTTGCAAATATTAGCTTTACAGTCTGTAGCATTCAAAGGGATAAATACGCACTCATGTAAGATCCTCTATTTTCAAGTTGACTATTGACAGGAAATAAAGTGACGCTAGAAACTCAGGCGAAGAAACTTGGCTACAACGTGCGGAATGAGTTACTGGCCTTCCACTCCGAGCATTATTCCTCCAACCTCATGGGATTCTCCATCCTCGGCAAAGGTACGCTGAAATTTCCCCCGACATTTGAACTGTCTTGATATCAATGTTTTAATGGTGTCATTCTATGTTTCGCAATATGGTAAGATTAAGAAGGTTGAAAAGAAGGTTATATTGTGGTCACAACATATACCTGTGCAGAAATAAGCAATATTTATCAGTGAATACTAACTCTATATAGTGTTAAGATTTGAGACTTAGCAAGCAAACTGTAGTATTTGCAACATTATTATGCCACCGCAACGATAGCTGTCGGTGGCATAGAGTGTTTACCCTGTCCGTCTGTCTGTCTGTCAGTAGACAATTTTTCTTGTCTGGCGAACTACTTCAACAGTTTTTGGCCGATTCTCTTCATATTCAATATACAGCTCTACCATCAAGTGCAGGAGTGCGTAACAAAAAAAAAATCATTTTCCCACTTATCCATCCACAGTTATGCCCCTTTTTCGACTCTGAAAATATTGTTTTTTCCTTGTCCGGCGAACTACTTCTACAGTTTTTGGCTGATTTTCTTCATATTTGATATACATGCACAACCGTACCATCAAGTGCAGGAGTGCATAACGTAAACATTTACACTGCCCACTGATACATCCAGAGCTATGCCCCTTTTTCGACTCTGACCATATCTTTTTTCCTTGTCCGGCGAACTACTTCTACAGTTTTTGGCCGATTCTCTTTATATTCAGCCCTACCATCAAGTACAGGAGTGCGTAGTGTCAAAATGTTCACTCTCCCATCCATCCATCCACAGTCATGCCCCTTTTTCGACTCTGAATTTTTTTTATGCCCCACCACGAATATTTTGTGTTGCCATTGTCCATCCATCCCGTCCGTCCGTCACCAACTTTGTAAGTCGTAAAAATTTTAAACTGTACTTGCCTGAAACTTGTTATGTAGCTTCCTTATGATGAGTAGATGCACAAAGTTTTATTTTGATTTTTGATCCGACCCCCTAGTCATGGATTATTTCCCCTTTTTGGACTTGGAATGTTGCCTCGTTTATTATCAAAGCGGTATGTGGGGCATCCGTGTTCTATGAACACATTTTCTAATTTTTTTCCTTGTCCGGCGAACTACTTCTACAGTTATTGGCCGATTCTCTTCATACTCTGTATACATTCCAACCATCAAGTGCAGGAGTGTGTAACAGGAACTTTTCCCTGTCCCACCGATCCATCCGCATTTATGCCCCTTTTTCTCCAATCACTCACTCAGTGATTGCTGTTGTATTCATGAATGCTCAACAGCGGTGGCATTTTGTTTTGCAAACAATTTTCTAGTTTTATATCAGATGATTGACACACCTTAAAAAGTGACTCCAACCAAGCTCAGTATGAAATAGGTCAATAGTTCGCTATTGCTAGATCCGTGCGGCTATTTCAGAGTCACTGGATGAGCTGGCGAGTATGGCTGTTCCCCTGATGGCTCACGTACAGGACAAACAGTTTACCTGTCCCCAGTGGGATAAACACCCATTTGGGCCAGACCAACTACAAGTAGGTAGTGCAGTTATTGTGGAATCATAACACTACTTTATTCCTGACCGTATGTCACAGTTTAATAGCTGTTGCAGTATCTCACTGGATCAAGTATACAGTAGAATAGCAATTGCCAGTTGGATGACCACATGTTCAGTCTAGACCAGGTACAGGTAGTTAGAGCAGCAGTTGTGGAATCGTAACACTACTTGATTCCCGTACCGTACGTAGCCGTTCTGCTACGTACGGTACGGGAGTAAGCTAGTGTTATGTTTCCACAACTAACAGTTAAGCTGGCATCCTTACCGTGATGCGCACCTTGTGCCAAGTGAGGACACCTGTAGCCTATTTCCACCTATTTTCAATTTAAGGATAAATTTATTAATTTTTAGCCAGGTTTTTTTAAAAAAAATCCAGGCTATTGGATTAGCGAAAGCCGGGCGGGCGGACGGGCGGACGGACGGACGGGCGGGCGGCGTCCACAATCAATGTTAAGTTTTCGTGTTTGAGTCCATTTCTTTGTTACTGTACCACCTAGGACCACCAAACTTTCACAGCTTCATAATCAAGGGGTGCCCACCACATATCACTATCCAACATGTTACTTTTTTTTTAACTTGACCCATTTTTTCCGCGTAGTCGACTTAGCCATTTTCAATGTTAAGTTTTCGCGTTTACAATGTTAAGTTTTCGTGTTTAAGTCCATTTCTTTGGTACTGTACCACCTAGGACCACCAAACTTTCACAGCCTCATAATCAAGGGGTACCCACCACATATCACTATCCAACATGTTACTTTTTTTTTTAACTTCACCCATTTTTTCCACGCAGTCGACTTAGCCATTTTCAATGTTAAGTTTTCGCGTTTACAATGTTAAGTTTTCGTGTTTAAGTCCATTTCTTTGGTACTGTACCACCTAGGACCACCAAACTTTCACAGCTTCATAACCAAGGGGTACCTACCACATACAACTATCCAACATGTGACCATTTTTTTACCTTCACCTATTATTTCTACGTAATTGACTTAGCCATTTTCAACGTTAACTTTTTAACGTACGTCTGGTTAAAGTTTTTTGGTTAAAACTAAAACTTTTTCGCTATACTATATCTGCAACTGCTTCGCCCATTACCTTGAAACTTCACATGGGTGTTTATCATCATCCATATTTTCATTCTAACCCCCAACCGTGCGGCCCCTGTGCCCAATGTCAAGGTCAAATTACTTTGAATTTTTTTTTTTAAGTTTTTTCGTGTACTATATCTCTGCAACTGCTTCACCCAATACCTTGATACTTCACATGGGTGTTTATCATCATTGTCGCACCTGCTTGCGGAAAGCACGATCCTGTGCCCTATGTCAAGTTCAAATTACTTTGAATTTTTTGGTTAAAGTTTTTTCGTGTACTATATCTCTGCAACTGCTTCACCCAATACCTTGATACTTCACATGGGTGTTTATCATCATTGTCACACCTGCTTGCGGAAAGCGCGATATCGTCGGCATTTTGGCATACGTCCGTCCGTTCGTCCGTGTGTCCGGTTAAAGTTTTTTGGTTAAAGTTTTTCCATCTACTATATCTATTTTTTTAGTGTCCATGCCTCGCCCCAAGGCGCGACATGCAGGCCACGGCCATCTAGTCTACAAAAAGTGGGTATAATTATGTTATCCAAGTGTCTATGCTTGGAAAAAACGTGGCTTTGCCTTGTTTCTTGTTATTATACTGAATTTATTACATTATCACACCATTTTGGCTGTGATAATGTAATAAATTCAGTATAATAATTCTGCATACTTTTAATCATCAAATATATGCAATCGTTGGTTCTATATGAAATAATGCATTTCGGGAAAAATAAATGATTACTCCCTCAAAGTATACTTTGCTGGATAAGTATACTTTGCAATGTTGGTGAAATAGGCTACTGATGACAGATCAGGATATTACGGACAAGCAATTTACCTGCCCTCTGGATTAATCACCCATTTGGTCCCGACCAGCTAGAAGTATGCAGTTCTGTAGATGTGGAATCAGCAAAAACATTACACTACTCCCACACCTGTGGTTGTCGGTTAACACAATTGGTAACAAAATGCACAGGCTGATCTGGATCTTCACTGGTCCAAACCTTATAAGCACCATTTTCCCTGTCAGACCAGGCGCCTGTTTCACTAAACTTTGTACAACTAAAATGTTTGTATGAATATTTCTATGAATTTGCTTCTCACATTAACATGTATCTCAAATGCTACCATTTTGTACCTACGGGTCCATGTCATTAATTGTAGCACATCCACTAACTTTTTTCCAAAAATCGGCTGTCAGAACAACCGTTATTGTGGATTTCAATTTTGCACTTACGAACTTCTTAGTCGTATGAAGTTTAATGAAACGGGCCCCAGATCCCTGATGGATGCCTTGTGTCTTGTCCTTTGTAGAAGATGTGCTACGTGGTTCCTGTGAAAGACATTCGCAACCTGACAGTGACATGGTCCATACCCGATCTCCATGAGCATTATAAAACTAACGTATGTATCTTTTTATCAACCCTTTCAACACTAGAGACCTCTTTCCTAATATTTGCAAACGGTGTAGATCCTGATGAGCCGGCTCATAACGAGCCGTCTCATCAGGATCTGCACCATTTGTGGATGTTTTTTAAATTTGTACAAAATAACCCCCTTTGTAGCGTAATGGAACAACCTCAAACTTAACATGAAATAGTCCATGTTAGTTACTCAGGGGTGAAAGGGTTATCCCATTGCAATTGGAATACTCTTTTTAGGTGTATCGGAGTTTTGAAATACAGTGGAACCTCTCTAAACCGGACACCAAGAAAACACCTGTGATCTTATTTTTGATGAGTGTCTTGGTCATTTATCTCAGGTGATAATGTCTGTTCGTGATCGCATAGCACACAGCTATGGCTCCAAATGATCAAATGCCTGGTTTACAGTGAAACCTCGTTAAGCCGGCCACCCTGGGGAACTCCCGGGTTTACAGAGGTTTCAATACATGTACATGATTCTGTGATCATAGGAAAGACATTTGTCCAGAGATTGATCGTAAGACAATTATCAACTTTTACTATCATGTTAACAATTAATCAAACCTAAAATGGAGTGGTAGTCAGTGAGAAAGATTTCTTATTGTAATTTCAGTGTTACTTGCACGGTGCTCCTCCATACAGGTGTATAGCAGTCTGTATATGTGGCTGTAACTGGAGAAAGGGGGCTTATCGGTTTTGCGACCAGTGTAGATCCAGATCAGCCTGTGCATCCGCACAGTCTGATCAGGATCTGCACTGTTCGCCATTCCATCAATGAAACACCCGTCGTGCTTCTGACAAGTAATATAGGTCATTATCAGCTACCAGAGTGCGCTATTTGATCAGGAGCTACACTGGTCACAAATCCCATAAGCCCCATTTCTCAAGTCACAGCCCCATATGACCTTCCTGTTGTGCTGTTGAACAAACATAAAACCCCAATCAATCGATTTATGACATGCGCTGAATATCAGCCTACGCATCAGCACAGTCTGATCAGGACCTATACTTCATTCATGCACTGAACTGGGTCACAGGTGGGAGCAGACAATGGGTATTCTAATGCACTCTATAAATATCACGCAATCTGATGGGCTGATGGTCATACATTACAGGTATATTATTGTTGATGAACAGTCGCAAATTATTTCAATATGTATTCCTATGCCAGTAGTAAAGGAGTGCATTAGAAATATGTTAACCGCTTGTAATTTTGAAATTTGCGGCGTATATCAGAAAATGATAGGTTGCACATCGCCATTAAACAGATTTTCCGACCTATCATTTTCTGATATACGCCGCAAATTTGAAAATTACAATACAGTTAACCCTATAATTTAACGATCAGGGTTCATCCCGACCGGAGACCTTGTTTGGCCCTCACATACGTCATTGGCATTCGTGCATGTGACAGGTGAATCTGGTTATGCTCCTTATGTGAGTATTACGATAATCCTATTACTTTTATGGGAAGGGTCAAGTGACTTTGGTGTGGTATGGACCTGGCACAATGTCAGGTTATTCTAATTACAGGGCTTAATATATTTTTAGCTCGACTATTCGAAGAATAAGTAGAGCTTATGTTGTCACGTCGGCGTCACCGTCACGTCACGCCTTGGTTAAGGTTTTTAGTCAAGCTTGTATATGGAATACTACTGGCCCTACACCCACCATACTTGGACAACTTCATCTCCTAGTGATGTACATCAATAACCCCTGATCTATATTTGACCTTGACCTACATTTCCTCTTGAATTACTTGGTTAATTCCCCTTGGTTAAGGTTTTTATTCAACCTTGGTTAAGGTTTTTAGTCAAGTTGTATATGCAATACTACTGGCCCTACACCCACCATACTTGGACAACTTCATCTCCTAGTGATGCACATCAATAACCCCTGATCTATATTTGACCTTGACCTACATTTCCTCTTGAATTACTTACTTAATTCCCCTTGGTTAAGGTTTTTAGTCAACCTTGGTTAAGGTTTTTTTTCAAGCTTGTACATTGAATACTATTGTGCATCCAGACACCATACTTCGACAACCTTTTCTCATAGGTATGTACATCAATAACCCCTGATCTATATTTGACCTTCACCTACATTTCCTCTTCAATTACTTACTTAATTCCTTTTGGTTAAGGTTTTTAGTCAACCTTCTACATGGAATACTACTGGCCCTACACCCACCATACTTGGACAACTTCATCTCCTAGTGATGTACATCAACAACCCCTGATCTATATTTGACCTTGACCTACATTTCCTCTTGAATTGCTTAATTCCCCTTGGTTAACGTTTTTAGTCAAGCTTGTAGATGGAATACTCCTGGCCCTACACCAACCATACTTGGACAACTTCATCTCCTAGTGATGTACATCAACAACCCCTGACCTATATTTGACCTTGACCTACATTTAACCTTGAATTACTTACTTAATTCCCCTTGGTTAAGGTTTTTACTCGACCTTGGTTAAGCTTTTTACTCAAGCTTGTACATGGAATACTATTGTGCATACAGATACCATAATTGGACAACCTTTTCTCATAGTGATGTACATCAATAACCCCTGATCTATATTTGACCTTGACCTACATTTCCTCTTGAATTACTTACTTAATTCTCTTTGGTTAAGGTTTTTAGTCAAGCTTGTAGATGGAATACTCATGGCCCTACACCAACCATACTTGGACAACTTCATCTCCTAGTGATGTACATCAACAACCCCTGACCTATATTTGACCTTGACCTACATTTAACCTTAAATTACTTACTTAATTCCCCTTGGTTAAGGTTTTTACTCAACCTTGGTTAAGGTTTTTAGTCAAGCTTGTAGATGGAATACTATTGTGCATACAGACACGATACTTGGATAACTTTTTCTCATATGGATGTACATCAATAACCCCTGACCTTTATTTTACCTTCACCTACATTTAACCTTCAATTACTTGGTTAATGTTTATAGTCAAGCTCGTATATGGAATACTTCTGGGCCTACATCAACCATACTTGGACAACTTCATCTCCTAGTGATGAACATCAATACATGTAATCCCTGACCTATATTTCACCTTGACCTACTTTTATCCTTGGATTACTTAGTTATCTCCCCTTGGTTACGTTTTTTACTCAAGCTTGTATATGGAATACTCCTGGGCCTACAGCAACCATACTTGGAAAACCACGCATCTACGTCCAAGGTCAAGGTCACTGTTGAAGGTCAAAGGTCAAACCTATTGAAATTCCCTTCCGCTCTATATCTTCTACACCGATGCATGGATTATCAAATGGCTTGGCACAAATGTTTCTCATGATGAGAAGGTGTGTCGCCATCAATAACCACGCACCTACGTCCATGGTCAAGGTCACAGTTGAAGGTCAAAGGTCAAACCTATTGAAATTCCCTTCCGCTCTATATCTTCTACACTGATGCATGGATTATCAAATTGCTAACCACGCACCTACGTTCAAGGTCACAGTTGAAGGTCAAATTATGGAAATTCCTTCCGCTCTATATCTTCTACACCGATGCATGGATTATCAAATGGCTTGGCACAGATGTTTCTCATGTTGAGAAGGTGTGTCACAATCAATAACCACGCACCTACGTCCAAGGTCAAGGTCACAGTTGAAGGTCAAAGGTCAAACCTATTGAAATTCCCTTCCGCTCTATATCTTCTACACCGATGCATGGATTATCAAATGCCTTGGCACAAATGTTTCTCAGGATGAGAAGGTGTGTCGCGATCAATAACCACGCACCTACATCCAAGGTCAAGGTCACAGTTGAAGCTCAAAGGTAAAAAATATTGAAATTCCCAAATGGCTTGGCACAAATGTTTCTCACGATGAGAAGGTGTGTCGCGATCAATAACCACGCACCTACGTCCAAGGTCAAGGTCACTGTTGAAAGTCAAAGGTCAAACCTATTGAACTTCCCTTCCTCTCTATGTCTTCTACACCGATGAATGGATTATCAAATGGCTTGGCACAAATGTTTCTCGTGATGAGAAGGTGTGTCCTGATCAATAACCACGCACCTATGTCCAAGGTCAAGGTCACAGTTGAAGGTCAAAGGTCAAACCTATTGAAATTCCCTTCCGCTCTATATCTTCTACACTGATGCATGGATTATCAAATTGCTAACCACGCACCTACGTCCAAGGTCACAGTTGAAGGTCAAAGGTCAAACCTATTGAAATTCCCTTCCGCTCTACATCTTCTACACCGATGCATGGATTATCAAATGGCTTGGCACAGATGTTTCTCATGATGAGAAGGTGTGTCGCAATCAATAACCACGCACCTACGTCCGAGGTCAAGGTCACAGTTGAAGGTCAAAGGTCAAACCATGATTGTTCCCTTCCGCTCTACATCTTCTACACCGATGCATGGATTATCAAATGGCTTGGCACAGATGTTTCTCATGATGAGAAGGTGTGTCGCAATCAATAACCACGCACCTACGTCCGAGGTCAAGGTCACAGTTGAAGGTCAAAGGTCAAACCTATTGAAATTCCCTTCCGCTCTATATCTTCTACACCGATGCATGCATTATCAAATGCCTTGGCACAAATGTTTCTCAGGATGAGAAGGTGTGTCTCGATCAATAACCACGCAACTACGTCCAAGGTCAAGGTCATAGTTGAAGGTCAAAAGTCAAACCTATTGAAATTCCCTTCCGCTCTATATCTTCTACACCGATGCATGGATTATCACACTATGCCCAGGGTCAAGGTCACAGACTTGATGCGTTTGAAACCTTAACGCTCGGCTAAATGGCTTATGATCAAAAATGCCTCGTTTTCTTTGGCTGCCAGTGGGGGTATTCGACAGGCCACATTTCTAGTTTCCCTTGGTTAATGTTTTTAGTCAACCTTGGTTAAGGTTTTTATGTAGGCCGCAGCCACCTTCTTTGTCAAGCTATGTGTACATCGACACCCTCGTAGTCGAGCTATGCTGTTCTCCTACAGCTCTTGTTTTTTCCCCCCAATGCAGCAGGTTAAATACAGGATCGAACCTGTTGGCTCGGCCTTAAATGACCTTAGTTGTGGATATGCCGTTAAACACCAATCAATCAATCAGTGAAGCAGGATAATTGCCACCTATATTTTAACAACTATATTTTAATCCTACTGACTGAATGTGCAATATGACCAAGTTTATCAGGGTAGGCTCGGAAATAGTCGGCTAGCCTTTGAATTCCTATGCCTTGCCTGATATCAAATGGAACTAGCCTGGTATTCTCTATTTGTCAAAACTTCATGTCCAGGGGGCCGTTTCACTAAACTGCATACGACTAAAATGTTTGTAAGTGCAGAATTATGATAGTCTGTAAATTTCATATTAACATGTTTTCTTGTAAACAATTATTGGATTTACATTTATTGAGCATGGGCTGTATATGCATCCTATGCTCAATAAATGTAAATCCATCAATTGAAATTACCAGACGATCCTAAATTTGGACTTATGAACATTTTAGTTGTACAAAGTTTAGTTAAACGGGGCCCAGATCTTGCCTACTGAATGATTGAGCAATATGACCAAAATCGTCCTCAACCATTTTCTGGCCTAGCCTCATGACATACCATACAAGTTCTACATAAATTGTCTTTCTTACAGCCCGGCCACTATCTTGGCCATTTGATTGGTCACGAAGGGAAGGGCAGCCTCCTGTCCGAGCTCAAGACCAGAGGTATGTACTCGATCGCAGTACTAGGTCCGTACTTACAAACTTTATTGGCACGTTCTCTCGGAATCGGTCTGCTCAGATTTGCAGAGACTGAGCACAGCTGGGTTTCCTACATGATTTCAGGAAGGCATTTATTATTGACTATTATTTTGAATATTCCCATCATGACCAACTTCATCACAATGACTGGATAATATGTTGTATAAACTATTAAATGTTGCAGTTTTAGTGAAATTAAGGTATGTCTAAAGACATGATGCAAAAAAGGATGGGTATTCGTGGTTTTTCTTGTGCAAGATGTATGACTGCACTTTCATGACCTGACGGAACGTTGCATGCAAAAAAGACTACTCTGAATGTTGTACATTTGGAGTAATCTCAGTTTGATGCAATGTGCACCTTGATTGTTTTTGTTCTTATCTGGAGCATAAGCTTGTAATATTTTCATGATAGTTTCCTGTTGCATGCTGGGTGAACATTATCTGTTGCAGGCTGGGTAAACACGTTGGTTGGTGGGCAGCAGGCCGGGGCGCGGGGATTCATGTTCTTCATGGTCAACGTCGATCTCACCGAGGATGGACTGGGTAGGTTTTGCCATTGTAGGAACAAACATATTTTGTGAGAGTGTATTGAGTTTTAACTAAATCCAATGATATTTGGTTGCCAAATAACAGGCAACAAATTAGGAGTATTTTTTCTTATTTCTCTCGGTAAATATGTCCTGTAATTTCATTAGAATTGAGCCCACAGGGCTCAATTCTAATGAAATTCCAAGACATATTCATGATATTTACAGGGAGAGTGAGGCTCAAATGAGCTATTGTTACCGCTTTTCGTCCGTCGTCCTTCCACACTTCAAACGTCTTTTTCTCACGAACCGCTTGGCCAATGTTGGTTAAACTTCACATGGATGATCTATGGGTGGGGGCACATCAGATTTGTAAAATTGGAGAAATTGGTCAAATTCTTAAAAAAGTCTTCTCGAAACGCCGGGCCAATTTCAACGAAACTTGGCAGGAATGATCGATAGTCAATGCTGTTTCAGATTTGTTAATATCAAAAATGGGCGAGGCCTGGGGGTCAAGTAGGGGTCAAATTTCACTTTTAACCAACTATGGTCATGTTAAATATCAAATTGAAGGTATCGAGGAGGCGATCACTTCAGAGAATTTTTTGTCGAAATCGGATGACTAAGATGGCTGCCAAAAGGTCCATAAAAAATCACTTTAGTAAGACGCTTAATTTCAAAATATTGGGTTAGATCTTATGATTTGATACTTGGCCGATGCTGGTCAATCTTCAGAGTTATGGTACGTGAGTGAAGCTTTTTCCTATTTGTTAAAATAGAAGTCGTCGCATAATCTAAGATGGCCTCCATCGAAAATTAGGTTAAATTCTTAAAAAAATCTTTTCACGAACTGCCAGACCGATTTCGACAAAACTTGATTAATAGTCATTGCTCTTTCAGACTTGTTAAAATGATGACTCCAGGATAAAAAATGGGCAGGGGTCTAATTTCGCATTTGACCAAATATGGTCATGTCAAATCGAAGGTATCGAGGAGCCGATTACTCTGGAGCATTTTTGTCGAGATTGAATGATTACGTCATTCAAGATGGCTGCCGAATGGTCAAAAGGTCCATAAAATATCACTTTAGTAAGAGGCTTAATTTCAAAATACATGTATTGGGTTAGTCACCTTCTAGGTCTTATGATTTATGTTATCATATTTTTTCCACAAATGTTTACCATGATGAGACGGTGTGTTGTGTTCAATATCCACGTGTCAATATCAAGGTCAATGTCAATTAGAGGTCTATATATGTGATAGCTCGATTTTGTTATGGCCAAAAGATCTATATTGTGTTGTTACATGTGCTATGATCCTTGTGTTCCAGAGCATGTAGAGGACATAATCACCCGCATCTACCAATACATCCACATGTTGAAGGAGAAAGGACCCCAGGAATGGATATTCAACGAGTGTAAGGTAAATCATCACAGCTATTATCAGCAGTGTTGTCTGTTTGTTTCACGAAACCTGTCCAATTTTCACGGCTATCTAAACAATGCAAAAACAATATATTTTCACTATATTAATTTATAGCAAAATTTGAGAATGAGCATTCTAAAAAGAATGCTCATTCTCAAATTTTGCTATAAATTACAAAGTGACATTTTTTGTGAAATTTTATCCAATATATTTCAGGACCTGGGGGCCATGCAGTTCAGGTTTAAGGATAAAGAGAAGCCCCGAGGATATACGTCAGCCCTGTCTGGCATACTCCATGTAAGTAACTGTTAATTAGAGCCACACTAAGGACTCCGGGGTGTCGCCATATTGAACCACACAAAGGACTTTGGGGTGTCGCCATATTGAACCACACAAAGGACTCCGGGGTGTCGTTATATTGAGCCACACAAAGGGCTCCGGGGTGTCACCATATTGAACCGCACAAAGGACTCTGTGGGTGTCGCTATATGGAGCCACACAAAGGACTCTGGGGTGTCGCTATATTGAGCCACACAAAGGACTCCGGGGTGTCGCTATATTGAACCACACAAAGGACTCCGGGGTGTCGCTATATGGAACCACACAAAGGACTCCAGGGTGTCGCTATATTGAACCACACAAAGGACTCCGGGGTGTCGCTATATTGAGCCACTCGTGCGTGTTTTTTTTCCCCGGTCTCGGTAGAGTCAGGAAGCATAAGTCGCTATATTGAGCCACACAAAGGACTCCGGGGTGTCGCTATATTGAACCACACAAAAGACTCCAGGGTGTCGCTATATTGAACCACACAAAGGACTCTGGGGTGTCGCCATATTGAACCACACAAAGGACTCCGGGGTGTCGCTATATTGAGCCACACATGCGTGTTTTTATACCCCCGGTCTCGGTAGAGTCGGGAAGCATAAAAAGTTATTATGATCCGTATTGCCGTCTTAATCTATATTCACGTGAGGCGCAGCAGAGAGAGAATATAGTTTCAGACGGGCAATATGACACCATATTGACTTTGTAGAATCACAATAACATATTTGTCATACCGTAAATTCTTTATATTTCTCAAGATTTTTATAAATGTATTGGTGCATGTTTAACGTCATATAAATATGATGCCAAACGGCACGATGTCATTGTGTTACAAATATTACATGACGTCATTCCAGGGTTGGCAATTTCCCGGGAAATAAGAGTATTTCACAGGATGGCGGGAAATACCGGGAAATACTGGGAAATACCGGGAAATATGAATCTTCGTGGTCTTTTTCATTCCAAAATGTCAAGATGAGTCTCTATATTCCCCTATATCTACTATGGTTTATATCTGTGTAGACTGATAAGCCTATAGGTAAAACATTCTGCAATAAAAAAAGAAATAATAATTGTTTATTTAGAGAAAAAAAACATCATTATTTTCTAGACAATTTTCTTCCCTATATACAAGTCTATGTAGTATTTGCCAACTGTCTATTTTATTGTATATGAGAACACCCCTCATTACTATAGTAACCTGCCACTAATAAAAGCTGTTTTTGGAATTTTGAGAAAATCCCTGTTGATAACAGGGATAATCCATGTACAGTGTAAGTGTAATTGTTTTACAACTTGACATGACCATATACAGACCACCTGGGTTCTTATTATACAGTATGACACAAAAGGTGTGAGAGAAGGCTGACAATTAACAGCCTGTTGTCATAGTCTGATATGGTTTATTAAAGTATATTAAAGTCTCATCAATGTACATGCAAATAAGTAGACATTAGTAGGCTTTTGGCCAATTGTAACGATAGTCTTCACGTTAAATAAATGTCATAATAATAATGCAAATAAGTAATACAAATGCAAAGCATAAAACAACAGTACATTGTCAGTCATATAAGACTTGTTAGACACTATGTATATGCACATCATGCATGCTAAGATCATTTATTCTCATTTCTTGATACTGAATATTAGTGTGGGAGAACGTTGACAATTAACAACCTGTTGTCTAAGCATAGTCTGATCATGATGACGTTATCCTTGTGAATTGTATCTAGCAGACACTCCGATGCTTCCTAAAAAATGAAGAAGTAATTTACAAAAAAATAATACAACCAAAATATAAATGTCATGGTTGCCAAATATTCCACCTGATGAGTACCCCTAGTTGGGAATGAAACAGATCTATACATTGTAATTAAGCCCTATATCTAATTATTAAGTTGTTGATTGTTTAATTAACTATTACTGAGCTTAAAACTTAATTTAAATAACTTTAATTATCAAATAATAACATCAAAATTCATATTTCCCGGTATTTCCCACTTTGGGGAGTATTTACCGGGAGAAATACCGGCCCTGGTATTTCCCGGCCAACCCTGCGTCATCCAGACATAAACGAGTCTAAATTATTATTTTTTACCTTTGGGAATTTTTTTTGTCACGATTGGGAAAAACGTTTGGGTTTGGAAATGGGTTTGAACAAATAACGGGTAAAATATGGGCAATATGTTACGCTGTCTACTTTATTTGTTCGCCCCTGTATTTGTAGGACTACCCAGCAGAGGAGGTTCTTAGTGCCCATTTCCTACAGACCGAGTACCGGCCCGAACTGATTGACCTTGTCATAGAGAAACTCACCCCACAAAACATGAGGTTAGTCCCGTCCTGGACGCCATTAACCCTTTCAACACCACGGTATAGTGGTAATGGCAAATATTGTAGATCCAGATGAGCCGGCTCGTGACGAGCAGTCTCATCAGGATCTGCACTTTTTGCACGTAATTTTCATATTTTTTGTGATAAAAAATTAACCCGTTTCATAAATGGACTAGTCTGAAAATCATTTTGTGACAAATGGATTGGTTGCAAAATTAACGTATCGAAATCCATTCTAGTTACTTAGGGGTGAAAGATAAACCCAATATTGTCATTATTTCTGTCCCAATTTTATCATGAATGCATTTTCACGGCTGAGTAGCGGCTGCTGTTGATTTACCTCATCATAGAGACACACACCATACACAACTGTGGCCCGTTTCACTAAACTTTGTACAACTAAAATGTTCATAAGTGCAAACTTAAGACCATCCGGAAATTTCAATTGATTTGATTTACATGTATTGAGCATAGGCTGCATATGCAGCCTATGCTCAATAAATGTAAATTCAATAATTGTTAATGTGAAATTTACAGACTATCATAATTTTGCACTTACGAACATTTTAGTCGTACAAAGTTTAGTGAAACGGGCCCCAGGACGTTTCTTTCATCCAGGACTTCACAAATGAATGATGAATAAATCCAAAATATTTGTTCGGTCCCAATTTTATCACGAATACGTTCTCTGCTGATTATCAGCTCAGATTGTTTTAATTCATCATAGAGAAAGTCAACCTACACAACGACGTTTGTTTCATCATGGACGTCACTAATGAATGGCGAATAAATCCAAGATGGCCACCGAAAATTAATTCTTTTGGTCACAATTTCATCATGACCGTATGACTTGTGTTCTGTTCTAACTACATACTATGTGCACTTAGCGATTGTGAATCTACTGGTATTACAATCCCAGAATCCTCCCCCGACCGCCCCATTCCACCCACCACCCACCTTCCAAGCACACGTTTGTCAACATACCCAATCAACATCAGAGAACGAGGTCTCTTGTGTTGCTAGGGTTAATGTGACTAACATGCGAGTTTGCAGGTCATAGAACATTAATCGGGCGAAATATTAGCCCAAGCCCATTATAATTGTATACAATAAACTATGCTTGACCCTTTCAACACCACAGGCCTGGATAGTGGTATTGGTAAAAGTGTAGATCTTGATGAGCCGGCTCGTGACGAGCCGGCTCATCAGGATCTACACTTTTTGCAATTAATTTTCATATTTTTGAGAACAAAATCACCCCCTTTTCATAAATGGACTACCGGTAGTCTGAAAATCATTTTGTGACTGTTGAATTGGTTGCAAAATTAACATATCAAAATCGATTCCCTTTACTTTTTGTATTGGGGATGAAAAGGTTAAACTAACTCGTCAGGTGACTTATGGGCTGCTGACCGTTGTATTGCAGGGTGGCTGTGGTTGCCAAGAAGTTTGAAGGCCAGACTGACAGTAAAGAGGAGTGGTATGGCACGGAGTACAGACTGGAGAATATCTCCCCGGAAAAGTTGCAGGTACCATCACACACTTAGTGTCTGAGTTATGTCAATTATTATGAGTCAATGAGGTTGTGTTTCCCCCAGCCAAATTATCTTGAGATCGTGGGCGGTGGGCATTTTGGATTTAAAGATACAAACCAAAAATTAACCATACCAGCAGTTTTAGCATGTTATAATTATATATATGCACAGGCTGATCTTGATCTACACTGGTCACTTTATGTCATAAAGTCATCACATTGTCTATCTGTCTGTTCAAGATTCACTTTAAAGTTTTCGGCTGCCAATTACCTCTGTTATCTAAGTCTGATTGTCTTGGAACTTTATATCCTTATTTGTCATCATCCATATTTATTGCAAATGCTAGTATGACGAGACGGTTCAAATCTTTTTCATGACTCTCATTGCCTGATTGTGTTTCCAGGCGTGGGCGGACAGCGGACTGCACGAGAGCCTCAGCCTGCCAGAGAGGAACGAGTTTATACCGACCAACTTTGACATCGTACCCCGGGAACCTGAGGTAACCTCGCTATAGACACACTTACACACGTTCTAACTGGTGCGGAAATGGTTAAGTTTTTTGGTCTAGTTTCTCACAGGTAACCTCTCTATAGCCACACTACACACGTTCTAACTGGAGAGCATGGGTTAAGTGTCTAGTTTTCTCAGGTAACCTCACTTATTAGACGCACTACACACGTTCTAAACTGGAGAGGCTGGGTTAGTGGTCTAGTTTCTCACCCAGGTAACTCGCTATAAATAAAAAACAACACAACAATTAAAAAAAAAACACACACTACACCCAGTTTCTAAACTGGAGATGGAGGCAATGGTTAAAGTGGGAAAGTCTAGTTTCTCACCCAGGTAACCTCACTATAGACACAAAACCTAACGTTTCTATACTGGAGGGCTATTTGGGTTAAGCGTGGTTCTAGGTTTCTCACCCAGTAACTCGCTATAGACACCATTCACACGTTTAACTGGAGAGGATGGGTTAAGTTGGTTAGTTCTCACCCAGGTTAAACCTCGCCTATAGACAACATACCACAACGTCGTAATCTGGAGAAAGGCATGGGTTAAGTGGTTAGTTTCTTCACCCAGGCCTGTATTCTCGCTTTTGGAACACACCCGGTGCCAAAGAAATTTCGAAAAAACTGGAGAGGCCTTATGGGTTAAGGGTGTGGTTCTAGTCACCCAGGTAACCTCGCTATAGACACACTACACACGTTCTAACTGGTTAGGAACATGGTTAGTGGTCTAGTCTCACCCAGGTAACCTCGCTATAGACACAACTACAGCAACGTTCTACTGAGCTGGTTCGAGTGGTCTAGTTTCTCACCCAGGTAACCTCGCTATAGACACACTCCCACACACGTTCTAACTGGAGAGGCATGGGTTAAGTGGTCTAGTTTCTCACCCAGGTAACCTCGCTATAGACACACTACACACGTTCTAACTGGAGGAGAGGCATGGGTTAAGTGGTCTAGTTTCTCACCCAGGTAACCTCGCTATAGACACACTACACACGTTCTAACTGGAGAGGCATGGGTTAAGTGGTCTAGTTTCTCACCCAGGTAACCTCACTATAGACACACTACACACGTTCTAACTGGAGAGGCATGGTTAATGGTCTAGTTTGGTCACCCAGGTAAGTCGGCTATAACACTACACACGTTTCTCAGAGAGGCCCATGGGTTAAGTGTCCTAGTTTTTCTCACCCACCGAACTCACTATAGACACACTAACACGTACACACGTCTAACTGGAGAGGAGGCTGGTTAAGTGGTCTAGTTTCTCACAGGTAACCTCGCTATAGACACACTACCACACGTCTAACTGGAGTGGCATGGGTTAAGTGGTCTAGTTTCTCACACCAGGTAACCTCACTATAGACACAACTACTACACACGTTCTAACTGGAGAGGCATGGGTTAAGTGGTCTAGTTTCTCACCCAGGTAACCTCACTATAGACACACTACACACGTTCTAACTGGAGAGGCATGGGTTAAGTGGTCTAGTTTCTCACCCAGGTAACCTCACTATAGACACACTACACATGTTCTAACTGGAGAGGCATGGGTTAAGTGGTCTAGTTTCTCACCCAGGTAACCTCACTATAGACACACTACACATGTTCTAACTGGAGAGGCATGGTTAGTGGCATGGTAAGTCTCACCCAGTTTAACCTCACTATAGTCAACCACTACACATGTTTCTAACTGGAGGAGAGCATGGGTTAAGTGTCTTTAGTTTTCTCACAGGTAACCTCACTATAGACACACTACACATGTTCTAACTGGAGAGGCATGGGTTAAGTGGTCTTAGTTTCTCACCCATGAAACAAGCATATCCCATGTTTTTCGGATCCGTACTTTTGCAGTATGCAAGTACAGTGGAACCTCTCTAAACCAGACACCCAGAAACATCCGTGATCTAATTTTTGATATGTTTCTTGGTCAGTTGTCTCAGGTGATACTGTCTGTTCATGATCGCATTGCACACAACTGGCTCAGAATGATCAAATGCCTGATTGATAGTGAAATGTCTCGAAGCCGGATGCCCTGGGGACCTCCCAGGGTGTCCGGTTTAAGAGATGTTTTACTGTATTAGACAATCCCAGGCAATCGCTGTTAGGTAAAGCATCAGAGTTGGAAAGTAACGCTCATCCCTCAACATTGGCGAGCTTAAATCAGGTTGAGCAAGACTTGCTCAACTTGATTTAAGCTTGCCAATGGCATGTAAGCTGAGTGGACTGCATTTGATTTACAATGGTCACTTGCCTGAATTGGGCTTGAACTTGGTCGATCTGATGAGAACTATTTTTTGTTGGTTTCTAATGCTGTAACATTGGAATTCAATACCGGATTCCCTGGGTTCAGTTCTCAACTACGCATGAAAAATATTGTTTTATATGACTGTATGTTACTGGGACTCTTTCACATTTTACATTTTGTAACTCAAGAAATTGGATTTAGGACTTTTGCAACCAGTCCTGCTAATCTGGCTCAGTGCGCTTTGAGGGAGTCGTGTTCAAGTTATTTATAAATTAATTCATAGTTAACCCTCACTACGCGGGAGACGAAATTGTCGTCTGTTGTTTTTCGTTTTTGCATTAATTCTGAACAAAAAACCTGTTTTGACAGCACATGAGAATCGTCTCATGCGCCGCCAAAACATATTTTTATTAAGAAATATTGATAATAAAACATTTTCAGCAAACGACAAAATTTAATTCAGCATAGTAAGGGTTAATGAAATAAAATAGGTTTTAATCAAAACAATTGCAGTAATTAATCATGAAATATAAACAGATATTTGTTTTGTATGGAATAATGCATTTCAGTACACATAAATAACAAGGACATCATTATCACTAAGCTAATCCCCTCGCTGGCAGCCTTGATAACGAAAAAAAACAACAACATTTTTATAACATATATTTGGCTTACAAACAAGGTGAACATCTGTGACCTTGACCATGGTCGGTCAGACGTGGGTCATATGCAAAACAAAGCACCAGTCCTCGGCACACATTGTGGCCAAATGTTATCAAAATCGGTTGAGCTGTTGAGTTATTGAAAAATGATGTTACTAACACACATACGTAAGATAGATTAGTGCACTCAATAGCAATTCTGGTGGAATCATCTACAGATGAGCATCTGCCCAGTCTGATCAGGATCTGCACGATTTGCCATTCAGTCAGTGAATGAGTGGTAACAACTTTCATTGAGAATAAAGCACATAGAAAAGAAAACATTGGTAAGGGCTGTTCCAGTATAAACAACCTGGGAGGGGGGGACACCACCTTTTATTTATTTTGGGTTATCCTACCATAGAAATGCGAATTAGTAGCTTTGGCACCCACCCATAGATGTGCCTTTACCTTGAAAACACCGACCCATAGATGTGATTTAATTGGTTGTGAAAACAACCACCCATAGATGTGATTTAATTATAGTGATTTACGAGTCTCCGTTGTTTATGAAATCCAAAAATCAGTTCACATGCATATGAGTGGTGCGTAATGACATTTAGAGACATTGGTAAGTTTTGATACCTGTAAAATCAGAATACAGCATGAACAGGTGTAACCTTTACCACCTAAGTAACTGGAATGGTCATTTTGCTACCAATCTACCCGTCACGAAATGATTTTGAGACTGGTACATTTATGAAAAGGGGGTGTTTTTGTTCTCAAAAATATGAAAATTACTTGCAAAAGTGCAGATCCTGATGAGACGGCTCGTCACAAGCCGGCTCATCTGGATCTGCACTGTTTGCAAACCTGCTATAGCGGGCTTTCGGGTTCAAAAGATTAAGCTAAGAAGAGGATATATTTTATGAGCATATTATAGTGACATTTTGTAAAAACGTGTCGGGTCACCATGTGTCGTATAGCTGTGTAAATTCCATGATATGTTTATGTACTATATGTACACATGTATAGCATATATTTGCAGCTAATAATACTTTCACTACCATATGTTTTCTTTCAGCAAACAGCTTTTCCAGTTATGATTAAGGTAAGAAACATGTATGGATTACAATACAGTAGTATGGATTACAATACAATAGTATGGATTACAATACTCGGGGAACACCGAATCACAGCATTCTACAATCACGTGGTACATTCTACGACTAGCAGGGTATAGTCCTGAAACATTTGATCTAATGGTGTTTAATGGCCTGTCAACAGCTAAGGTAATTTTAGGGTAAAATCCCATATGTTACCTGTAATGATAGGGGGTAAATCCCAAATTCAGAGGGATGGATTGTGGCCTAGGGGTTAGAACATCCGACTTCAAATCTGGAAAACCTTGCCTTAGGCATCAAAAATACTTTCTTAGTATTTCCATCCCACTGGTCTGTCGGATGAGACTTTAAACTGTGGTCCCGTCTCTATATGACCCTAGCTGTTGTTGGGACGTTAAACCAATTCTCTTTCACTTTTTCTCCTGAATATTTGCAGAAAAAAATATATCAGCCCTGAAATTAGAAGGTCCCGAAAGAAATTAAACACAAAGAATACACATGTTCAAATGCCAATAATTCCAGCACAAAAATATTTACACAATTCCCCCAACCCCCCCCCCCCTAACATTTGATTGTCCCGGTAGCAAGTCTGTCCAACATTTATATCCCAGTAAACGCCCAACTAAGCTGAACTACTTTTTCCGTAAACAAGTGAGGCGCAGTGTAAAATAAACTGAAAATAAACACATTTCTTGATTTATTTATTTCAAAATGCTGGAATTATAAGGAAGAATGGCCTTTTTGTTGAATTTATTGGGGATATAATGGACTTGGAAAAGTCGCGGGAATACTGTACGAGGCCTTAAAAAAAAATTACAATTTTTCGAGAAGAAAAAAATAAAAAAAATGATAAAAAAATGATTTTTTTCTTTTTTTTCCGAAAATTGTAATTTTTTATCGCTTCGTCCAGTATTCCCACGACTTTTCCAAGTTTATACCCCGATAAATTCCACAAAAAGGCCATTCATTCCTATAATAAAGCCTTTAGCAAAGGTCCCAGAGGCCAACAGTATGTCACATTTGACACTGTGTTCAGGGTGTATAATATGCACCCTCAGAACAACATACAATGTTACAATGTCTTGTGTAAATGGTCTACATTGTGAAAATACCGTAATTATGATATTGCTGCTTAGCTGTTGCCCATGGTGTATAATACCCCTTCTGCAAGGATATCGTATCTTAACCCATTGTCCGTGCGTCCGTGCGTCCGTCCGAAATCTGCGTTAAAGTTTTTAAATACCTTATATCTCTGCAGTCCTAAGTCACATTGACTTGAAACTTCATATGCTTATTAGTCAGCATCCATATATTCATTCTGTGTCCCACTCATGCGGCTCCTGTGCCCCTATGTCAAGGTCAAATGACTTAGAAGTTTGTGTTAATGTTTTTGTCAAAGTTTTCACATACCTACTATCTCTGTAACCGTCAGTCAGATTTGCTTGAAACTGTGTATGCTTATTGGGCATCAAACTTCAAATAAATACACTCTGAGACCATCAAATGCCTCGGCGGGCTCGACATGCGGGCCGCGGCCATCTGGTTATCATTTCTCATCGAAATTGTATGTTGTGAGCACTCATCAAGATGTTTCAAATGGTGGCCACACCATATACTTTTAGGGAGATACGAGAAAAATAATAATTTTTTTCTATCACCAAAATTGTGAATCCCCAGCATGACATGGGTTAACAATGAATCGAGCCTTAGGGTTTCATACCTTAACCCTGTTTTATGCTGAGGATACGCCATGTTGTTATGGCAAATACTAAACATTTTCTTTATATGTGTATAAAAGTGTATGTCGTGACCACCATTTGACCACCAACATATACTTTAATTGACAAATAAGAAAAATAAAACTTTTCACTGTTGCCCATTGTGTATAATACCCCTTTCTGCAATGATATTGTATCTTAACAATGAACCAATCTTTAGGGATTCATACCTTAATGGTGAATCTTACTGGGATTGACATGTGATCCGGTGTTGCAAGGGAGCCTGGTACTGTATCAGGATGCTGTCTGTCGGTGATGAAAGTTGTTATGCCCCATTCTTGGTAGAGCCGAGAGGCATATAGTGATTGGACGGTGTGTCCGTCCTTGTGTGTGGTCCAATTAACCCTCACTACGCGGGAGACGTATATTGTCGTCTGCTGTTTTTCATTTTTGCCTTAATTCTTAACAAAAAACCTGTTTTGGCAGCACATGAGAATCATCTCCAGTGGAGACGATTCTCATGCTCTGTCAAAACAGGTTTTTATCAAGAAATATTGAAAATAAAACATTTCCTGCAGACGACAAAATTTAAGCAGGAATTCCTCCAATCTTACACCAGCGGCATTTGTGTTCCGACAGGCCACATTTTCTTGTTACTGAAATTATACTTCTCCATTCAAGTATATTCCCATCTGTATATGACTTTGCTGTTGAATGTATGTAAAAGCCCATTCAATCAATTAATCAAACTTCTTGTTGCAGGATACTGGCCTGACGAGGTTGTGGTTCCGACAAGATGACAAATTCCTCCTTCCTAAAGCTTTCGTCAACTTTGAAATCACTAGGTATGTTTGTTTATTTACAGTGATTCTGGAGGGATTTATTCAAAATAGTAGTTGAATAAACTATATTTATTACATAAAATGTCCTTTTGCAGTGTAATTACTTTCAAATATAATAAATATATAAGTGAGACCGCTGCAGAAAACATATTACCGGTAGGTGACCAGTTCAGCTTCAATGTATGATCTATTGCATATTCAATAAATAGAATTTGAATTTAACAATCTAAACCGGACACGCAGACAGTCTGTGTATCCTTAATTTGATGGGTTTCATTGGTGCATAGCTATGATGATAATGTCTGTTCAAGTTCGCAAAGCACAGCCGCATACCTTGGCATAGTCATATATCTGATTTACAGTGGAGCATCTCTAAATCAGACACCCTGGGGACCTCACAGGGTGTCCGGTTTAGAGAGGTTCCACTGTATTATAAATGTATCCTCTGTACAAATGTTTATGTATAGTATTGTCTATAAATTGTGCCATCGTCACATATCGCGTACTGTTTGAAGGATTTTGTACTGTATTTGTAGAAGTTCACCTAAACAAGTATCAAACAGTGTTTAGTATTAACCCTTTCACCCCTAAGTAACTGCAATGAATTTTGATATGTTAATATTGCAACCAATCCAACCATCACAAAATGGTTTTCAGACTAGTCCATTTATGAAAAGCCTTAAAGCCGGCTCATCTGGATCTGCACTGTTTGTATAAACCGCTATAGCGGGCTTTCAGGTTCAAAGGATTAAATGAGAATTAATCGACATGCTATGCTTGTTTTCCTGCAGCCCCCTCGTGTACATCGACCCTCTACACGCCAACATGGCAACATTGTTTGTCCACCTATTCAAGGACGCGCTGAATGAATATTCCTACTCCGCGGACATCGCTGGACTGCGCTACAACCTGAACAGTACCGTGTATGGCGTGAATGTAAGTGTTTTTAGTTGACGTGGAAATAACAAGCTGCCTGGACATACAATATTACATTTAGCAACCAGTGCCATTACATGTATTTTCGCCTGAATAATTATATCCGTTTGAAGGTGTCATTCGGGTGACCTTGACTTTCATAGGGATGGGTTGTGGCCTAGGGGTGACTTCCTATCCGGAGGTTGTGGGTTCAAACCTCGCCTTAGGCATTAAAAATACTTTCATAGTATTTCCATCCCACTGGTCTGTCCGATGAGACTTTAAACTGTGGTCCCGTCTCTATATGACATTAGCTGTTGCTGGGACGTTAAAACTATTCACTTTGACTTTCATGGGTGAAACACGCGCCGGCCATCACCTTGTTAGAGAGTGCATTAGTATCACTTGTACTTGATTGGTTATACCACTGATAGGCTCTCTATATACAGTACAGGTATATTCCGCATGTTTTGTCAACTTTTGACTTTATTTATGAAAATACAGTCAGAATTCATTACAACGGCATAGTTCGTCAGAGATGAATCTGCCGTTATAACGAATATGCCGTTATAACGAATATGCCGGTATAAAGAATCGGCGATTTTCTCCTCGCTATCAGACTGTCGTGATAATTCTGGTAATTGGAACATGTCGGTAATTGGTAACCACGCATTGTATCGACGCTATTTGCTGTCATTTTACATTAGCATTATCGGCGAGATATATACTTATTTGTCACCACATTGATAAAGCAATGCATATATACGAATTTATATCAAGGAAACAAACACAATTCAAAGCTAATCCGGTATTTGACAAAGTCTAGGTTGCAGGCGAACCTGTTGTTAATTGTAGAGCGCGTGGTGAATACCGGATTATCTGTGAAATTGTTTCTTTATTGTTAGCAATTCGCAAACATGTGCATTTATAAAATAAACACATATTTTAATAAACAGTTTGTTTTAATTTTACATGCTAAAATTTATAAAATTGCAAAGCAAAAACATGTAGAGTGGTTTCCCTTTAAATATTTATTTCATGACGATTCGTCCCTATCTGAACTCGCCCCAGAGGCAATGCTACACGATAATTATTTAAATTGTTCACGATTATGATATTTTTTTATTTACAATCTATCGGTCCTTGCTGGATTTAATCACTTGTAAATTTAGTTGCTAACTGTTCATTTCTTAATTGATGTTTGCAAAATAGTACATCACAGCAGGTGACAAGGTACCGACACGTTAATTGCCGCGATTTATGACAGCAGGTCGGGGTTAATCAGCTGTGAAATTGTTTAGATATGGTCAGTGACTGTTTCCCGAATATCGGTTTCCAGCACGTAATGCCGGATAACAGAGCTGGTACCAGCGACGCCGGGTACCAGCGATGCCGTTATCATGGTTATGACGCACATTATATGGTCAGTGACTGGTTCCCGAATATCGGTTTCCGTAATGCCGGATAACAGAGCTGGGTCAGAGCTGGGTACCGGCGCCGTTATAACGCACATTAAATAAGACTTAAACTGTGTATTCGTTTGCGGGAATTCCCTGCCGGTGCCGGAAGCCGAATTTGCCGGTATATCGAGCAGATTAAAGAGCATGCCGATTGGTTTGGCGGCTTATTGTGCCGGGAGGCGAATATGCCGCTATAACGTGTGCCGCTGTAACGAATTCTGACTGTATTGTAAATTTTGTAAACTTATTTAATGAAATTACGCTGATCTCCAAAGGCACAAAATCACATGGTGTGTTTCAAATGTATTCCATTTGCAGCTGGGGGTCAAGGGTTACAGTGACAAGCTGGCCGTCCTCCTCCAGAAGGTCATAGAGAAGATGGTGTCCTTCAAGGTCGACCCACAGAGATACGACATCATCAAGGAACTGGTAAGACCATGAGCAGGATTTTCCTCCTGAGAAAATAAAACTTTCACCACTTATTTTTTCATGCAGTGTAAATAGTGGCAACGTTTGACACATGTAAGACATCATGGAATGGGAACACTTGACTTGAGCTTTTGGGGCTCATTAATTGGTTTGTTGACCTTATCAAATTCAAGTCAATGCACGATACAACAGTTACTGTCTGTTCCACGTTTTGCTGCCAACGAACATGTTAAATTACCATAGGAAAATCGTTTTTTCGCAATAAAATCAATATTTCAGGGAATTTCATCAAATAATTTTTTTTGGGGAGGGTGACTTTTTTGTTATTGATGAAAAAGTACTTACTTTTAAATATTTTTTAAATTTAATGTGTTTGATAGCCAAATGTTCGTTGGCTGCAAAATGTGGAACAGATAGTAGTTGTCTCACCCATGTTTGTAGAAAGTGAGAAATAGTGGTCACGATTCTGGTTTTCAGAGTACGTGAGGAATATAATTCCGCACGTACTGAAAATTTTGTCAACTTTGACACCATTTACGGCAAATATTGTGCATTTTGTAAACATATTTCATGAAATTGCGCAGATATCGGAAGGTATAAAATCACATGGCATGTCTCATACATTGGCCGGATCTTTACTTCACCAACAGCTTCCTCATATTGGCTTCTAACTACCCTGTGTCATTCCCAGTGGGTGAGAGACTCCCCAGCGATCGCCTTGTTATCAGTGAGTGTTTATGCAGTCAACTCACAGCGATATAGAGAATACCAGACTAGTGTCTTTTGATAAAAAGTTTATCAGGCTCGGCTAGGAAACACGTAGGAAGTCTTCGGCTTGCCGAATGAGAAATTATGACGTGGTTTTTGTATCAGGTCAATGCCTAATACAGCAATATGTTATCAGTCAGTATGTATTAGGCCAATACAAAGCTCGTTAACTGATAAAGTTCCTTATTATGTTGCAGTATGGCCGGAGCCTGCGGAACTTCCACGCGGAGCAGCCCCACCAACACGCCGTCTACTTCACCTCGGTCGTCATGAGTGAACTGCTCTGGACCCAGGAGGAATTACTCGAGGCCCTCGATGGTATTGTAATATGTGTACCAGTATAGAGAATTTATGCAATTATCATTTGGAAATGCAGAATTGATTTACCTTGGTTTTTGCGTATCATATAAACCAACTTGTGAACTTGGTCATCATTCGCAAACTGCTGTTGACACTGGAGGAATTACTCTAGGCCTAGATCATGGTACTGCAGTCTGTGAGTAGAGCATATATAAAAGATCTTACAGGTGTGAGGGTTTAATATGATATTTATTAAATAGTTTTAATTACCATCGCGTGATGCAGCCGCTTCAATTTCAAAATTTTCGTACGACCGTTGTGAACTGGTCTGGTGAGGTAAATAGAGAATTGTAGGTTAGTGCCGTGAATGGGAAAAAATATCTGGCCGCGCCAGATATTTTTTTCCCATTCACAGCGCTAACCTACTATTCTATTTATCCCGTCAACACCTACAAATAGCTTTAAAATGCAATAAAAATAACCCTAGCCACCGCACATATTCATACGCAGTGATTAGGTTGTATTGACAGGATCTCAAAAATGTTTCACGGCACATACGCACTGTGTTGATGGGATAAAGGTGCATTCTAGTAACGTCATGAGACACATGCATTACGTAGGTGTTGGTTCGGCCCTGGAATGAGCATTGTCTACGGCCATGGTCAAACTGTTACTGCATGCGTTGTACGTTTGAACACAACGCTGTAAGCGGTGTCGAACAACGGCAGTCATGTAACAATACTAGCTTCTTGTGGTTTCTATTTGTAGAAGTGACCATAGAGAAACTGATGGCCTTCTCACCTCAGCTGCTGTCCAAGCTCTACATTGAAGGCATCATATATGGCAACGTCACAAAACAGGTGGGTGCGTTGGCATGTTAGCACCCAGGGGGGCGTTTCACTAAACTTGGTACGATCTAGAAGTTCGTAAGTGCAAAACTAGAACTGACAACAAAGTTCAAAATCTTTCACATTGTTATTCATAAACAAAGTCAAAAGTTGACAAAATTTCCCGAGTACATGCGGTTTTGTTTTGACACCATTTACGAAACATTTTGTAAACGCATTTCATGAAATTACGTAGATGTCCAAAGGTACAAAATCACATGGCAGGTCTCATATATGGAAACATTTTTCTGATTTTCTTAATTGATATAGGCAAAATATGGCAATACGACAAACGATGCAATACCCAGGCAGGGCTCCAGATAAGGAATTAGTAATTGAGTATAATGTCACTCCCATCATTTCTGTCAGAAGCAATTAGGTATTTCAAAATTTGAATTGGGTAAAATAAAATCACTACTGTTTACACATCAACAGACCGCAATAATTTAATATTTTGCTTCAAAATTAAAACATGTCTTGGCATTACATTAGAATTGTCTCCTTGGAGACAATTCTAATGAAATACCAAGTTGTGTTTTCATAGAAAATAAGAAAAATATGCTATATTTGTGGTCTGTTTATTGTTTTCTGCAGCATGATAAAGGTACCACAATTTTTTCTATTGCTTTTTGATACTCGCTACTTCTGATTTCAATAGGGTTTTTGGCAATTTTAATTGGGTATTTAAGCAAATACGCAGCTTATCTGGAGTGCTGCCCAGGACCATTTCTACTATGCTCCTTTCAATAAACCAATCGTCTATCTGTGCTCCTTACTCCATGTATTGTCAATGCTGATTTTATGGTATATTCCCGTCTGTATATGTGGCTGTGACTGGTGAAATGAGGCTTATCAGTTTTATGATCAGTGTAGATCCAGATCAGACTGTGCATCTGCACAGTCTGATCAGAATCTGCACTGTTCACCGTTGCATAAATGAAGCACGGGTCATGCATCTAACAAGCAAAATAGATCATTATCAGCCTACATGAGCGTCCTATTTGATCATAAGCTACACTGGTCACAAATCCCACAAGCCCCATGTTTCCAGTCACAGCCACACATATGCCTTTCTGTTCAATGGACAGAAAACGCCAATCAATCAATCGAACCCTTTCTCCAGCCTGCCCTAGAGATTATGGGTAACGTGGATTTTATGTTCGAGGAGATCGTCATCAAAATTTGACACAAAATTAAATTCTGCATGAGCTTCAAATTTTGTGTCAATGTTTAACATCACATATATGTAAAATACAGTCAACCCTCGTTTATTGAAAGTTCAGGGGGACAGAAGGAAACATTTTGAGTTGACGAAAGTTTGAGTTGACGAGAGTTATTATACATTGACACAAAATTATTATACAGGGATCCTCTAGATTATCGGACAAAAAATGGCAGTTTTTTTTACGATATTTTTCTTAAAATAGCCGCTACGGGCATAAGATTTTCACAGAACAATCGTCAGTTCTTGCTTTCTCAATGCATGCAAACTATTTAGCAAACTGTGCCATCTTTATCACTTAAAATTGGGTCAGATCATCAGTCGTAAGATTGCCCCAAAATTAACATCGACAATCAGTTATCCGGACAAATAAATGTATAACCGTCTTATAACTTATATTCTCACCTTAAAATCATAATTTTATCGCCTGAAAACCAGTGTAAACAGCATTGTGTAGTTTTGCAGAAAACACAATCACTATTCGCTTCTTGGAAAACATTGTATTTATAGAATTTATTGTATTTATAGAACAACTCTGATACGACGTAATGGGCGCACTCGATTGGAAGCCCCCGCACGACTTTTGACGTTGTAAACAACTTGTGGACAGAGTTGAGGAATGTTTTCTGCAAATTTTACTAAATGTTTACCTTGGCGATATATTCTTCACACTGGCATGGAAACAGCAAGCGTCTGAGTGACTTAGATGTGTTCTTTGCAAAATCTGATCAAATGAATGCGTTTAGTTAACAGGTATTTTCATTTGTCCAATAAACTGATTGTCCGGATAACTGGTATGACCCCTGTACAGGAAAACATATACGTACGACCAAGAATTTGACTGAGTTATAAGTAGTTTGACTCAAGAAATGTTGAGATAACGAGTTTAGACTGTATGACTAATTATCTCCAGCATGCCCTGGAGATAACGGGTAACGTGGAGCGTGTGTTCCGTGAGACGGTGGACACGCGGGAACTGTTGCCGAGCCAACGCCGTCGCCTCCGTGAACTGCAGCTGCCGCACGGGTCGTACTACGTGTACCGGCGCACCAACACCGTACACCGCAGCTCCAGCCTCGAACTCTACTACCAGGTGGGACTCCAGCAATTATCCCACGCCCCTCCCTTCTGCCAATAGACAGGTGCAACTGGTCACAAGCCGACTCATCTGGATGTACAGTGTTTGCAAGTGTTTGCTTTATGGTCTGTGGGGTTGACAGGGTCAATGCCAGCAGAGCTCCAGATGAGTTTTGTATCTAATGAGTATTATACCCCCATATTTCAATGCGTATTTTACTTTTATGAATGCATTATCAATGTTTTTCCTTTAATATAAATACAAATGTAGATGATAAATGATGAAAAAATAAAACTAATTAAAAAATTCACTTATTTGAGCTGCAAAAAGCAAACGCTAGCGTTTGCAGCTCAACTAAGTAAATTTTCAACTTTATTACTGTATTTTCACAACTCAATTTGAAAATCAATGTGTATTTTCACATTGCTGTCAGTATATTGTACTCCCACTTTTGATATAATCAATGTATATTCTGCTAAAATAAATGTGTAAAATACGCCAATATGCCCCTTATCTGGAGCTCTGCTCCCACTTCCCTTCCTTCTGCCATTAGACGGGCCGACCCATCTGGATCTACAGTGTTTGCTTTATGGTTTGTGGGGTTGACAGGGTTAATGCCAGACTGGCGTGATGGTCGCCTGTGCACATAGCCTCATTTCTTGTTTAACCCTTTCAACATCACAGGCCTGTATAGTGGTATTGGCAAACTGTGTAGATCCAAATGAGCCGGCTCATGACGAACCGTCTCATCAGGATCAGCACTTTTTGCAAGTAATTATATATTTTTGAGAACACAAACACCACCTTTTCATAAATGGACTAGTCTTTTGTGACGATTGGATTGGGTGCAAAATTAACATATCATAGTCCAGTCCTGTTATTTAGGGGTGAAAGGGTTAATAAATATTATATTAAATCATCACTATGTAAGATCCTCCATCTATAACAGGCTACATGTGACTGAACATGAATCTCTCTGCATTTATTTCCATAGAGTTAATAATTTTCTCATGGTTAATAACTTTTGGTAAAAATAAATTTTTCATATTCTAACATCAAAATTCCTGAGCTGAAAAGTCCCAATTTCACTTGTTGATCTACACAATTCCTGTAATTAATAAATAATTTATTTAACTATCATTTTGAAATACAGAATTTATTCCCTTCCCCCCCCCCCCCCCCCCCCCCCCCCCCCCCCCCCCCCCCACCCCCCCCCCCCCTCTTTTGGATTTACATTTTTAGGATTTACAAATATGAAATAAAAAAACTCAATATTTTGATGACTAACATGTTATTGACAAACATTACAGGTTGGCCAACAGGCGACCCACACCAACATTCTCCTGGAGCTGATGGTGCAGGTGATCTCCGAGCCCTGCTTCAACATCCTCCGCACCAAGGAACAGTTAGGTAACACTGGACATTAGGTATTACGTAACATTAGGCATTAGGTAACATTCTGCATTAGGTATCAGGTGATCGTTGACCTTGCATCACCATCCTCCAAGAGATGGGCCGTGGTCTAGGGGATACAGTATATAACTAGTTCACTCTCACACTGTCTGTTTCACGAAAGCTGCCCAAATTTTACGGCTAATTCAAAAACATTATTTTTTTGATAATATTAAATTAAAGGAAAATTTAAGAATTTTGTGAAATTTTGTCAAATATTGATTTTATTGGCGAAAAAACAATTTCCCCATGTTAAATCCCCATAGACATCTTCACTATACATGTAATAAATTATCAATATTTAACAAATTTTCACGAAATAAAAAGAAGGCTCATTCTTAAATTTTGATAAAATTTAATAGTTGTTGAATAGTGGGAAATAATACACGAATGCGTCTGCTTCCGGTAAGCAAAGAGTGAGCGTAGTGCTTGCACGGATGCCGACGGACACGAGTGTATTATTTCCGCTATTCAAACATGTACGATGGAATATCCTATTTATTACACTTCCACGGCGGATACATATGCACATTTACTCTATTTTTGAGATTATAATCAATCAATTGTGATGTGCTCATGAATAGTTATACAATGACGTGTTTTCCCGTGTTTTGACGTTACGTTGTGTGACGTCAAATGTGACGTCATTTAAGCTTTTTGAAATCCAAATTACGCAGCTGTTTCTATGAACCAGATATATTCAAGTGCATGTTTGGAATGTGTGCAATCACATTAACATTCTAGATTAGTCGAGACCTTTCCAAATTTTCAAATAACTTTATTTTGACTGTTATAAAAATTAAACATTTTGCATGGTAGCTCGTGGTTTCCAAGAAAACTGGTGTAGTATTTGTAAGGAGTTGATTACGGGTTTTCTCTCACAGTGAACCCATGCAAATAATTTGCAAGAGTGTAATAAAGGATTATGCTTTATTGTGGGCCTATTATATTTGTTATATCACAACGAGAATCTGCATGAATTTATGACATAAATATCTGATGCCATTGTGGTCTAGTCCATTAATGAGAAAACTGCTATTCACTATGATAGACTGCTGTTACATTTTCTTGTTCAAACCCTTTCACCCCTATATATCTGACATTGATTCTTCCATGCTCATTTCTGGGCTATTCCATTAAGTATTTTTAAAATGTCTGAAAAAAATACTGACAAACACTGCTGATCCTGATGAGATGGTTTGTTACAAGCCGTCTCATCTGGATCTACAGTGTTTGCAGTAAGCTGATTGCTTGGCCCTAAATGATACACTTTTGTGTTGCTGGGCCGTTACACACCATTCTATTCCATTTAATAAACTGTTTGCTTTATGCATGAAAGGGTGATGTTGTGATTTATTGCCGACCATTACAGGGTATATAGTGTTCAGTGGTATCAGGCGGTCAAGCGGTGTGCAGGGTCTAAGGGTGATCGTCCAGTCTGACCGGACACCGGAGTACGTGGAGGGCCGAGTTGAAGCATTCCTTAACAGCATGACGGTCAGTAGGTCATCCACGCTAATATCTGTAGCAACACATACTTATTTTAGTTAACTTTCCATTTGCTTTGAGCGATGTTCCTGTTGTCCACCATATTCTTACTTTGATTTTACATCACTAATTTTACGGGATGGATTGTGGCCTAGGGGTTAGAACATCTGACTTGCAATCCGGAGGTTGTGGGTTCAAACCTTGCCTTAGGCATCAAAAAATACTTTAGTATTTCCATCGCACTGGTCTGTAGGATGAGACTTTAAAATTGTGGTCCCATCTCTATATGACCTTAGCTGTTGCTGGGAAGTTAAACTTTTCAGAAACTGATTTGCCATCATCCATATTTTCATTATATAGCCCACACATGCTGCCTCTATGCTCAAGGTCATGTGACTTAGATACTTGCATTAAAGTTTTTGACGGGTACATTTGCCGTCAGTGTTATTGATTTGTTGTTCCCATAATATTCACTAAAGGCAACACTGGAGTCGATGTCTGGATGAAGAATACCAGAAGCACGTGTCGGCACTGACGACAAAACGCTGTGAGAAAGCAAAGAAGATGTCGGTACAATGTGCTCAATACTGGTCGGAAATCGGCTCACAGCAATACAACTTTGACAGAGGTACGGCGATCTGCAGTGCTGTGTCTACTGTCTGATTCATGAAACCTGTCCAAATATTACGGCTATATAAACAATGCAAAAACAATTAAATTTTTTTCAATCATATTATATTTTATCAAAATTTAAGAATGAGCGAAAAAAAATCCCCCACTTTATCCCCATAGAATTTAAGAAATAGTTGACCGATTTTCAAAATATAACTTGTTTTCTTAATTAGATCCTTTCCAAGCTTTCTCGCCAGGTTTCGGAGTCAATTTCCAATTATTATTTTGTTCAACTCCTCCGCCAAGTTCTCCACCTCTTTATATTATAGTGTCAAGGTCATTACCAAGGTCAGGAATGATCGAGACAAATTGTCTCCCCTATAATAATATGAACCAAGTATACTTCAATTGTTATGACGTTATGGCCAATATAGTTTGATCAGACGAACGAAAAGTGGTAACAATGCAGTTGAAGTGTAAGGGATAGGCTAGAGTAGATAAGTACACGTAGTCACTTAATCACTTATAATGTACACTATATTACATGGGGAACACACAGGAATACATGATACATTGATATGCGAACATCACTGTACTGTGCATGATACCATTCAATTACAAGGTTGTAAGCCAATCGACTGTTATACTTTGACGCAACTTAAAAAGCTATTGACGAATAAACTCAGTATGTGGTATCTCAATGGTCCCGTAGTGGACAATAGTATGAATGCACAAGTACTTTGATGGATCGCTAATCAAAGTGAAATAACATACAAGTACAACATGGCAGAACGAACATTGGAGGACAAATGACAATCATCTGAGCTACCCCAGTGCTGGCGTATCTCAATAGATAGTGGTAACCTCTGAGTATCAAGGTCCCAAGGTCTGCCTCACCCGCAATATGAGGTCTAGTCACCAATATGGCTATTATCCAACTTCAAGTGGATTAATCCATAAACAATATATGTAGTCTTACTACAATCCCTTAGCCATGATATGCCATGATAGGAGTATTACCATACACTATCAAAGTATACATATGTATTGCCTATGCAATATATTTCCAAAGTATGAATGTCAAAGTCAAAACCGGATGTGGTTACATCACATGATAGTCAAAATGATAATGTTCCGGAAGCTGGTACCGGAAGTAAAGTTCCAAAGGTAGTATTATTTCCGGAAATGGTGGACCAGATGTAAAGTTCCTATGGCATCACTCGACTGTAGCAACCCGGATGTGTGGGGACCGGATGTAAAGTATCCATGGTGAATCAATGGGTTGTAATACCAAGAAGTGGTAGACCGGATGTAAAGTTCCGATATAATACAAAATGGCGATTATCACGTTGGCTAAGACGCCGGGAAAAGTTCACATGGGTGACATTCAACTCGGTGGTAGTATCATGATATGATATGTGTGTATGGCGTTTCACTTCACTAATCTATGGCTGTGACTCTGCTGAACGCGATGTAGCTATCACACACTGCTCTATACAGGCCTGTACCCGGAGCTGCTACACACACTGCGCCAGACAGACGTACGGACACTCGGACGACCCGATACTCTGCACTGACTGGGGTCTGCCCTCAACGAGTGGACCAAAACGTCCAATGTTGCCCGCTGGAGCGATCTCAAGAGGCTACAAAAATGAAATGAGTCTCCAATTACTGGACGAATACGCACAGACAGACAGACAGAATGCACAACGGACTATAAAAACGGGAATCGAACAACGGCAAATCACAGCTGAAATAAAATGTTGTAGGTACATACCAAAATCCTCCGTGTCACTGGTGAATACAGTACTATCCTTCTGTTACCAGAAAATATGTGTCCCACCAACACATAGCGAGACATCGCTTATATATGCACCAGTGAAACCATGCACGGAATAATGAATATGCCTACCCCTCGTTCGACATCTCACATAAATATTACAAAACCATGGCTTTTGCCATTTCACCCGTGGGTTATATTTGGCATAAATATATGTTCCCACGCCTTAAATTCAACCAAACCAGTGTACAGCCCTCGTGGAATAAATACCATCCAACATGGTATACCCCACACTACCATAAATCTGCACACTATAGACCCAGATCTCATAACCGAAATCTACTCGACTGGTCTCGACAATGCGAAGGTCGTTTTTTGGCCCCGCCAAACCCCTCCATATCGGTCCTACGGCTATACACTCACATGAGAGTGTAGCACATACTAAACTCAAATATCGTGGTCATTTACGGAAATATCACGACACAAAGCATCACCAGTATGGGATCTGATATATCCGTGTTGGCCAGTACCAGGCTATGCTGAAACACTAACCCGTAGCATACATAACAGGGCAGACCATGGTATGGTCTGCGCTATATACTGGCTTCACCTACAGAAGGTCCCTTATCTGTTGAACAACTGACACGCGGACAAACTCGGCTGGCACGGACAGTGGACATCCGTAATACTAAAAGGTCTTTTCCCTAGCGAAACCAGCACACGCTGTCAACGAGTTCTCTACCACACACATGCATAGTCTGTGGCAAATATGGCGTGACATCAGTAAAACATTCCTCATAAAATGGACGTGTATTTAAATCCACAAAAAGGACACGCATAAACGTATTTCCACCAATACGACATAAGCCCCCTTATTACACGCACATTGTACATGGCAAATGTACATGCTAAATCTCAGGTATGTAAAAATCACAGGTGTGTGAAATCACAGGTATGTGGAATCACAGGTATGTGAAATCAATAGTACGTACAACAATACAAAACAGTACCACACATCACAAATATACAATTATGCACATGTCACACGACATATAGGTAGCCGTAAAATTTGGGCAGGTTTGTGAAACAGACAGTAGGTCTCTGATCCAAGGGAACAATTTCACAGGTTCTAGACACACCACTGTATCTATGGTAATGGTCTGTCAATCCATCAATGAAACATCCATAATTTTACTAACATGCAATATAGATCATTATCAGGCCAGAGGGGTGTGCTATTTGATCAGGTGCTACACTGGTAAAGGAACATGCATAAGCCGCATTACTCTAGTCACAGATATATAGGTCACTATGTTTTCGGATACAACACATAAATGTCTCGCCTACATTAGTGGAAAGCGAGACATAGCAGTCACAATTCCAGTGGAGGCGACGTCATCGTACAGTGGGGTCAGCGTGTATGTGCACACACGAACGAAGACGACAGGTTGGTTCCAACCTGTCGTGTTCATTCGTGTGTGCACTTACACGCTGACCCCACTGTAGTCAGCATCAACAATTTTGAACGTACGTCCAAATGTTTAATATCTCGTGATCCGTTAGTATGATCATTACCAACCTTCAGCAATAGATTCCTCACACTGATAGCTATTCACTTACTACAGTGAAACCTCTCTAAACCGGACACCCTGGGATGTCCCCAGGGTGTCCGATTAGAGAGGTTTCACTGTAAATCAGGAATTTGATCATTCTGAGCCATAGTTGTGTGCTATGCGATCACTAACAGACATTACAACCTGACCAAATGACCAATAAACTCATTAAAAATAAGATACGTTCTTGGTGTTCGGCTGAGAGAGGTTCTGACTGTATCATTCTGGTGACCTTGGCGATCACCTTGTTACATGGGATCGTTGTTGTTTGCAGATGTCATTGAGGTTGCCTTTCTGAAGACCGTGACCAGAGATGATTTGTTGAAGTTCTATAAGGTACGACTCATCAATTTATCGTAGTTGGCCTATAATGTTATTGCTCACCAAAGGACAGAGACGCTTTATCTGTATAGCAATGACCATGTCATTGTTGCTACCTCCATGTGCTTTCAATATTTTGGATGTTTTGCGTTAAAAATGTGAAGATTGAAGTATAACAAATTGTTTGTTCCACGTTGATTTTCTTGTTGACACAGCTTCAGGACCTCATTTTAACCCTTTTGACCCCACAGACAACAAAGTAGCATTTGCCAGTATTGTTCAATTCTAAATATAAATCTGTATTTTCTCATTAATAGAACAGTCCAAAAATTAGCATGGAAACGCCATTGTTGGATATATAGGAGTGAAAGGATTAATTGAGAAGTTCATTTTGCTCTTTGTTTTTGAGCAGACATTTTGAACACCAGCTGTTGATGACTCGATCTTTCGTCAAACTCATGAGCATAATACACGTTCATTTTCAGGACATGTAGGATTGGAGAGTATACATATCTTAGCAAATTATTACTCGTGTCTTAGAGGTGATTCTGGCTGGAGTTCACACATGGGGGCCAAGTGATCTGGTGTAGTAAGGGTGCCTGGCACCAGATCAGGACATATTTATTGTAATTTTAGTGATAATTGCACAATGCTCCCTCGCCCATACAGATGCATTCCCATTTACATATGAGACACGCCATGTGATTTTGTACCTAAAAATATGTGCTGAAATATATTTACAAAATTGACGATAGTGTCCATAATTGAAGTAGAAAGATGACGAAATTTTCATAGCAAATGCGGAATTTAATTCCGCATTTGCTATGAAATTTTTGTCATCTTTCGACGTCATTTACGGAAAATATCACAGTTCTGTAAGTATATTTCATGAAAAAATCGCACATGTTTTTAGGTACAAAATAGCGCGTCTCATATGACCTTGCTGCTGAACTGACATAAAAACGCCAATCATTCATTTTCCAGGACAATATATCATGTGAGGCGCCTAATCGACACAAGATGTGTGTGCACGTGTTATCGACGGTGGGCCCTGGTGAAGGGGATGTGGCAGACACCCCAGATGAGGATGGCCCCCAAGTGGGTGCTGCCCCTCAGCTCGCCATGGTAATTATATGAAACACGCCATGTGATATGGTACCTTCGGACATCTGCGTAATTTCACTAAATATGTGTACAAATATGTATAAATTTACAATATTTGTTCATAAATGGCGTCAAAAGTTGACAAAATCATCAATATCAATATAATTCCGCTTGTACTCTGACAATTTTGTCAACTTTTGACGCCATTTAAGGAAAATATCGTAAATTTTGTAAATGTATTTAACAAAATTACGAAGATGTCCGAAGATATAAAATCATATGGCGAGTGTCTCATGTGGTTGTGACTGGACAAATAGGGATTGTGTCATTTGTGACGAGTGTAGCTCCTGATCAGATAGCACACTCCTGTAGCCTGATTACGATCTGTATTGCTTGTGACAAGCATGCCGGGTGTTTTATTGATAGAATGGCGAACAGTGCAGATCAAGATCAGACTGTGCGGATGCACAGTCTGATCTTGATCTACACTGGTCGCACAACCATTTCTACAGTCACAGCCACATATGCGAGCTGTCATGACCGAAATTTGGTTTATTGAGTTGTTGATGAATTCAACTCCTGGCCTGCTAGCTTTTGTTTTTACATAGGGTACATGTGTATCCGTATGTATTGCGATCGAGCGGGATCATTTGGCTCCGCCCACGACCCCCCGCGGTGCGGACGCCTGTGATTGACAGCTGAGAATATCTGCATATAAAACAGCCAATGATTTGCCCCCATTTGCAGCACAAATCGTGCGGTCATCGCTAAATTTAGTAACAGAGTTAACTCCCCTCCGAATACTCTCCGAAACAAGCGACGCGTTTAACACACAAACTACATCAAGTTTGACATTCCGACAGCCTATTTTTAAACTCACCCGACACCTGTGCGAAACAAAACTCGCACGTGTAGGTCTAACTGATGTTTAATCCTCATTCTCTCTCTCTATCGATGGATTTACAGTGGATTTTAGTGACATTCCTGAATATGGCCCGATTGACATTTGTCTATGGTGGCCAATACACGCCAACATGAGTGTCAATTCTACGTTCAGGGAATGGGGGTCAATAAGTCAGTATTTAAGGTGATAACTTACAGTCAGGGAACAAATTAATGACAGTATAACACAACAGTTATATTAATACCCATATTAATGCAAGTACTGAAATACGACAAAAAAAAATCTAACAAGTTTCTAAACGTTACAAGTGCCCGCTATACAGTGTACAGATATAATCATTTAGTAATATTTATTTTACTTTATAGTGGCGGTGGTATCAGGCTATTTTCATATGCAAATGAGGCATGACATTTTTTAATTATTTATACTAAAGAAATGCGTCACCTGAAAAAATAATAGTTTCGACAGATTTTAAAGTATGATCATTGCACATCATAAATTAATACAGAGATTAAATAGTAGTGTCCGTTAACATTTTAAGCAAACACGGTTATCGCCCCTGATATCAGTGTGTACATTTACGTCTGATATAACATGTATAATAATGCCAATCAGTACGTGGGATAATGGCGCATGAATGTTTATTTTGCCAGGAAATGTCTCAGATGATGTCTCTGATGTAAAGAACATTTTGTACCTACTGAGTGGGCATGTACCTTTAAGGGTTAATGAAACTGCAACACCAACAATAAATCAATCAATCTAGTTTAATCTTGTAGTACCCTATGTTCAGTACTTTCAGTACTTTGATTGATTACTTTATATCTCTGCAGCCCTAAGTCAGATTGACTTGAACCTTCATATTCTTGTTTATCATCATCCATATTTTCATTCCATACCCACTAGTGTGTCACCAACCATATCAATCGTTGCATTAGTTTGCCACAGCCATCTATTTATACTAAAGTTACATGTAAGTGAGAAGTCAACATAATAATATAGTCGGGGCTCCAGATAAGGAATTAGTAATTGAGTATTGTAACTCCATCATTTCTGAAGCAATTGGGTATTTCAAAATTGTAATTGGGTAAAATAAAATCACACTTGTTTACACGTCGACATACAGCAATTATTGAATAGTTTGTTTCAAAATGAAAACACATCTTGGTATTTCATTAGAATTGTCTCCAAGGAAAATAAGAAAAATATGCTATATTTGTGGTTTGTTTATTGTTTTCTGCAGCATGATAAAGGTACCACAATTTTTGTATTGCTTTTTGATACCTGCTACTTCTGATTTCAATTGGGTTTTTTGCAATTTTATTGGGTATTTAAGCAAATATGCAGCTTATCTGGAGCTCTGTAAGGTCATCCGGGTCAAAACTATTGCCCCGAGGTGCTGTGGATGACCCGAGTCACTATTGCCCGAGGTCGAAGGCCCGTCCACAGCAACGAGGGGCAATATGTTCCCTGAATGACCATGAAATAAATGTTTTATTACGCAACATGTGTGTGGCACAATGAACGTAAATTTGGCGTGGGGTGCATCTACTGATCAATCTAGATTACTCAGAATGTCATGACGTAACCTTCAACAAAAATCATGACGACATGATTTTCAAGGGTGAAATAGTATACAACTATTTCATTGCCATTCGGGGAACAGTCAAAACTATTGCCCCAAGATGCTGTGGACGACCCGATGAACTATTGCCCAAGGCCGCAGGCCGAGGGCAATAGTTCATCGGGTCGTCCACAGCATCGAGAAATAAATTCAGTATAATAATTATGCATACTTTTAATCATCAAATATATGCAGTCGTTAGTTCTATATGAAATAATGCATTTCGGGAAAAATAAATGATTACTCCCTCAAAGTATACTTTGCTAGAAAAGTATACTATGCAATGTTGGTGAAATAGGCTACTGAGCCATAGTTGTGGGCTATGCGATCACGAACAGACATTATCACCCGAGATAACTGACCAAGTAACTTGTGACAAAATAAGATCACAGGTGTTTTATTGGTGTCCAGTTTAGAGAGGTTCCACTGTAACAATAATTGTATCCCGTTTTTCTGTCACTTTCAGCCTGTTGTGATCCAGGACGTGTCCTCATTCAAACGAGAAATGGGACTGTTCCCCCTGGCGAAGCCTTTCATAGACTTGCAGAAGGCCGTCTCAAAGTTATAATGATGGTCACTGCCTTAAAGCTGAACTGCAATATATTCTCCTGTATGTTGTTAGAAAATTTTCTGAGCACTCTCTATAAACTCGTTCTTGAAATTAAAGTTTGATTGGCTGGGACTCGGCACAGATCACCATCGATCAATCAAACTGCCTGATTTGAGCATGAGAACTGAGTATGTCAAATTCAGATTTTTTTAGAAGCATGGACTCCTTTTTGTCGCGACCGCATATAGTCGGCACAATGGTTTTTGTATGTGCGTCCCGCCTTAACCCTTACTACGCTGAATTAAATGTTTTCGTCTCCTGGAAATGTTTTATTTTCAATATTTCTCGACAAAAACCTGGTTTTGACAGCCTCCAGTGGAGACGATTCTCATGTGCTGTCAAAAACAGTTTTTTGTTAAGAATTAAAGCAAAAATGAAAAACAGCAGACGGCAATTTTCGTCAACAGCGTAGGAAGGGTTAAAGTTTATTTTGGTTTTGATTGCAATTCTAACAAAAATATCTAAATTTTCTCGTCTAACAAAGGAACAGTGCAAAAGTCTACGTACAAAACAAATGTTGGATATTTAGGGGTGAATGGGTGAACCGTGAAAGCATCCTTACACGGATTCATTCTCAGTGAATCCATCCTTTACGAGATTCACGCCTGGGGCCAAATTATTGGGTACCGTAATAACCCTAAATATGTGGACACCATTTGTTTTGGGAAAGGTTTCCCAAACCAAATTGTATCGAAATATATGTTTATTGCGATAAACCAATACAATCATACTAGCTCTAAACATTGGGACACATTTTGTTGATGGAAACCAGATATGTGTTTCGTAGAGTAAATTGTGTCTGAATATTTAGGGTTACTACGATATGCTATGGACATCTGATACAAAGTCAGGATTATGCAATTGGAAAGTGAAGAAATGTAGGTAGGCAATTTCTTCCAATATATTTGTATTGTGTTTTTCACACTTGAATGACCTTGCCATGTGCTTAGATGTGGCTACTTTCAAGCTAAAGAAAATGCTCAATCATGTTAATTATTTGGATTCGGCATTACTGGTATTTAGGTTCGAGTACTGGAAAGATGCCATAAAAGCCATGCTGGTGCCCTGTAGCAACATGGCAAAGTATTCTTTGAGGGAGAAATTTTCAATTTAAGGATAAATTTTTTAATTTTTAGCCAGGTTTTTTGAAAAAAAATCCAGGCTATTGGATTGGCGAAAGCCGGGCGGGCGGGCGGGCCGGGCGGCGGGTGGGCTGGGCGGGCGGGCGGGTGGGTGGGCGGGCGGCGGTGCGGGCGGGTGGGCTGGGTGCGGGCGGCGGGCGGCGTCTACAATCAATGTTAAGTTTTTCGTGTTTGAGTCCATTTCTTTGTTACTGTACCACCTAGGACCACCAAACTTTCACAGCTTCATAATCAAGGGGTGCCCACACATATCACTATCCAACATGTTACTTTTTTTTTACATTGACCCATTTTTTCCGCGCAGTCGACTTCTTAGCCATTTTCAATGTTAAGTTTTCGCGTTTACAATGTTAAGTTTTCGTGTTTAAGTCCAAGTATTTCTTTGGTACTGTACCACCTAGGACCACCAAACTTTCACAGCTTCATAATCAATGGGGTGCCCACCACATATCACTATCCAACATGTTACTTTTTTTTAATTTTGTTGACCCATTTTTTCTTTCCAGCGCAGTCGACTTAGCCATTTTCAATGTTAAGTTTTTCGCGTTTACAATGTTAAGTTTTCGTGTTTAAGTCCATTTCTTTGGTACTGTTACCACCTAGGACCACCAAACTTTCACAGCTTATTTCATAACCAAGGGGTGCCTACCACATATAACTATCCAACATGTGACCTTTTTTACCTTCACCTATTATTTCTACGTAATTGACTTAGCCATTTTCAACGTTAACTTTTTAACGTACGTCTGGTTAAAGTTTTTTGGTTAAAACTTTTTCGCTATACTATATCTCTGCAACTGCTTCGCCCATTACCTTGAAACTTCACATGGGTGTTTATCATCATCCATATTTTCATTCTAACCTCCAACCGTGCGGCCCCTGTGCACAATGTCAAGGTCAAATTACTTTGAATTTTTTTGTTAAAGTTTTTTAGTGTACTATATCTCTGCAACTGCTTCACCCATTACCTTGATACTTCACATGGGTGTTTATCATCATTGTCGCACCCGCTTGCGGAAAGCGCATTTTATGCATTTTGGCATACGTCCGTCCGTACGTCCGTACGTCCGTGTCCGGTTAAAGTTTTTTCGTTAAAGTTTTTCCATCTACTATATCTATTTTTTTAGTGTCCGTGCCTCGCCCCAAGGCGCGACATGCAGGCCACGGCCATCTAGTCTACGAAAAGTGGGTATAATTATGTTATCCAAGTGTCTATGCTTGGAAAAAACCTGGCCTTCGTGGCTTTGCCTCGTTTCTTGTTATTATACTGAATTTATTACATTATCACAGCCATTTTGGCTGTGATAATGTAATAAATTAAGTATAATAATTCTGCATACTTTTAATCATCAAATATATGCAAGTCGTTAGTTCTGTATGAAATAATGCATTTCAGGAAAAATAAATGATTACTCCCTCAAAGTATACTTTGCTAGAAAAGTATACTTTGCAATTTTGATGAAATCGTCTACTGGTCCATCTGTATACGACCTTGTTGAACTGTCATAAAACGTCATACATGCATATAACTTGAAAAACTACTTTAACTCTTTCAACACCACATGCCGCATAATGGTTTGGCAAATAGTGTAGATCCAGATGAGCCGGCTCGTGACGAGCCGTCTCATCAGGATCTGCACTTTTTGCAAATAATTTTGACATTTTTGAGAACAAAAACATCACGTTTTCATAAATGGACTAGTCTGATAATCATTTTGTGACGATTGGATTGGTCTGGAAATTCGCATATAAAAATCCATTCCAGTTACTCAGTGGCGAAAGGGTTAATATTCAGACACTTTATGCATGCGGATATGTGTGACCGACACACTCCTGATAGCATTAACATGACCTTCACCTTCACAAGGTCACTGGATCATGTTTTTACCAGTCCAGTATGCCAGGGAGCCTGCCCATATTTTACAAACTTATGTCTGGAGGGGATATAACGATAGTCCATGTATGTGCGTGTCATTTCTTAATAACTTGTGAACCACTTCGCCGATTTTAATAATATTTGGCCACAATATGCGTCTAGGAATGGTGCTTTGTTTCGCATACACCCCACATCTGAACACCCAATGTCAAGGTCACGGAGGACTTATGTTCACCATGTTTGTAAGGGAAATGTGTTGGAAGTTTGTATTTTTTTCACAATAACTGCTTTAATAATATTTGGCCAAAATGTGTGTGTACGGGTGATGCTTTGTTTTGCATGCACCCCATGTCCAAACACCCAATGTCAAGGTCACTGGTGGCTAACTTTCACCTGGTAAAGGTTATCAAGGCTGCCAGCGAGGGGATTAGCCTGACAATAACGATTCCCTTGTTCTTATTGCACTTCAGCTTTAAGAATTAACCCTTAGACCGTTATCATATCTTTTTTGTCGTCTGCTGTTTATTTTCCATTTTTATCATCAAAAACATCAAAAACATGCTTTGACAGCACTTTAGAATAATTTACAACATGCTTTGACAGCACTTCAGAATCATTGCTATCAAACCATGTTTTTATTGAGAAATAAGGCAAGATATAAAAGCAACAGCAGACGACAATTGTTGTGAGTAGCGATCTAAACGTTCATGTACAAGTGTGAAATGTGTGTGATGGCATATAGGGACTCCTTTAGAGATCTCGCAGTGTAGTTGTGACAGCATTTAACCAATTATATTCAGAATACACTTCTAAGCATGTTCATATTTTAACCCTGTAGAAAGCACGGCACGTAAATTGTCGTCTGCTGTCGATTTTTATTTTGTATTTTTTCTCAAATTTTGACAACACTTTAGAATCATTTCCAATACTACCAATGGAAATGATTCTAAACTATTGTTAAATCATATTTTGGACGAGAAATTGGAAATTAAAAAATAAATAGCAGACGACAAAATTTAAGCATTTTTGTTATCCTCTGTGCAACAACCGGGAGGGGGTGGGGGTTGGAGGGAGGATCCATTATAAAATGTGTCGGGGGGGGGGGGGGCGCTTGCGGCAGACACACAGACACATTGACGTACGTACATTCGTACGTACGTGCATCCGTCCGGATTAAAAGTTTTTGGTTAAAGTTTTTTGATATACTATCAATGCCTTGGCGGGTGTGACATGTGGGCCGCGGCATCTAATACGCCATACATTCGTGTACTTGGCAGGCAACATATACAAAAGTATGTGAAATAAAATTTGATCCATCGGGTGTTATGCCACTTTTCCTCACTCCGAAAAGACATTGCTATGCTACCACAGTGGCAATCATCCGTCTTACAGATACAAAATTTGAGTTAACAGTATATTTCAATATTGGCAATCATTGTACATTGGAGATTGAGATAAGCTGACTCTGTGTACCAATCAATAGCTTCAGTCTTAGCGGGTAATTTTCAGATTTTTGATTAATGAACTAGTCCAAATGAGTGACTAGAGCAGTTCATGTCAGATATTTAGGGATGATGCCTGTGATTGTGTTGCATGACAATCGCGTCGGTAATGGATCATGTACATTGATTTGAGTTGTTAAGAATATTTTATCAACTTGTGACGCCATTTACGGAAAATTTTGTAAACGTATTTCATGTAATTATGCAGAAGGTACAAAATCACATGGCGTGTAACAGGAATTCCGAATGGAGACCAGGTTTGGCCCTCGTATACGTCTTTCGGATTTTGTATGCGACAGTTGAATCTGGTTATACCCCTTATGTGAGTATTACGATTATTCGTAATCCTATTTTAGGGGGAGGGGCCAAGTGACTTTGGTGTGGTATGGACCTGGCACCAGTATTTCAGGGCTGAATATTTTTTTTCTCGATGTAAATATTCCGTTCTGATTTTGGGATGTTTTCCCCTGTATGCAGCAGCTTAAAATGGGATCGAACCCATTTGTCCAGCCTAACATGACCTTATATGTTGATTGACCATTAAAGAAACAAACACATGGCATGTCTCATTTATGGCTGTGACTGGAGAAATTGGGCTTATGGAAATTGTGACCATTGTACTCGAATAGCCTATTTCACCAACATTGCAAAGTATACTTATCTAGCTAAGTATACATTGGGGGAGAAATTTTCAATTTATGGATAAATTTATTAATTTTTATTATACTGAATTTATTACATTATCACAGCAATTTTGGCTGTGATAATGTAATAAATTCAGTATAATATTTCTGCATACTTTTAATCATCAAATATATGCACTCGTTAGTTCTATATGAAATAATTCATTTCGGGGAAAAATAAATGATTACTCAAAGTATACTTTGCTAGAAAAGTATACTTTGCAATGTTGGTGAAATCGGCTACTGATCAAATCAACGATCTGTATCGCTTGTTAGAAGCATGACGGGTATTTCATTGATGAAATGGTGAACAGTGCAGATCCTGATCAGACTGCGCAGATGCGCAGGCTGATCTGGATCTACACTGGTCTCAAAACCCATAAGCCCCATTTCTCGAGGCACGGCCACATATTGTAATGTCCCTTTGTTCGGCTGATGACACATATGCATTTATGGTTGTTCTACTGAAGAATTGTGTTTTAAATCATGATGGAGTTGACTGTCAACACCTTTTACAATATTGTTAAGCGACCAGAAATTGAAAATAAATTTATGAACAGATGTTTTGAAATTATTGTTATATCCCTTTCAATAATGACTCGTAGTAATTGAAAGTAGTACATAATAAAACAAGAGGGCCATGATGGCCCTAATTCGCTCACCTGACTCAATGAACACCAGTGGAGAATGTGACATCGAGTTCATGTGTTAAAAATTGTGCTATTTTTAGATGGCGGTCATCTTGGATTAAGCGATGACTCTCATTTTACCAAATCTGAAAATGCTTCACCCAAGGATCTTAACTTACTATGAAGTTTGGCCAGCATCGGCCATGTGGGTTCCTGAGAAAAAGACATTCAAAATCTCGAATAAATGGACCTTTTGGTGGCCATCATGGATGACATAATCATCCGATTCCGACAAATATTGCACCAGAGCAATTGCCTCATTGATACCTTCAATTTGATATATGACATGAGCATATTCGGTCAAAAATAAAATTTGACCCCACGGGCCACGCCCATTTTTGACCCCGGGGTCACCATTTTAACAGCTTTGAAAGAGCATTCTACATCGATCATTCCTACCAAGTTTTGTCGAAATCCGGCTGGCGGTTCATGAGAAGATTTTTTAAGAATTTCTGCTATTTTTAGACGGTGGCCATCTTGAATTAGTGACGACCTCTGTTTTAACAAGTCTGAAAAGGCTTCACCCATGGACCATAACTGTGAAGTTTGGCTACCATGGGCCAAGCGGTTTGTGTGAAGAAGAATTTTGAAATCTCTAATAAAAGAACCTTTTGACCTTTCGGCGGCCATCTTGGATGACATGACCATCCAATTTCGACAAAAAATATACCAGACAGATCGCCTCTTCGATACCTTCAATTTGATATAGACATGACCATATTCGATCAAAAAGTAAAATTTGACCCCACGGGCCACGTCCATTTTTGACCCCGGGGTCCTCATTTTAACAACTTTGAAAGAGCATTGTACATCGATCATTCCCACCAAGTTTCGTCGAAATCCGGCTAGCAGTTCATGAGAAGATTTTTTAATAATTTATGCTATTTTTAGACGGCGGCCATCTTGGATTAGCGATGACCTCCATTTTAACAAATCTGAAAAGGCTTCATCCATGGACCATAACTTTTAAGTTTGGCTGCCATGGGCCAAGCGGTTCATGTGAAGAAGAATTTTGAAATCTTTAATAAAAGAACGACCTTTCGGCGGCCATCTTGGATGACATAACCATCCGATTTCAACAAAAAATGCACCAGAGTGATTGCCTCGTTGATACCTTCGCTTTGATATATGACGCGACCATATTCGGTCAAAAATAAAATTTTACTCCACGGGCCACGCCCATTTTTGACCCCGGGCTCTTTGAAAGAGCATTGTACATCGATCATTCCTACCAAGTTTTGTCGAAATCCGGTTGGCGGTTCTTGAGAAGAATATTTTTGAAGAATTTGTGCTATTATTAGACGGTGGCCATCTTGGATTACGAAATGACGTCATTTTAACAATTTTGTAATCCCCCTACCTAAGGACCATGACCATGAAGTTTGGTGACTATAGGCCCAATGATTACCGAGAAGACGTTTGAAAATGTTCACGGATGGACGGACGACGGACGGACACATTGCGGTAACAATAGCTCACATGAGCTTCGCTCAGGTGAGCTAACAAGAGTGCCGAAAGGAAATTTATCCGAGCGTTAAGGTTTTGGATGCACTAAGTATGTTTGAAATATGAAGCAGTTATGTGAAAGGAATCAGGGGCCCGTTTCACTAAACTTCTTGCGACTAAAATGTTCTTAAGTGCAAATTTAAGATAGTCTGTAAATTTCAATTTATGGATTTACATTTATTGAGCATAGGCTGCATATGCAGCCTATGCTCAATAAATGTAAATCCAATAATCATTTACAAGAAAACAAAGTTAATTTACAGACTATCATAATTTTGCACTTTCGAACATTTTAGTCGTACAACGTTTAGCGAAACGGCCCCCAGAAATTCAGGTGCATTCTACTCCCCCCCCCACCCCCCCATATCAATCAATTATGGAATCAACCTAAAATACACATACCCTCCCATCCTCCGGCGGCAAGTTCTGAAAATAGCGGGTTCTACACATTATAACATACGGTCTAGCAAAAATAAACAATAATTAATGTTACTCTGCACCATGTTATTATTTATTTCCGTACATTAACCCATTACATGCGGAATACACCTTCACAGGTATATTTTTATGCTCCCGGTCTCCGTAGAGCCGAAGGCATATAGTGTTTGGACTGTGTGTCTGTGTGTCTATCCGTCCGTCAGTGTGTCGGACACATTAAGAGTTTCGAAATTCTGTTATAACTTCTATATTCCTTGAAGGATTACTTAAATATTTCAACACAGTATACGTGTGGACAAATGCCACACATCCGTGCTGCCCTTAATATGACCTTTTAACCTTGACAAAATTGAACTTTTTCACACATTCACAAGTTCGCCGGAGGTTCTCATTTCTGTCAAAACTTCTACATGTATATCCATTGATGGATTACTTTAATATTTCAATGCATCATACTTGTGGACAAATGCCACACATCAACACTGCCCTTAATACGACCTTGACCTTTTGACCTTGATAAATGTGCTTATCACTTCGGTTAATTAACTTTGCCACAGTTTCTCCAATCTGCCCCTGGGCATTCGTGTGCCGACAGGCTACATTTCTTGTTTTAAAATATTTTAGTTTTGTTATTTCTCAATGAAAGTATATGTTGTGACCACTCATTTGAACCATCTCAAATGGTGGTCACGACATACTTCGGAGCACATAATTATAAAGAAAATATTTAGGATTTTCCACAAACAAAATGGCGCATCCTCAGCATGAAATGGGTTAAGTGCAGGGAAATAATAACATGGTGTGGTGTGTAAGACCTTGTACAATACTGTTTGAACATACGGTGCATGCAAATGATCTAAAAGTTGTTTCATGTGTTTACAAACACTAATTCAACATGTACGACACATTAGCCCTTCCAACCCTATAGACCATAAAGCTGACATTTGCAAACACTGTAGATACAGGTGAGCCAGCTTGTAACATGCTGTCTCGTCAGGATCTGCAGTGTTTTGTCAGTATTTTTCAGATATTTTAAAAATACCCCTTATTTGATTAACAGAATGGTCCATAAATGAGCATGGAACCATCAATGTGAAATATTTAGGGGAGAAAGAATTAAAAACACCTGTAGTTCAGGGGCGGAACCAGCATTTGGGAATGGGATGGGTATTGTATAGTTGCGAAGGTAACTCTTGCAATCTACTCCCATACTGTCCGTAGCTAGCTACGGACGGTACGCGAGTAATTGCAAGAGTTACAGTTCGCAACTAGGGGGTTGTCCTATTTTTTAGCTCTTCGAAATGCACTTTCCCGTGTTTTACGGCATTTAAATTCAGATTCCCAACTGGTGGTAAACTGTGATCTATGTAAACTCCGTGGCTGAACGGGGGGGTTGCAACCCCGGAACCCCCACCCCTTCAGATCCGCCCCTGTGGTTACGGTATGTTGGGAGTGTAAAAACAACAAGTGTACATACCAGGTATATACCGGTACATATATTTTTGGACAAAATTTCCTATTTTCTGACAAATGGAATATTGTGAAAATTGACATGGAAGAGTTCATGAAAGGGTTAACATTTATTTGTTATCAACAGTGCTATAAATAGAGGATCTTACCCGAGCGATGATTTAGTATATTTATTACTGGTAGCGATGCGTATATGTTCACAGGGTCTCGTGATTCTCTGGCATCTACCTCTACCGTCTTGTTTCATGAAACCTGCCCAGTATTAGCAACTACCGCCATATAAACAATGCAAAAACATTTTTTTTTTTGATAATATTTAATTTGAGCAAAATTAAAGAATGAGCCTTATTTTTACTTCGTGCAATTTGGTCAAATATAGATTTTATTACGAAAAATGAGTTCTCTATGGGAAAAAAAAGAGGTGGAGAACCTGGAGGAGGAGTCGAAAAATCGAAAGATTTTGGAAATTGATTCTGAAACTTAATCTTAAGAAAACAAAAGTTACATTCGACCCACTATTTATGAAATTGGAAACATTTCCCCCATGTTAAATCCCCATAGACACCTTCACTCTGTGAATATGTCTATGGGGATTTAACATGTGGAAATTGTTTTTTCACAATAAAATCAATATTGGACCAAATTTCAAGAAATAAAAAGAAGGCTCAATTCTTAAATTTTGCTCAAATTAAATATTATCGAAAAAATAATGTTTTTGCATTGTTTATATGGCGGTAAAATTTGGGCAGGTTTCGTGAAACAGACGGTAGTTGCTAATACTGGGATGCACTTAATGTAGGAATGAATGGCCTTTTTGTGGAATTTATCGGGTTATAAACTTGGAAAAGTCGTGGGAATACGGGACGAAGCGATAAAAAATTACAATTTTCGAAAAAAAAAAAAAAAAATTTTTTCGAAAATTGTAATTTTTTAAGACCTCGTCCAGTATTCCCGCGACTTTTCCAAGTTTATATCCCCGATAAATTCCACAAAAAGGCCATTCATTCCTTATAATTCCAGCATTTGAAATAAATTCATCAAGAAAATGTGTTTATTTTGACAGACGGCAGCCATTTCTTTACATTGACAGCACTGACACCTGTAGAAAGTAGTTCGGCGTGGGAGTTTACTGGGATATAAATTTTGGACAGAGACTTGCTACGGGCCAATCAAATGTTAGGGAATTGTGTAAATATTTGTGTGCTGGAATTATTTAATGATTAATAATTATATACTCGAGAAAATGTCCCAATAAGCCAGGGAGTGCTTTCATTGGTTGAGAAGCTGGGGCAAACATTTCGATGACTTCGACTCGTGTGACTTCATGTTAATGGAAATGATTATTGACACTCATTTTGATGGAATGGTACTGATTTATGAACACATGTACAAGTATGTATATTATTATTAACACTTGCCGCCCTATAGATCATAAAACCAACACTGTAGATTTGTACATGTACTTGAACATGTTCATGTACTTGTACAGGTAATATATGGGATTTGGTACTAAACCCATTGACCCGGCCTTAAATGACCGTAGCTGTTGGTCGTTAAACCCCAACAACCAAACAAACAAAACTGTAGGTCTAGATGAGCCGGCTCCCTGACAGGATCTGCAGCATTTGTCCATATCTTTCAGATACTGTATTTAAAAATACCCCATAGCATGGAAAAACTAATCTTTTGAGGTGAAACGGTTAATGCAAATTTCGGAAACCGATGATTAATAATATCACAGTCAATAAACAGAATGCCGACTAATAAAAGGGACGTTACAATGTTTGTGAACATTTGTTGTTTGTAATCCCAGTAGTCTATTTCACCAACATTGCAAAGTATACTTATCTAGCAAAGTATACTTTGAGGGAGAAATCTTCAATTTAAGGATGAATTTATTAATTTTTATTATACTGAATTTATTACATTATCACAGCCATTTTGGCTGTGATAATGTAATAAATTCAGTATAATAATTCTGCATACTTTTAATCATCAAATATATGCAGTCGTTAGTTCTATATGAAATAATGCATTTCGGGAAAAATAAATGATTACTCCCTCAAAGTATACTTGGCTAGATAAGTATACTTTGCAATGTTGGTGAAATCGGCTACAGATCAGGGCAAAAGCTGTTCGCTATTCCATCACAGACTCACTGGCATCTATAAAAGTATTTGATCATGTGACTGTGTGAATACACATAAGGACCAGGATACAATACTGGAAATAATAAAATTCGGTAAATAAAACATATACATACACATATAATACCAGTATTAACCCTTCCTACGCTGTTGACGGAAATTGACGTCTGCTGCTTTTCATTTTTGCTTTAATTCTTAACAAAAACCTGGTTTTGACAGCACATGAGAATCGTCTCCAGTGGACACGATTCTCATGTGCTGTCAAAACCAGGTTTTTGTCGAGAAATATTGAAAATAAAACATTTCCAGCAGACGATAAAATTTAATTCAGCGTAGTAAGGGTTAAATGAGTCTGCAACAAATACTTCTATGGCGAAATATATGGGAATACAGGTACTTTTTTGTTAACCCCTCGTCGATATTCAGGTGGAGATCCATCCATGTAAGGTGAAGGTTACTTGGATGGATACATTTAACCCACTACATTCGTGTCAGATGAAAATGTACACCTTTACATGGATACATTTTTTAAATATTTTATTTTTATTTTTGTAATTTCTAAATGAAACTATATGTTGTGACCACTCATTTGAACCGTCTTGACGAGACGGCTATAATGGTGAACCTGACATACATGTCTAAGCAGTAAGCACGTATAAAGAAATATTTAGGATTTTCCACAAACAAAATGGCGTATCCTCGGCATGAAATGAGTTCACCAACGTTATAATTGTGACTGTGTGAACACGCATAAGGACCAAGATGTACAATATTCGGAATAATAAAATTTCGCAAATACATACATACACATTTAAATTTGTTTTATTTTGTATCATTGTTCAGTATTTAATAAGTAAGAAACTCAATAATACAATTGTAAAAGTAAAATACGCATTGAATTTGAAATCTTGGCGTATAATACTCTTTAAATACAAACCTTATCTAGAGCTCTGTTCATGTCAATCTGTATTTAGTTTTATCTGGAAGTCTGCTCTGTCATCTAGTTTTATAGTTTTATCTGGAGCTCTGTTCATGTCAATCTGTATTTAGTTTTATCTAGAGCTCTGTTCATGTCAATCTGTATTTAGTTTTATCTGGAACTCTGTTCATGTCAATCTGTATTTAGTTTTATCTGGAGCTCTGTTCATGTCAATCTGTATTTAGTTTTATCTGGAACTCTGTTCATGTCAATCTGTCATAGTATCTTGGACTGTTCATGCAATCTGTATGTATTTTATTGGGCTCTGTTCATGTCAAATCTGGTTTATTAATTGGGTTTTATCTGGAGCTAATGTTCATGTCAATCTGTATTTAGTTTTATCTGGAAGGCTCTGTTCATGTTCAATCTGTATTTATTTTCTGGGCTTTTGTTCATGCAATCTGGTATTTAGTTTTATCTGGAACTCTGTTCATGCCAATCTGTATTTAGTTTTATCTGGAGCTCTGTTCATGCCAATCTGTATTTAGTTTTATCTGGAACTCTGTTCATGCCAATCTGTATTTAGTTTTATCTGGAGCTCTGTTCATGCCAATCTGTATTTAGTTTTATTATCTGGACCTATGTTCAATGGCTGGTCTGTTATTTAGTTTTATCTGGAATCTGTCCATGCCATCTGTATTTGATCTGGAGCTCTTGTTCATGCCAATCTGTATTTAGTTTTATCTGGAACTCTGTTCATGCCAATCTGTATTTAGTTTTATCTAGGTTGTGCAAAAAAGCTAAAACTCACTTTTCAACAAACACCACATATGAGACACACCATGTTATTTTGTAACTTCGGACATCTGCGTAATTTCATTAAATACATTTACAAAAAAAATCATAAATAAAGTCAAAAGTTGACAAAATATTCAGAGTACATGCCGCATGTTTTGTCAACTTTTCATGCCATTTACGGAAAATATTTTGTAAACGTATTTCATGAAATTACGCAGATGTCATAGTTTGCAACAGCATGCATAGCATCTTTTTTCATGGGGACGGATTGTTCATGTTTCATGTACATCTAAATACTGTTTGCAGCTTCACTATCAGCCAGCTGTGTATACTGTTCACTGATCTCCCAGAGTTTGCGGGCGACGCCCATGTCTCGACTGGCGGCAGAGGCGGCACTGTCGGTATCGTGACAGTCGCTGAAGTACCTGCCCGACACCCCATTGAGGTCCTCACTGATGGCACAGTAAATACTGGTCTGGGCTCCCTGCTCTGGTGTCTGAGGGGTACAAGGGAGTCGGGTACACAGTACATAAAACTTTGGATGTAACAGTTTTACTGTAATTGACTTATATATTCGGACAATATATTCTGGGAAACATATAAATATATGGGTTCCCACAACAAAGATGACCATATTTAGGGTTAGTATGGTTTAGGGGTTTTCGAAATCAAATGGTGTCTGAATATTTAGGGTCATAATGGTAGTTTGCATCTTGATTTTTTAATAAATTAATTTCAAGCGAGGGAGGGAAGTTAATTTATTAAAAATGCAATATGTGAACTATTTTATTGTTTGTTCTGCCCTATCGCATGCATAATAAGGTTGTTTAAATATAGCTCCACCCCTAAACAGGCAATCAAATCTCTAAACTATTATGCGATTGGCGCGTGTATGGGTGGTAATATGGTGTGCATCTTATGAACTGACAACAACAAGGAGTAACATCAGTTTTAAATATAGCACTGTACTTATTGCAACATTTATTGATTGATTTAATTAAGTAATAAAACCATTGGCTGTTGCGTTTACTGGGGTGTATAATACAGTTGGTCTGTTTAAATCGCAAACTTTAAACAACCAAATGTATTATCCCCAGTAAATAAAACAGCCCATGGTTTTATTACTTATATTTACACTGCATTTTCTGATAGCTTCAAAAATGTAAATAACCAAATATGTGGTAAAATTAAGAATAATCAGGTTTTGTCGCAATTCCTGGAACAGCGATGTTGCCGGTCAATAGCGTGCAGTTATCGACAACCTCATGGAAATTAATGAAAGTCAAACGAACTTTAACCAATTAACAACATGGTGCGACATCACGAGGGTCTAATGTATTGTACTGGCATATAAACGCATTACGTTGAATGGGAGCTTCCATTATGAATTTACGGACAGGGTAAATATTAGATGTTGGCGACAGCATCGCAATATGCGATTAATTGAGATGAAATGCTGGCCAAGAAACTAGAGCAAACAAAATATTACAGAAATACACATCATTTTTCGAGAATTTATCGGGGTATACAACTTTTGAAAATCCAACTATACTGGTTGAAGGCCAGAAGGCCTTCAGCCAGTATTCCTGCGACTTTTCCAAGTTTATACCATGATAAATTCCACAAAAAGGCCATTCATTCCTATAATCAACAGTTAAGGTCATTTAAGGCATTAAACCTGCTGCATTGGGGTAGAAATCCCAAAATCAGACCGGAATATTTGCATAGAAAAAAAACATATCGAGCCCTGAAACTAGAAATGGAAGCTTGTCCACAAGCGCACGTGTATGCCCCTCCCCGCATACAGGCAGCCACTATAAAAATAAAGAGAGATAACTAATACGTTAGAAAGGTGAGAGTTGTCATTCTTGCATGAGACACACCTTTGGGTCATGGTTTTAGCAAGTGTGAACCATCATGAAAATATTGCAAAGAGTAATCAAGTTTCGGTATGACAGGAAATCAATCTGCGGAAAAAAAAAGAGATAACTAAAAAATGAGTGAGGTGAGTTATCATTATTGTGTGCAACACAACTTCGGGTCGTTGTCTATGAATGTGTGAAGTTTCATGAACATATTCCAAAGTGTATTTGAGTTATGCTAAAGACAAGAAATAAGTGTGTGAAAAAAACAAAGAGAGATAACTCAAACATTACTGATACAAGAGTTGTCATTCTTGCGCACAACACCTTTGGGTTATGTGTGAAGTTTCGTGAAAATATATCAAAGGGTATTCGAGTTCTGCTGCAAACAAGAAATAAGTTCAGCAAAAACAAGAAACGAGGCAAAGCCACGAAGGCCAGGTTTTTTCCAAGCATGGACACTTGGATAACATAATTATACCCACTTTTTGTAGACTAGATGGCCGTGGCCTGCATGTCGCGCCTTGGGGCGAGGCATGGACACTAAAAAAATAGATATAGTAGATGGAAAAACTTTAACGAAAAAACTTTAACCGGACACACGGACGTACGGACGGACGGACGTATGCCAAAATGCCGACGAAATCGCGCTTTCCGCAAGCGGGTGCGACAATGATGATAAACACCCATGTGAAGTATCAAGGTAATGGGTGAAGCAGTTGCAGAGATATAGTACATGAAAAAACTTTAACAAATAAATTCAAAGTAATTTGACCTTGACATTGCGCACAGGGGCCGCACCGTTGGGGGTTAGAGTGAAAATATGGACGATGATAAACACCCATGTGAAGTTTCAAGGTAATGGGCGAAGCAGTTGCAGAGATATAGTATAACAAAAAAGTTTTAACCAAAAAATTTAACCAGACGTACGTTAAAAAGTTAACGTTGAAAATGGGTAAGTCAATTACGTAGAAATAATAGGTGAAGGTAAAAAAATGGTCACATGTTGGATAGTTGTATGTGGTAGGCACCCCTTGGTTATGAAGCTGTGAAAGTTTGGTGGTCCTAGGTGGTATAGTAACAAAGAAATGGACTTAAACACGAAAACTTAACATTGATTGTGGACGCCGCCCGCCCGCCGCCCGCCCGCCCGCCCGGCTTTCGCCAATCCAATAGCCTGGATTTTTTTTAAAAAAACCTGGCTAAAAACAAAGAGAGATAACTCGAAAATTAGTGAGGCAAGAGTCGTCATTCTTGCGCACAACACACCTTTAGGTCCTGGCCTATGCATGTGTGAAGTTTCGTGAAAATATTCCAAAGGGCATTCAAGTAATGCTTCGAACCAGAAATCAGTGTGCAAAATAACAAAGGGAGATAACTCGAAAATTAATGTGGAAATAATTGTTATTCTTGTGCGTGACACACCTTTCGGTTGTGGTCTATGCATGTGTGAAGTTTCATAAAAAAAAGGGTATTCGAGTTATGCTCCACACAAGAAATCAATGTACTAAAAAAAAAGGAGATAACTTGAAAATTAGTGAGGTAGGAGTTATCATTCTTGCGTGTGACACACCATTGGGTAGTGGTCTATGCATATGTGAAGTTTCATGAAAATATTCCAAAGGGTCGTTCGAGTTATGCTCCAGACAAGAAATCAGTACGCAAACAACAACGGGAGATAACTCTAAAATTAGTGAAGCAAGAGTTGTCATTTTTGCGTGCAACACATCTTTGGGTCGTGATCTACGTATGTGTGAAGTTTCATGAAAATATTCCAAAGGGTGTGTGAGTTATGCTCCGGCCACAAAATCTGTGCGCGAAAAACCAAAAGGAGATAACAAAAACATTAGCGACGCAAGAGTTGTCATTCTTGTGCGTAACACACCTTTGGGTCGTGGTCTATGCATGTGTGAAGTTTCATGAAAATATTCCAAACAGTGTGTGTTATGCTCCGGACAGAAAATCAGTGTGCAAAAAAAAGGGAGATAACTAAAAGATTAGCGACGCAAGAGTTGTCATTCTTGCGCACGACACACCTTTGGGCCATGGTCTATGCATGTGTGAAGTTTCATGAAAATATTCCAAAAGGTATTCGAGTTATGCTCCGAAATGTTCGGTGTCAAATCCAAAGTATCCCCCCCCCTGACTCTCGTCCAGGGGATACAATTAGAATAACCTGACCTGTAGCCTATTTCACCAACATTGCAAAGTATACTTTATATCTAGCAAAGTATACTTTGAGGGAGAAATTTAAAGATAAATTTATTAATTTTTATTATACTGAATTTATTACATTATCACAGCCAAAATGGCTGTGATAATGTAATAAATTCAGTATAATAAGTCTGCATACTTTTAATCATCAAACATATGCAATCGTTAGTTCCATATGAAATAATGCATTTCAGGAACAATAAATGATTACTCCCTCAAAGTATACTTTGCTAGAAAAGTATACTTTGCAATGTTGGTGAAATAGGCTACTGGTGACAGGTCCATACCGCACCAAGAAAAAATTGTCTACTGATAGACAGGTTAAACTATATTATTATTGATGATCGATTACAAAGTGAAAGTGAATGGGTTTAACGTCCCAGCAACAGCTACGGTCATATAGAGACAGGCAATTAATTACTAAATTTGGCCAACTCTGAGAGACTTCCGTTGCATCTTACCTTGTTAAACCAGGCAATGACGGTCATCAAATAGTACAATAGACTGGACACATGTCTGAAGAGTTCTGTTCTCACGACACCTGGATGTAGGCAGTTGGTCGTCACACCTAAACGATCGTGTAGACAAAAGCAAACTATTCAGCCGAGCAACATACAGTGGAACCTCTCTAAACCGGACACCAAGAAAACATGTGATCTTATTGTTATGGGTGTCTTGGTCATTTCTCACGGGTGACACTGCCAGCTCATGTTCGCGTAGCTCACACACGTGGTCATACGCCTGATTTACAACGAAACCTCTCTAAACCGGACACCCTGGGAGGTCCCAAGGGTGTCCGGTTTAGAGACGTTTCACTGTATTTGTCTACTAGATGCAACAAATACAAATTGTTCAAGAAACAAGCATGTCTGTTTGTTTGTTTGTTTGTTTGTTTGTTTGTTTGTTTGTGGTTTAGAGACGTTTCACTGTATTTGTCTACTAGATGCAACAAATACAAATTGTTCAAGAAACAAGCATGTCTGTTTGTTTGTTTGTTTGTTTGTTTATTGGTGTTTAACGGCCTATCAACAGCTAAGGTCATGTAAGGCCGGGCAAACAGGTTCAATCCCATTTTAACCTGCTGCATTGGGGGGAAAATCCCAAAATTAGAACGGAATATTTACAGCGAGATACAACATATTCAGCCCTGAAATTAGAATAACCTGACCTGGTGCCAGGTCCATACCGCACCAAAGTCACTTGGCCCCTTCCCCTATTTAAAAGTAATACCGGTAGGATTACTCTTATAAGGGGTATAACCAGATTCAACTGTCACATACAAAATGCCAAAGACGTATGTGAGGGCCAAACCAGGTCTCCAGTTCGGATTCCGGTAGGGATGAACCCTGATCGTTAAATTACCCATTGCATGCTCCCACCTGCCACTCACCAAGCATGTCCCGAGTAGTGAACTGCTCACCTTCAGCTACAGAGTAATAGAGCTATAAAATACGTTCCCCGATAGTCTTGTAAAAGCCCCAAATGTAAAAGCCTTTAAATAGAAAGAAAGCCACTTGTATCCTTCCAAGTTTAACCCTAAGTGCTACTGATAAAAAGTTTTTTTGCATAACATAAGAGGTCCACAAAGAAGTTTCAAAGAAGCTTACGAAGAAGGACGACATCAGTAAGTAAACATGTGCGAGTATACGTGACAGAGCTCCAGTTAAGGCGCATATTGGTGTATTGTACACATTTGTTTTAGCGGAATACAGTGAAATCGCCATGGCTCAAAATGCGATGCCACGTAATGCCGGGCTTGCTCGAATAGCGCTGTGGTCCCGATAATTTTCCATATATGTTTAATGCATGTTAACTGCTATTGCTCAAAATGCAACAGCTCGAAAAGTGTGATCCCTCAAAACATTTTTCAAGTCCTGAGAACACATTTATCATTATTTTGCTATACGATGGGTCGAAAGTTTTGTCGAAGTCTGAATGTTTGAGTACAAAACTCTCACAACAAATTAAAAATACTCATTGGTGTTCATACTGAGGAGTATAAACACGATGATCATGTAATAATGTTGAAGATTCACTTTTTTAAGCTAAAAAAAGCAAACCCTGTCAAACAGCCAACAACAAAATATAATTAAACCCTTACAGTGCTGAATTAAAATTTGTCGTCTGCTGTTTATTTTTTATTTTCAATTTTTATTATCAAAAACATGCTTTGACAGCATTTTAGAATCATTTCCAATGAAAATGATTCTAAAATGCTGCCAAACCATGTTTTTATTTAAGAGAAAATACAAAGTTAGCACCAACAGCAGACGACAGTTTTCGCTTCCCGCCTTCCAAGGGTTAAGCAGTGTAAGGGTTTTTAGTAGACAAATACCCAGGAGCCATACTGGACACAAATGTCAAAGGCCCCATTTCTGCAGTCAACATCATATGAGACACACCATGTGATCTTGTACCTAAGAACACGTACAGGGGTTGCATTATAGGAATGAATGGCTTTTTGTGGAATTTATCGGGGTATAAACTTGGAAAAGTCGCGGGAATACTGGACGAAGGCCGGAAGGCCTCGTCCAGTATTCCCGCGACTTTTCCAAGTTTATATCCCCGATAAATTCAACAAAAAGGCCATTCATTCCTTACAATTCCAGCATTTGAAATAAATTCATCAAGAAAATGTGTTTCTTTTCCGTTTTCTTAAGAATTATTTTAACTGCGCCTCACGGTTACGGAAAGTAGTTCGGCGTGGGAGTTTACTGAGATATAAATTTTGGACAGAGACTTGCTACGAGCCAATCAAATGTTAGGGAATTGAGTAAATATTTTTGTGCTGGAATTATACCACATAAGCCCCATTTCTCTAGCCACATATATGGGGATTACCTGAGCCTTCGAGGCGTCGTGCTAATTCTCTTGTAAATAGGATACTAGCCAGCTTGGAACTGAAGTAGAACTTGCCAATGCTGTGCCACTTCTCCGCTTTGAGATTGTCAAAAAATATTCCCGACCCGAATATAAATATGTGGGCCATCGATGAAACGTTCACTACTCTACTTGGCTGCGATTTTTTCAGCAAATCTGCAATAAACAATATAAAACACTAATGGACGTACCCCTCAAAAACGTAAATTAATCTAACAAAAACAAGAGCATCACTATTATGCGGATAATCCCCTCACTGGCATCATTGAAAATAATAAAAAAAAAAGAATTAACATGTTTGCCTTACTTACAAACAAGATAAACATTAGTCATCAGTGACCATGTCCTTGGGAGGTCAGATGTGGGTCGTATGCGAAACAAAGCACCATCCCTAGAAACACATTGTGGCCAAATATTATCAAAATTGGTGAAGCGGTTATTAAGTTATTGAAAAATGAAGTGTTACTAACGTACGCACGTATGTACATGGACTAATGCTATATCCCCTCTTGCCTATCGGTGAGGGGATAATTGTTAATTATCCCCTCACCGATAGGCAAGAGGGGATATAGCATTAGTCATTTGACGTTGAGCACAGGGGCCGCATTAGTGGACAACAGAATGAAAATATGGATGATGACTAGAAGTTATGAAGTGTAAAGCCAATCTGACTTACGGTTACAGATATAAAACGTTATCACAAATATCGGAGAGATGGACGGACAGATGGTGACAGACAGACTGACAAACAGACAGATAGGGTGGTGACTATAATTATGTACCGTGACATTTTTTTGGGTACATACTAGTGTGACTGTAAAGGCTAAGCTGTTGTTTTCCAAGTGTTTAAAACACTGTATGTGCCTTCCACCTCACCCCCACCCCATTTCATAGTTTTAATACATTACATGTATGCTAAGACTTGAAAATAAACAGAGGTACTATCAAATACAAATGTATGTTAGTACAATATCTTAATATTATTAACCCTTTCCCTGATAGAAACGACTTTTCATGCCTCTGCAGAAGATGTCTTTTGAAAACATTGTGGGAAAAGGAGAAATGGCTTGTAACAAGCAATTTCTCCTTTTCCCACAATGTTTTCTACTCTATCAGATAATTTAACCATCATTTGACCCAGCATTTGGTTCTTTTATTCAGATGTTTTCGATTTGGAAGAGTCGAAATATCGCAAAACAGGGAAAGGGTTAACCAGCCACCACCCTTAAACATGCTTCATTTCATTTTTAATCATACACCATATTGTAAGTATTTTTTCTTGGTGTACATACGTATTGTGTATTGTATTGTAAAACAATAATTCATGTACACGTACACAAGTGTACGGTTTGTGGGGGATGTCTCCTCGACCCACCACAGACCTATTACAAGGTGCATGATCACGTGGTTACAACAACAACAACGTCGCCCACTCCAAAGTAAGTATTATTTGATATTTTCCTTAATATGCAACGTATTTTGATGAAATATGGCGCAGCAAACGTGTCTTCATGAGCTGCATTTGGTGGTCCAGGGAGTTTAGCACAGACGTATGTCGTTTTTGCGATTCATCAAAATCAATTACGTAATAAGGACACTATAAAAGAATACATACTTTGAATCAGATGGATTCTGGAAATTTCAGTTCTTGTTGTTGTTGTTAGAACCACGTGATCATACACCAAGTGTATTACGGTGAGAATAAAAACCTATCCAAACTGAAGAAAAATAACAGGATAACATTCGCACATGATTCCACCTGCTTACCCAATAATAGATTGGTCAATAAGAAAGGCCCGAAATGGTTTGTGGCGTACATCATTTCAAATCCCTCTTCAGTCATAGTAAGCGGAAGGCCTGCAAACACAAAAGGTGCGTCATCTCAAAAGAGCAAGGTTACCGGTATTATATTCAGAGCTCCAGATAAGGTGTGTATTGGCATATTTTACGCACTTATTTTAGCATTGATTATCAAAAGTGACAGTACAAAATACTCACAGCAATGTGAAAATATGAATTGATTTTCAAATTGAGTAGTGAAAATACATTAATAAAGTTGAAAATTGACTTAGTTGAACTGCAAAAAGCAAACAGTGTTTGCTTTTTGCAGCTCAAATAAGTAAATTTGTTAATGTTTTCTTTTTTATCATTTGTTCCCTATTTAATAAGGAAGAAAATCTATAATACATTTGTAAAAGTAAAATACGCATTGAATTTGAAATCTGGGGGTAATACTCTTTAGACACAAAACTTATCTGCAGCTCCAAAAAGGTGCGTCATCTCACAAGAGCAAGGTTAACGGTATTGTATTTCTGATCAGTGTTGATCCTTACCAGCCAGCGCAATAGTAATTCACATTGTTGTGTGTAATATTAACCTTTTCAAACCTACAGACCATGAAGAAAACATTTGAATATATACTGCAGATCCAGATGAGCCGGCTCAAAACAAGTGTGGGGAGCATGCAGGGATTCCGCTGGGAAAAACAAAATCGCCACTTCAAAAAAAAATAGAATAAAAAAAGCGGTCAGATTTAGGTTGTATGCAAAACAAAGCACCATCCCTAGACACACATTGTGGCCAAATATTATGAAAATCAGTGAAGCAATTCATGCATTATTGAAAAATGAAATGTGTTACATGTACTAATGTAAATACATACACACATTTTAGCATTTATTTTTTACTGAATAGTGCAAAAATAAAGACTGCGAACAGGGTAGACACTGATCAGACTCTAAACTGTTTGCAATAACTGTGAACATACCAATCTGGCAAATAATGCAGTCCCCGATCAGATTAAGCATATATGTAGGATGATTTGGATCAACACTAATCAAAATAACTATAATGGTTCCTTTTTCGCCCTTTTTACAAGCAATAAGGCCCTAAAATATACAATTTGGACTGGGACTCTATAAATAAGTACAAGGGAACAAGGCCATCATTATTACGAGTTGGACTGGGACTCTATAAATAAGTACAAGGGAACAAGGGTCATCATATTACGAGTTGGACTGGGGCTCTATAAAAATAAGTACAAGGGAACAAGGGAATCATTATTACGAGTTGGACTGGGACTCTATAAATAAGTACAAGGGAACAAGGTCATCATTATTACGAGTTGGACTGGGGCTCTATAAATAAGTACAAGGGAACAAGGGCATCATTATTATGAGTTGGACTGGGACTCTATAAATAAGTACAAGGGAACAAGGGTCATCATTATTACGAGTTGGACTGGGGCTCTATAAATAAGTACAAGGGAGAAGGGCATCATTATTACGATTGGACTGGGACTCTATAAATAATTACAAGGGAACAAGGGCAACATTATTACGAGTTGGACTGGACTCTATAAATAAGTACAAGGGAAGCAAGGTCATCATTATTACGAGTTGGACTGGGACTCTATAAATAATACAAGGGAACAAGGTCATCATATTACGAGTGGACTGGGCTCTATAAATAAGCTACAGGGTGGAACAAGGGCATCATTATTACGAGTTGGACTGGCTCTATAAATAAGTACAAGGGAACAAGGTCATCATTATTATTGAGTTGGTGGCTCTATAAATAACTCAAGGGGAACAAGGGCATCATTATACGATGGACTGTACTCATATTACAGGGAACAAGGGTCATCATTATTACGAGTTGGACTGGGACTCTATAAATAAGTACAAGGGAACAAGGGTCATCATTATTACGAGTTGGACTGGGGACTCTATAAATAAGTATCAGAGGGGACAAGGTCATCATATTATCGAGTTGGACTGGACTCTATAAATAAGTACAAGGGAACAAGTCATCATTATTATGAGTTGGACTGGTGCTCTATAAATAAGTACAATTGAAACAAGGATCACATTATTACTGAGTTGGACTGGGAGTTCTCTATAAATAAGTACAAGGGAACAAGGTCATCATTATTACGATTGGACTTGGGCTCTATAAATAACAAGGGAACAAGTCATCATATTATGATTTGGACTGGGGCTCTATAAATAAGTACAGGGGAACAAGGGCATCATTATTAATGAGTTGGACTGGGAGGGAACAAGGGAATGTTGGTCTATAAATAATACAAGGGAACAAGGGCATCATTAATTATGATTTGGACTGGGGCTCTATAAATAAGTACAAGGGGAACAAGGTCATCAATTATTATCGAGTTGGACTGGGGCACTATAAATAAGTACAAGGGAACAAGGAATCATTATTACGAGTTGGACTGGGGCTCCTATAAATAAGTACAAGGAACAAGGTCAACATTATTACGAGTTGACTGGGGCTCTATAAATAAGTACAAGGGAACAAGGGCATCATTATTACGAGTTGGACTGGGGCTCTATAAAAAGTACATGGGACAAGGGAATCATTATTACGGAGTTGGACTTGGGGCTCTATATAAGTCCAAAGGGACAAGATTCATTAGGTTACTAGTTTGGACTGGGGCTTATAAATAAGTACAAGGGGTAACAAGGGTCATCATTATTATGAGTTGGACTTGGGGACTCAATAAATAAGTACAATGGGAACAAGGGCATCATTATTACGAGTTGACTGGGGCTCTATAAATAAGTACAAAAGGGAACAAGGCATCATTATTACGAGTTGGACTGGGCTTCATAAAAATAAGTACAAGGGAACAAAGGGCATCATTATACGAGTTGGACTGGGGCTCTATAAATTGTACAAGGGAACAAGGTCATTCATTAATACGGAGTTGGGACTGGGACTCTAATAAATAAGTACAAGGGAACAAGGGCCATCATTATACGAGTTGGACTGGGGCTCTTATAAATAAGGGAAAGGGAACAAGGTCCAGGGCATTATTAACAATTGGCTGGGGCCTATAAAAATACAAGGAACAAGCCAATCATTATTACAGTTGGACTGGGGCTCTATAAATAAGTACACAGGGAACAAGGCCATATTATTAGTGAGTTGGACTGGGGCTCTATAATAAGTACAAGGGAACAAGGCCTCATTATTAAGAGTTGGACTGGGGCTCTATAAATAAGTACAAGGGAACAAGGTTCTTATTACGAGTTGGACTGGACTCTATAAATAAGTTACAAGGGAACAAAGGGCCTCCTTATTACGAGTTGGACTGGGGCTCTATAAATAAGTACAAGGGAAAACACGGGCATCATTATTACGAGTTGGACTGGGGCTCTATAAATAAGTACAAGAGAACAAGTTCATATTATTATGAGTTGGACTGGGGCTCTATAAATAAGTACAAGGAACAAGGCATCATTATTATGAGTTTGGACTGGGGCTCTATAAATAAAGTACAAGGGAACGAAGGGCATCATTATTACGAGTGGGACGGGGCTATCTATAAATAAGTACAAGGAAACAAGGGGCATCATTATTACGAGTTGGACTGGGGCTTTATACATAAAGTACAAGGGAAACAAGGGCATCATTTCATTACGAGTTGGAACTGGGGCTCTATAATAAGTACAAGGAACAAGGTCATCATTATTACGAGTTGGGACTGGGACTCTATAAATAAGTACAGGGGAACAAGGCCATCATTATTACTGAGTTGGAACTGGGGGCTCTATAAATAAGTACAAGGGAACAAGGTCATCCTTATACGAGTTGGACTGGGGTCTCTATAAATAAGTACAAGGGAACAAGGCCATCATTATTACGTGTTGGACTGGGGCTCTATAAACAATAAGTAAGGGACAAGGGCATCATTATACGAGTTGGACTGGGGCTCTATAATAAGTAAACAAAGGACAAGGGCATCATTATTACGAGTTGGACTGGGGCTCTATAAATAAGTACAAGGGAAACAAGGTCATATTATACGAGTTGACTGGGCTCTATAAATAAGTACAAGGGAACAAGGGCATCATTATTACGAGTTGGACTGGGGCTCTATAAATAAGTACAAGGGAACAAGGGAATCATTATTACGAGTTGGACTGGGGCTCTATAAATAAGTACAAGGGAACAAGGGAATCATTATTACGAGTTGGACTGGGGCTCTATAAATAAGTAGGAACAAGGGCCATCATTATTACGAGTTGGACTGGGGCTCTATAAATAAGTACAAGGGAAACAAGGGAATGATCAGCAATCATTATTACGAGTTGGATGGCTCTATAAATATAGAAGGGACAAGGCTCATTATTACGAGTTGGAACTGGGGTCTATAAATAAGTACAAGGGAACAAGGATATTATTACGAGTTGGACTGGGGCTCTATAAATAGTCAGGACAAGGTTATTATTACGAGTTGGACTGGGGACTCTATAAATAAGTACGGGAACAAAGGGCCATCTTATTACGAGTTGGATGGGGCTCTATAAATAAGTACAAGGGAACAAGGGTGGGAATCATTATTCGAGTGGACTGGGCTCTATAAATAAGTACAAGGGAACAAGGGCATCATTATTACGAGTTGGACTGGGACTCTTAAATAAGCACAAGGGAACAAGGCCATCATATTACGAGTTGGACTGGGGCTCTATAAATAAGTCAAGGGAACAAGGGCATATTATTACGAGTTGGACTGGGACTCTATAAATAAGTACAAGGGAAACAAGGGATCATTATTACGAGTTGGACTGGGGCTATATAAATAAGTACAAGGACAAGGGAATTCTTATTACGAGTTGGATGGGGCTCTATAAATAAGTACAAGGGAACAAGGGCCTCATTATTTACGAGTTGGACTGGGGCTCTATAAATAAGTACAAGGGACAAGGTGGGATCATTATTACGAGTTGGACTGGGGCTCTATAAATAATGTACAGGGAACAAGGGTATCATATTCGAGTTGGACTTGGGGCTCTATAAATAAGTACAAGGGAAACAAGGATATTATTAGAGTTGGACTGGGGTCTAAATAAAGTTACAAGTACGGGAAGGGCATATTATTCGAGTTGGGACTGGGGCTAGACTATATATAGGGTAAACAAGGGAACATGGTCATATTATGACGAGTTGGACGGGGACTTCTAATTAAATAAGTACAAGGGGAACAATGGCAATCATTATTACGATTGGGGTTGGGACTGGGGTCCTCTATAAAAAATAAGTAACAAAGGGAACAAGGGCATATTATTACGGAAGTTGGATGGGACGCTAATAAATAAGTACAAGGGGAACAATGGTATCATTAATTACGAGTTGGACCTGGGGCTCTATAAATAAGTACAAGTGAAACAAGGTCATCAATTTTACGAGTTGGAACTGGGCTCTATAAATTAAAGTACTAAGGGAACAAGGGCATCATTATTACGGGAAGTTGGACTGGGAACTCTATAAATGGTAAAGGGAACAAGGCATATTATTACGGAGGTTGGACTTGGGGCTCTATATTAGTACAACAGCGGAACAAGGGCATCATTATTACGAGTTGGGACTGGGACTCTATAAATAAGAACAAGGGAACATGGCCATCATTATTACGAGTTGGACTGGGGCTCTATAAATAAGTACAAGGGAACAAGGGGCATTCATTATTAAGAGTTGGACTGGGGCTCTATAAATAAGTACAAGGGACATGGGCATCATTATACGATTTGGGACTGGGATCTATAAATAAAAGTACAAGGGGAACAAGGCATCATTATTACGAGTTGGACTGGGACTCTATAAATAAGTACAAGGGAACAAGGGCATCATTATTACGAGTTGGACTGGGACTCTATAAATAAGTACAAGGGAAACAAGGGAAACAAGGGCATCATTATTACGAGTTGGACTGGGGCTCTATAAATAAGTTCAAGGGGAACAAGGCCATCATTATTATGAGTTGGACTGGGGCTCTATAAATAAGTACAAGGGGAACAAGGCCATCATTATTACAAGTTGGACTGGGGCTCTATAAATAAGTACAAGGGAAACAAGGGACTCATTAGTACGAGTTGGGGATGGGGCTATTATAAATAGAGTACAAGGGAACAGGTCATCATTATTACGAGTTGGACTGGGACTCTATAAATAAGTACAATGGGAACAAGGGCATCATTATTTAGAGTTGGACTGGGAACTCTATAAATAAGTACAAAGGGACAAGGTCATCATTATTATGAGTTGGACTGGGTACTCTATAATTAAGTTCAAGGGGAACAAGGCCAATCATTATTACGAGTTGGACTGGGGCTCTATAAATAAGTACAAGGGAAACAAGTGCATTCTTTATTACGAGTTGGACTGGGGCTTATATACTTAAGTTCAAGTGGGAACAAGGCCATCATTATTTATGAGTTTGATGGGGCTCTATAAATAAGTACAAGGGGAACAAGGCCTATCAATTATTACGAGGTTGGACTGGGGGCTCTATAATAAGTTTACAAGGAAACAAGGGAATCATTATTACGAGTTTGGACTGGGGCTATATAATAAGTACAAGGGAAACAAGGGCATCATTATTACGAGTTGGACTGGGGCTCTCTTAATAGGTTCAAGGGGATGAAGGCATCATTATTATGAGTTGGACTGGGGCTCTATAAATAAGTTACAAAGGGGACAAGGCCATCATTATTTCGAGTGGGACTGGGTCTCTATATATATAGTAACAAGGGGAACAAGGGGAACAAGGGCATCATTATTACGAGTTGGACTGGGACTATATAAATAAGTACAAGGAAACAAGGGCTCATTATTACGGTGTTGGCTGGGGCTTCTATAAATAAGTACAAGGGAACAAGGGCATCATTAATACGACGTTGGGACTGGGGCTCTATAAATAAGATACAAGGGAAACAAGGGAACATATTACAGTTGGACTGGGACTCTAATAAATAAGTACAAGAAACAAGGGAATCATTATTACGAGTTGGACTGGGGCTCTATAAATAAGACAATAGGAACACCAAAAAAAGAATCATAATTACGAGTTGGACTTGGGGCTTCTATAAATAAGTACAAGGACAAGGGCAATCATTATTACGAGTTGGACTGAGGGCTCTATAAATTAAGTTTCAAGGGAAACAAGGGCAAACAATATTACTAGTTGGGACTGGGGGCTCAATAAATAAGTACAAGGGAACAAGGGCATCATTAATACGAGTTTTGGACTGGGGCTCATAAATAACAAATTACAATTACAAAGGGAACAAGGGCATCAATTAATTTACAAGTTGGACTGGGCTCTATAAATAAGTACAAAGGGAAAGGGGCATCATTATTACTAGTTTGGAACTGGGGCTTCTATAAATAATACAAGGGAACAAGGGCAAAATCATTATTACGCTTGGACGGGAACTATAAATAAGTCAGAAGGGAACAAGGCATCATTATTACGAGTTGGACGGGACTCTATAAATAATACCAAGGGAAACAAGGGCATCATTATTAACGAAGTTGGACTGGGGAACTCTTAAAAAATAAATGTAACAAGGGAACAAGGGCATCATTATTACGAGTTGGACTGGGACTCTATAATAAGTACAAGGGAACAAGGCATCTTTATTACTAGTTGGACTGGACTCTAAATAAATACAAGTGGGAAACAAGGGAATCATTATTACGATTGGAACTGGGACTCTAAAAATAAATAATTAACAAGGGAACAAGGTCCACATTATTAAGGGAGTTGGACTGGGGAACTCTTTATAAAATAAAGTACAAGGGAACAAGGGCATCATTATTACGAGTTGGACTGGGCCTATAAATAAATAAGGGTTACAAGGAAGGGCAAAATAAGCATCATTTAATTACGAGTTGACTGGGGCTCTATAAATAAGTACAAGGGGGAACAAGGCAAATCATTATTACGGATTTGGATGGGCTCTATAAATAAAGTTACAAGGGGAACAAGGGCATCAATTATTAACCAGTTGGACCTGGCTCTATAAATAAGTTACAAGGGAAACAAGGGCAAGGTCATTCATTTATTACGGGGAAGGTTGGACTGGGGCTCCTAATAAAATAAGTTCAAGGGAAACAAGGGCCATCATTAATTACAAGTTTGGACGGGGCTCATAAATAAGACAAGGGAAACAAGGGCAATTCATTGATTACGGGAAGGTTGAACTTGGTGGCTCTATAAATAAGGTCAAGGGTGGGAACAAAAGGGCATCATTAAAAAATTACGGGCAAGTTGGACTGGGGGCTCAATAAATAAGTTCAAAGGGAACAAGGGCCATCATTATTACAGTTGGGAAAAACTGGGGCTCTATAAAAATAAGGGGGTAACACATTAAACAAGTGGCTTCAATTAAATTAACGGGAAGGTTGGACTGGGCTCGAGGGGAAAAATAAAATTAGGAGTTACAATGGAACAAGGGCATCCATTATTACGATTGGACTGGGGCTCTATAAATAATACAAAGGGAACAAGGGCATCATTAATTAACGAGTTTGGACTGGGACTCTATAATAATACAAAGGGAACAAGGTCATCATTCTTATGATTTGGACCTGGGACTCTAATAAATTAAGTTTCAAGGTAACAAGGGCCATCATTATTACTAGTTGGGAACCTGGGGGCCCTCTAAATAAAAAAGTACAAAGGGAAACAAGGGCATCATTATTACGAGTTGGTAAAAACAAGGGGCTCTTAAAATTAAGTTTACAAGGGAACCAAGGGAATGGCCAATATTATTGAGTTTTGGACTGGGGCCTTATAAAATAAGTACCAAGGGAAACAAGGGAATCATTAATTACGAGTTTGGACTGGGGCTCTATAAAAATAAGGGTAACAAGGGAACAATTTTCATTCATTAAATTTACTAAGTTGGACTTGGACCTCCATAAATAAGTACAAGGGAACAAGGCCCTCATTATTACGAGTTGGACTGGGACTCCTATAAATAATAAGTACAAGGGGAACAAGGGCATCATTATTACAGTTGGACTGGGACTTATAAATAAGTACAAGGGAAACAAGGGCAATCATTATTACGAGTTGGACTGGGGCTCTATTAAAAATAAGGTACAAGGAAACAAGGGCATCATTAATTACATTGGACTGGGGCTCCTATAAATAAGTACAAGGGTTGGAACAAGGGAATTCATTAATATAAATGAAGGTTTGAACAAGGGGCTCTTATTAAATTAAGGATACAAGGGAACAAGGGCCAACATTATTACGAGTTGGAACTGGGGTGACCTGTTCTATTAAATAAAGTACAAGGGGAACAAGGTCAACATTATTACGAGTTGGACGGGAACCTCCTAAATAAGTACCAAGGGAACAAGGGTCATTATTATTTACGATTTGGACTGGGACTCATAAAATTAAGTACAAGGGAACAAGGGCAACATTATTACGATTTAGGACTGGGACTCCATAAATAAGTACAAGGGAACAAGGGCATCATTATTACGATTTTGGACTGGGCTCTTAAATAAAAAAGTACAAAGGGAACCAAGGGCATCATTATTACGAGTTGGGACTGGGGCTCTTAATAAATTAAGTACAAAGGGGAACAAGGGCAATCATTATTACGAGTTGGACTGGTCTCCTATAAATAAGTACAAAGGGAAAAACTCATTAATTTACGAGTTGGTACTGGGCTTCCTATAAAATAAGTACAAGGGAACAAGGGAATCATTATTATGAGTTGGAATGGGACTCTATAAATAAGTACAAAGGGAAACAAGGGAATCAATTATTACGAGTTGGAACTGGGACTCTATAAAATAATTACAAGGGAACCAAGGGCAACATTATTTACGAGTTGGACCTGGGGCCTCTATAAATTAGTACAAGGGAACAAGGGCTTCATTAATTAACATTGGTCTGGGGCTCTTATTATATTAAGGGTAAAACAAGGGAAACAAAGGAATAATTATTACAAGTTGGACTGGGCTCCTATAAATAAGTACAAGGAAACAAGGGAAATCATTATTACGAGTTGGAGGGACCTGGGACTCTATAAATAACGTAAACCAACACGGGAACAAGGCAAAAATCAAATTATTATAACGAGTTGAACTGGGGGCTCATAAATAAGTACAAGGGAACAAGGGCATCATTATTACGAGTTGGACTGGGGCTCATAAATAAGTACAAGGGGAACAAGGGCCATCATTATTATAAACAAGGGGTAGGACTGGGGCTCTATAAATAAGTACAAAGGAACAAAGGTCCATCCATTATTACGTGTTGGACTGGGCTCAATAAATAATTACAAGGGAACAAGGTAATCATTATTAATGAATTGGACTGGGGCCTCTATAAAAATAAGTACAAGGAAACAAGGGCATCATTATTACCGAGTTTGGACTGGGCTCTTAAAAAAGTACCAAGGGGAAACAAGGTCAAATTTATTATTAGAGTTGGACTTGGGACTCTATAAATAAGTACAAGGGAAACAAGGCCATCATTATCATAAGGACTGGGGCTCTATAAATAATACAAGGGAACAAGGCCATCCATTAAATTACGAGTTGGACTGGGGCTCCCTATAAATAATTACAAGGAACAAGGGCCATCAATTATTAACGACGGGTTGGACTGGGAACTCATAAATTAAGTAACACAGGAAACAAGGGCCATCCTTATTACTGTTGGACTGGGCTCTATAAATAAGTTCAAGGAAACAAAGGTCATCATTATTAACCGAGTTGGATGGGACTCTATAAAATAAATTCAAGGGAACAAGGCATCATTATTACGAGTTGGACTGGGGCTCTCAAATAAGGTACAAGGGAACCAAGGGCCATCATTATTACAGGTTGGACTGGGACTCCATAAATAATACAAGGGAACAAGGGCATCATTATTACGAGTTGGACTGGGGCTCTAATAAATAATAAGGGTTCAAGGGAACAGGCATCATTAAATTAATTGGGAAAGGGTGGAGACTGGGGCTCCAAAATAAATTAACAAGGGGAAACAAGGGATTCATTTTAATTACAGTTGGACTGGGCTCTATAAATAAGTTAACAAAGGGAACAAGGGACTCAATTAAATAACGGGGAAGGGTTGGACTGGGGCTCTATAAAATAAGTAAAAGGGAACAAGGTTCAACATTATTAAACGAATTGGACTGTGGGCTCTATAAATAAGTTAACTTAAGGAAACAAGGGCAATCATTATTAAAGATTGGAACTGGGGTTAATCTTATTAATTAAGTTACAAGGAAATAAAGGGCAATCCAAATTAATTACGATTTGGAACTGGGAACTCTAAAAAATAAGGTACAAGAAACAAGGGCATCATTATTACGAGTTTTGGACTTGGACTCTATAAATAAGTACAAAGGGAACAAGGGCCATCATTCTTAACGAAGTTGGACTGGGACTAAAACTAATTAAATTAGAGTTACAAGGAAACAATGGCAATCATATTACGAGTTGGACTGGGGCCTTCCTATAAATTAAAAAGTTTCAAGGGGAAAGAAGGCCAACATTATTATAGTTGGACGGGCTCTATAAATAATTAAAAACAACAAGGCATCCATTATTACGAGTTGGACTGGGACTCAAAAATAAATAAGGAAACAAAGGGGAACAATTAAACAAGGCAATCATTAAATTAACAAGGTTTGGACTGGGAGACTAATAAATAATACAAGGGAAACAAGGGCAACAATTATTACGAGTTTGGACTGGGCTCTATAAATAAGTACAAGGAAACAAGGGAAACATTATTACAGTTGGACTGGGGCTCAATAAATAAGTACAAGGGAAACAAGGAATCATTATTACGAGTTGACTGGTCTACTATAAATAAGTACAAAATGGAAACCAAGGGGAATCATTATTTACGAAGTTGGACTGGGACCTATAAATAAGTACAAGGGAACAAGGTCCATCATTATTAATGAGTTGGACTGGGACTCTATAAATAATACAAGGGAACCAAGGCCATCATTAATTACGATTGGACTGGGGCTTCAATAAATAAGGTACAAGGAAACAAGGGCATCATTATTACGATTTGGGAACTGGGACTCTATAAAAAGTACAAAGGGGAAACAAGGCCAATCAATTATTACGAAGTTGGACTGGGGCTCTATAAATTAAGTACAAGGGAACAAGGGGGAATCATTATTATGATTGGACTGGGGCTCTATAAAATAATTAAAGGGAACAAGGGCCATCATTATTACGAAGTTACTGGGCCTCTATAAATAATTACAAGGGGAACAAGGGGCATCATTATTACGCGTTGGACTGGGCTCTATAAAATAAATTACGGAAGGGTTGGAACAGGGACTGTATAAAAATAAAGTAACCAAGGGGAACAAGGGCATCATTAATTACGAGTTGGACCTGGGCTCCTATAAAATAAGTAAACAAGGGGAACAAAGGGCCATCAATTATTACGAGTTGGACTGGGGCTCTATAAATAAGTACAAGGGAACAAGGTCCATCATTAAATTAGGGAGTTGGACTGGGGCCTCACTTAAATTAAAGTAACCAAGGGAACAAAGGGCAACATTATTACGATTGGACTGGGGCTCTATAAATATTTTCCAAGGGGAACAAGGGCAACATTATTATGAGTTGGACCTTGGGACTCTAAATAAATAAGGGTATTCAAGGGGGAACTGGGAACATTAAATTAACGGGAAGGGTTGGAGACTGGGGCTCTATAAAATAAAATTTACAAAGGGGAACAAGGGAATCATTATTACAGTTGGACCTGGGGCTCAAATAAATAAGTACAAGGGGAACAAGGGAATCAATTATTACTGTTGGACTGGGCTCTATAAAAAATAATACAAGGGGGAACCAAGGGAATTCATTATTATAGTTTGGACTGGGCTCTATAAATAAGTACAAGGGAAACAAGGCATCATTATTACGAGTTGGACTGGGGCTCTATAAATAAGTACCAAGGGGAACAAGGGCTTCATTAATAACGAGTTGGACTGGGGCTCTATAAAATAAGTTACAAGGGAACAAGGGAATCCATTATTATTAGGGTTGGACTGGGACACTTTATAAAATAAATAAAAGGGAACAAGGTCATCATTTATTATAGTTGGACTGGGGCTTCCTATAAATAAGTACCAAGGGAAACAAGGAATCATTAATATAGTTGGACTGGGACTTCTATAAATAAGTACAAGTGGGAACAATGGCAACATTATTACGAGTTGGACTGGGGCTCTATAAATTAAGTACAAGGGAACAAGGGCATCATTATTACAGGGAAGTTGGAACTGGGCTCTCTATAAATAATTACAGGGAACAAGGGAATCCAATTATTTATGATTGGGGACTGGACACTATAAATAAGTAACAAAGGAACAAGGGTAACATTAATACGGGGGGGGGGAGGACTGGGACCTTCTTATAAATAATTACAAGGGAACAAGGGTAAACATTATTACGAGTTGGAACTGGGGACTCTTTATTAAATAATTACAAGGGAACAAGTTGTCAATCAATTAATATTAGTTGGACTTGGGGCTCTATAAATAAAAGTAACAAGGGAAACAAGGTCCATTCATTATTTACGGGAAGGGTTGGAGCTGGGCTCTATAAATAAGTACAAGGGAACAAGGGCATCCAATTAAATTACGAGTTGGACTGGGGCTTCTATAAATAAGACAAGGGAACAAGGCCAACCTTATTACCGAGTTGGACTGGGGCTCCTAAAATAAAAGTACAAGGGAAACAAGGGAATCATAATTATGTTTGGGACTGGGACTCCTATAAAAAGTACAAGGGAAACAAGGGTCAATCATTATTACGAGTTGGACTGGACTCTAAAAAAAATAAATTTCAAGGGAAACAAGGAAATCAATTATTACGAGTTGGACTGGGGCTCTAAAAAAGTTCAAGGGGAACAAGGGAATCATTATTAACGAGTTGGACTGGGCTCCTATAAATAAGTTCAAGGGAAACAAAAAGAATCATTAATTACTAGTTGGACTGGGGCTCTATAAATAATACAAGGGAACAAGGGCCATCAATTTATTACGAGTTTGGACTGGGGCCTCTATAAATAAGTACAAAGGGGAACAAGGGCAATCATTATTACGAGTTGGACCTGGGACCTCTATAAATAGTACAAGGGGAACAAGGCCTTCATTATTACGAGTTGGAATGGGACTCTATAAATAAAGTACAAGGGAACAAGGGCATCATTATTAACGAGTTGGACCTGGGACTCTATAAATAAAGTACCAAGGGAACCAAGGGCCATCATTTAATTATTTACGGGGAGTTGGAACTTGGAAACTTGCTATAAATAATACATGGGAACAAGGCAACATTAATTACGAGTTGGACTGGGGCTCTATAAATAAATAACCAAGGGAACAAGGGCTTCATTATTACGAGTTGGACTGGGGACTCTAAATAAAAAAAGTACAATAAGGCAACAAGGGCAACAATATTAAGAGTTGGACTGGGACTCTAAAAAATAATACAAGGGAACAAGGGCAATCAATTATTACGAGTTGGAACCCCCCGGGGGCTCTATAAAAAATAAGGTACATTAGTTGGAACTGGGGCCTCATTAAAAATTACGGGAAGGGTATTGGAACTGGGTTCTCTATAATTAAAGTTACAAAAGGGAACAAGGGAAGGGAATCATTAATTACGAGTTGGACTGGGACTAAACTATTAAATTAAGTTACAAAGTAACAAAGGGTGGGCATCATTAATTACGAGTTGGACTGGGGCTCTATAAATAAGTACAAAGGGAAACAAAGGGCATCATTATTAAAACACGGGGTTGGGTCTTGGGACTCTATAAATAAAGTACAAGGGAACAAGGGCATTCATTAATTTCGAGTTGGACTGGGACTCAAAAATAAATACAAGGGAAACCAAAGGGAAACAAGGCCATCATTATTACGATTGGACTGGGGCTCCATAAATAAATAACAAGGGGAACAGGGCCATCATTATAATTGAGTTGGACTGGGGCTCTATAAAAAAATAACAAGGGGAAGGTAACAAGTCATCCTTATAAATAAGTTACTGGGAAAAACTTATTAAATTATAAGTTAAAGGGGAACAAAGGCAATCCATAATTAAAGAGTTGGACTGGGGCTCAATAAATAAGAACAGGGAACAAGGTCATCATTATTACGAGGTTGGACTGGGGCCTCCTATAAATAAGACAAAGGGAAACAAAGGGAATCATTCTTCTGAGTTGGACTGGGACTCTATAAAAAATAACAAGGGAACAAGGCCATCATTATTACGAGTTGGTACTGGGGCTCTCTAAAATAAGTTCAAAGGGAAACCAAGGGAATCATTAAATTACGAGTTGGCCTGGGGCTCTAATAAATAAGTTCAAGGGAAACAAGGAATCATTAATTATAGTTGGACTGGGGCTCTAATAAATAATTAACAAGGGGAAACCAAAAGGAATCATTATTACGAGTTGGACTGGGGACTCTAAAATAAGTTACTGGGGAAAGGGAACAAGGGCCATCAATTATTACGAGTTGGAACTTGGGACTCTATAAATAAAAGAAGGTGGGAACAAGGGCCTCATTATTATGAGTTTGGACTGGACTCATTAATAAATTCAAGGGTAACAAGGGGAACAAGGGGCTCATCAATTATTACGATTGGCTGGGGAAACCTATTAAATTACCGGGTACAAGGGGAACAAGGGAATCATTATTACGAGTTGGACTGGGGCTCTATAAATATGTAAAGGGGAAAAGGCCAATCATTATTACGAGTTGGACTGGGGCTCTATAAATAAGTACAAGGGAACAAGGGCTCATTATTAACGAGTTTGGACTGGGACTCCTAATAAATTAGTTACAACGGGGAACAAGGGCCAATCCAATTATTTACGAGTTGGACTGGACCTCAAAATTAATAAGGGTAACAAGGGGAACAAGGGCATCATTATTATGAGTTGGACTGGGACTCTATAAATAAGTACAAGGGAACAAAGGGCCACATAATTAACGAGTTGGACTGGGGGCTCTATAAATAAGAACAAAAGGGAACCAGGCCATCAAATTACGAGTTGGACTGGGCTCTATTAAAATAAAGTACAAAGGGGAAACAAGGGTCATCATTATTACGAGTTGGACTGGGACTCTATAAATAAGTACAAGGGAACAAGGTCATCATTATTACGAGTTGGACTGGGACTCTATAAATAAGTACAAGGGAACAAGGGCATCATTATTACGAGTTGGACTGGGGCTCTATAAATAAGTACAAGGGAACAAGGGCATCATTATTACGAGTTGGACTGGGACTCTATAAATAAGTACAAGGGGAACAAGGTCATCATTATTACGAGTTGGACTGGGACTCTATAAATAAGTACAAGGGAACAAGGTCATCATTATTACGAGTTGGACTGGGACTCTATAAATAAGTACAAGGCAACAAGGGCATCATTATTATGAGTTGGACTGGGACTCTATAAATAAGTACAAGGGAACAAGGGCATCATTATTACGAGTTGGACTGGGACTCTATAAATAAGTACAAGGGAAACAAGGGCATCATTATTACGAGTTGGACTGGGACTCTATAAATAAGTACAAGGGAACAAGGCATCATTATTACGAGTTGGACTGGGACTCTATAAATAAGTACAAGGGGAACAAGGGCATCATTATTACGAGTTGGACTGGGACTCTATAAATAAGTACAAGGGAACAAGGGCATCATTATTACGAGTTGGACTGGGACTCTATAAATAAGTACAAGGGAACAAGGGCATCATTATTACGAGTTGGACTGGGACTCTATAAATAAGTACAAAGGGAACAAGGTCATCATTATTACGAGTTGGACTGGGACTATAAAATAAGTACAAGGGAACAAGGGCATCATTATTTACGAGTTGGACTGGATCTATAAATAAGTACAAGGGAACAAGGGCATCATTATTACGAGTTGGACTGGGACTCTATAAATAAGTACAAGGGGAACAAGGCCATCATTATTACGAGTTGGACTGGGGCTCTATAAATAAGTACAAGGGAACAAGGGCATCATTATTATGAGTTGGACTGGGGCTCTATAAATAAGTACAAGGGAACAAGGGCATCATTATTACGAGTTGGACTGGGACTCTATAAATAAGTACAAGGGAACAAGGGCATCATTATTACGAGCTGGACTGGGACTCTATATTATTACGAGTTGGACTGGGACTCTATAAATAAGTACAAGGGGAACAAGGGCATCATTATTACGAGTTGGACTGGGGCTCTATAAATAAGTACAAGGGGAACAAGGGCATCATTATTACGAGTTGGACTGGGGCTCTATAAATAAGTACAAGGGGAACAAGGGCCATCATTTTATTACGAGTTGGACTGGGGCTACTATTAAGTACAAGGGGAACAAGGGCATCATTATTACGAGTTGGACTGGGGCTCTATAAATAAGTACAAGGGGAACAAGGCCATCATTATTACGAGTTGGACTGGGGCTCTATAAATAAGTACAAGGGAACAAGGTCTCTTATTACGAGTTGGACTGGGATCTATAAATAAGTACAAGGGAACAAGGTCATCATTATTATGAGTTGGACTGGGGCTCTATAAATAAATACAAGGGAACAAGGTCATCATTATTATGAGTTGGACTGGGACTCTATAAATAAGTACAAGGGAACAAGGTCATCATTATTACGAGTTGGACTGGGGCTCTATAAATAAGTACAAGGGAACAAGGTCATCATTATTACGAGTTGGACTGGGACTCTATAAATAAGTACAAGGAAACAAGGCCATCATTATTATGAGTTGGACTGGGGCTCTATAAATAAGTACAAGGGAACAAGGTCCATCATTATTACGAGTTGGACTGGGGCTCTATAAATAAGTACAAGGGAACAAGGCCATCATTATTACGAGTTGGACTGGGGCTCTATAAATAAGTACAAGGGAACAAGGTCATCATTATTACGAGTTGGACTGGGACTCTATAAATAAGTACAAGGGAACAAGGCATCATTATTACGAGTTGGACTGGGGCTCTATAAATAAGTACAAGGGAACAAGGTCATCATTATTACGAGTTGGACTGGGACTCTATAAATAAGTACAAGGGAAAACAAGGTCATCATTTATCGAGTTGGACTGGGGCTCTATAAATAAGTACAAGGGAACAAGGGCATCATTATTACGAGTTGGACTGGGGCTCTATAAATAAGTACAAGGGAACAAGGGCATCATTATTACGAGTTGGACTGGGGCTCTATAAATAAGTACAAGGGAACAAGGTCATCATTATTACGAGTTGGACTGGGGCTCTATAAATAAGTTCAAGGGAAACAAGGGAATCATTATTACGAGTTGGACTGGGGCTCTATAAATAAGTTCAAGGGAAACAAGGGAATCATTATTACGAGTTGGACTGGGGCTCTATAAATAAGTTCAAGGGAAACAAAGGAAATCATTATTATTAACGAGTTGGACTGGGACTCTATAAATAAGTACAAGGGAACAAGGCAATCATTATTACGAGTTGGACTGGGACTCTATAAATAAGTACAAGGGAACAAGGTCATCATTATTACGAGTTGGACTGGGGCTCTATAAATAAGTTCAAGGGAAACAAGGGAATCATTATTACGAGTTGGACTGGGGCTCTATAAATAAGTTCAAGGGAAACAAAGGAATCATTATTACGAGTTGGACTGGGACTCTATAAATAAGTACAAGGGGAACAAGGCCATCATTATTACGAGTTGGACTGGGACTCTATAAATAAGTACAAGGGGAACAAGGGCATCATTATTACGAGTTGGACTGGGACTCTATAAATAAGTACAAGGGGAACAAGGCCATCATATTACGAGTTGGATAGGGACTCTATAAAATAAGTACAAGGGAACAAGGGCATCATTATTACGAGTTGGACTGGGACTCTATAAATAAGTACAAGGGAACAAGGTCATCATTATTACGAGTTGGACTGGGACTCTATAAATAAGTACAAGGGGAACAAGGCCATCATTATTACGAGTTGGACTGGGACTCTATAAATAAGTACAAGGGAACAAGGGCATCATTATTACGAGTTGGACTGGGACTCTATAAATAAGTACAAGTGGAACAAGGCCATCATTATTACGAGTTGGACTGGGACTCTATAAATAAGTACAAGGGAACAAGGGAACAAGGGCATCATTATTACGAGTTGGACTGGGACTCTATAAATAAGTACAAGGGAACAAGGTCATCATTATTACGAGTTGGACTGGGACTCTATAAATAAGTACAAGGGAACAAGGTCATCATTATTACGAGTTGGACTGGGGCTCTATAAATAAGTACAAGGGAACAAGGGCATCATTATTACGAGTTGGACTGGGACTCTATAAATAAGTACAAGGGAACAAGGTCATCATTATTACGAGTTGGACTGGGACTCTATAAATAAGTACAAGGGAACAAGGGCATCATTATTACGAGTTGGACTGGGGCTCTATAAATAAGTACAAGGGAACAAGGTCATCATTATTACGAGTTGGACTGGGGCTCTATAAATAAGTACAAGGGAACAAGGTCATCATTATTACGAGTTGGACTGGGGCTCTATAAATAAGTACAAGGGGAACAAGGCCATCATTATTACGAGTTGGACTGGGACTCTATAAATAAGTACAAGGGAACAAGGGCATCATTATTACGAGTTGGACTGGGACTCTATAAATAAGTACAAGGGAACAAGGGAATCATTATTATGAGTTGGACTGGGGCTCTATAAATAAGTACAAGGGAACAAGGTCATCATTATTACGAGCTTTGGACTGGGGCTCTATAAATAAATACAAGGGAACAAGGTCATTATTATTACCAGTTGGACTGGGACTCTATAAATAAGTTCAAGGGCATCATTATTACGAGTTGGACTGGGGCTCTATAAATAAGTTCAATGGGAACAAGGGCATCATTATTACGCTGGCAGCCTTGATAATAATAAAAAAAATAACATGTTTGCCTTACAAACAAGGTGAACATAAGTCTCAGTGACCTTGGGCGTGGTTCATATGCAAAACAATCGAACCATCGCTAGACACACATTGTGGCCAAATATTATCAAACTCGGTGAAGTGGTTGAAAAATGAAAGATGTTACTAACGTACGCACGCTATATCCCCTCTTGCCTATCGGCGAGGGGATAATAACTAGCTTTATCCCGTCAACACAGTGCATGTGCCGTGAAACATGGTGCCGTGAAACATTTTTGATATCCTGATAAATAGAATAGCAGGTTAGTGCCGTGAATGGGAAAAATATCTGGCGAGGCACAGAAACAAGATGTGCTCGCCAGAGCCTCGCCCATCCCGTTTCCTAAGCCTTGCCAGATATTTTTTCCCATTCACGGCACTAACCTACTATTCTGTATATGATCCCTCATTCCAAGCCTCTAAAATGTTATCTGTTCAGTCTGTGAGTCATACCAGTAACGCCAGCGTTGTTTATCAGGATATCAAGTCTCGGCTCCTCTTGTAGGATTCCCGCCGCAAACGCACGGACAGACTTCATACGACTCACGTCCAGCTCCTTCACAAGCACATTTCTATTGTTTGTGATTTCTACTATCTTGTCAACGGCAGCTTGACCTTTCTGAAGGTCACGGCAGGCGAGAATCACCCGGGCCTTCCTGCGAGCCAGGTCCAATGCTGTCCAGTACCCAATACCTGCCGGAAGGAAAAGTGAATGGGTTTAATTAACCCTTTCACCCCTAAGTAACTGGAATGGATTTTGAAATGTTAATTTTGCAACCAATCCAACTGTCACAAAATTATTTTCAGGCTAGTCCATTTATGAACAAGAGTGCTGCAAGTCACAAAATACGCCCGTCGAATATGGGCCAGACAGCGAAGATGCAGAAATGTGAAGCTGTCACCAAGGCAAGAAACATTAATGAGAATTTGAAACTCTATAGCATTATTTCTTCATCTCGTTGTGCTAAACATGTATACTAATTTAGGCAGAGATAGAAAAGTAGAGTGTAAAGTAGAAATGATTGGGAATTGGATACAATAATGTTGAAAAAATGGCTAAGTTAAAAAGGCGATATGTTTGCTAAAAAATATTTTTTCGACTTTTTCGGCATAAAAACATGAAGGTGCACATCTTCAATATGTGTAGAAGACGTGTGTATAGTTTCAGAACGATCGACTGAACAGTTTCGGAGCAGTTGTGTACACAAACTCTGTACCGTATATAGAATTGTATAGAAAAATGTAGAAAAAAAGTAGTTAAAAAGGTGATATTTTTGTTAAAAAATATTTTTTCGCCATAAAAACACCAAGGTGCACATCTTCAGTATGTGTATACGTGTGTATAGTTTCAAATCGATCGACAGAACGGTTTCGGAGGAGTTGTGTACACAAACTCTGTACCGTATACAGAATTGTACAGAAAAATGTACAAAAAATGGCTAAATGTTCCCCAAGCCTACTTTAACATGGTGCAGCCACGGGTTGTATTAAGGCCATCCATGATTATATCTCCGTTTCCTGTAACCCGACCGACCTGCTAAAAACGGTGCGACCCGATTTTTTTTATTGCAATTTCGTTTACAATTTTTTTATTTTTTTTTTTGACAATTTTGTTTATTATTTTTTTATATTGATTTTTCAATTTAGTGCTACAGTGGGTTAAAAGGGTTAATATAATCTCTGGCCCTAAATGGCATACATGTTCATACAACAACACATACAGCAATTGACATACTTTTATTGCAAGACTTGCAATATTGAATTTAAAAATTATTAATATTAAAAAGGTACAATATTTTAACACTTGCAATTTGCAAGTGTTAAAATATTGTACCTTTTTAATATTAATAATTTTTAAATTCAATATGTCATTGCCTACCGACAGACCCACTTCTAAAATTCTGGGTCGGGTTACAGGAAACAAACAATTTTTTAAGGACGGCCTAAGGGACCGAGGTTTATAAATACATTAAATATAGCTAAAAGCATCAATAAGTGAAAAAAATAGCTAAAAAAATTCTTTACTCCCTCCTATACACATTATGCTTTTAGCTATATTTAATGTATTTATAGACCTCAGTCCGTTACTTCAACCTGTGCGTGCAGCGCCACGTCTTCATTTGGTAGCATGTACTGCCAAAAACAAAAACACTTTGCTCACACTCTATTATAGGCCATAAAAAATAAGTGCTTTGGTTCTCAGACACGGTGTTTGCGGAATGTGACGTGGGAGGGCAGATTTACTTTTTTGTTCGATTCTGATATATATATTTTAAAGTCGTTTTATGTTCTATAATGTTACTATAACATCTATAGACGTGTAAAATCACCAGATCGTCAGACATGATTGGATTTAACACATTTTTTCAGGGTTTTTTATTGATCATCTGGCGAATTTACAATACAAATTTATTTCTACATGACGATAAAAGCTTGACGCGCAAGGATTGTTCTGACGCGTTGATATCTGCGAACCAAAATACTTATTTTTATAGCCTTAATATTCAATCAAACTTTTGAAAAGGCAATAAAATTCACTGGCATTCACCTTTGTGTACTGATATGATTTTCAAATTGTTTCACTGTCTCCCCAACAGCTTGCATGCTGAATATGGCCCTTTTCCACACAAGCTGCGTGCCCTTACTGGCCTTACCAGTTACCATGTACAGGGCTCCAGATAAGGAATTAGTAATTGAGTATTTTCACTCCAGCATTTCTGAAGCAATTGGGTATTTCAAAATTTTAATTGGGTAAAATAAAATCACACTACTGTTTACACATCGACAGACAGTAATTATGGAATAGTTTGCTTCGAAATGAAAACATGTCTTGGCATTTCATTAGAATTGTCTCCTTGGAGACAATTCTAATGAAATACCAAGATGTGTTTTCTTAGAAAATAAGAAACGTATGCTATATCTGTGGTCTGTTTTTATTGTTTTCTGCAGCATGATAAAGGTTCCATAAAATTAGTATTGCTTTTTGATACTCGCCACTCTTGATTTCAATTGGGTTTTTGGCAATTTTAATTGGGTATTTAAGCAAATACGCAACTTATCTGGAGCTCTGCATGTACAATATTTGTGGCTGTGTTGGAGAAATGGGGCTTATGAGATTTGTGACCAGTGAAGCTCCTGATCAAATGGCACATGCATGTAGCCAGATAGTGATCTATATTGCTTGCTAGAACCATGACGTGTGTTTCATTGATGGAGTGGCGAACAGTGCAGATCCTGATCAGACTGTGCAGATGCACAGGCTGATTTGGATCTACACTGGTTGTAAAACCCAGAAAGCCCCATTTCTCCAGTCACAGCCACATTCAGCCACATTTAATCCTTGCGGAAAAACTGTGAGTACCTACCTGTGTTAGCCCCTGTAACAATGACGGTCTTGCCTTCAAGTTGGACGTTACTGGTACAGACGCCCTTCATCCATTCTACGTAAACCTTCAGCAGTATTAGGAAGATGACAATGGCTGCAACAATACCCAGCACCATCGGCCAGGTGCCATACATTCTCACAAGTTGTGTTGCATTGTATCACGTCATGAATCTAGAAAAGAAATCACGGCCCATGCTTAGAGTACGTTCTTCATTCTTATGCTTGAAATCCAAAAGTTTGATTAGTCGAGACTGAGCTCAGCTCAGCCAAACTATCTGTTTTTGAGTACTGATTTGGATAACATGTTGAGCTGGTTATCAGGAAATAATTCACAAGTGGTTGGGTCTTAACACTAAACAAATGAGTGAGTGTAGTGAACCGAGTTCGTTTAGCGGTAGGACCCAATCACGAAGGTATTTCAAGACAATCAGCTCACCTGGTTAAATAAACATTTCACACATAATAATTTACAAAAACAAAGTGATTGAAGCGTCAAATATGGACAAGAGTTGTGCAAATTAATTCTGAAGGTGGGTCATAGTGAAGGAAACAGTCATTGCTACTGTACCGACATCATTTCTTCATACATGTATATAGGAAACACAAGAGTGGTGTAAACTATTGCAGCTCGACACAATCGAATGGTGTAATTCACTGTGAAATTTGGGTAAACTGCCGGCTGAAATGTAAGAAATAGAGAATAGCCACCAGCATTTGTTAGATAAAGAATATTTTTCACGAGCCAGCCAGGACTTGTAATTTGGTCAACTAACGAGTGTGTAACACAAGTTAGTCAGACGAACTATGTGGCATGCCTGTCGAGTGAAATATATTATGTACTTTTAGGGAATGGGGCTAAGTGAGTTTTGTGTAGTACGGACATGGCACCAGATCAGATTATTCCAATTTCAGAGCTGAATATACTTGTGACGCATCATGACAAATGGGATTGTATGGCCTATGCGACCATAAATAGAGAATAGCCACCAGCATTTGGTAGATAAAGAATATTTTTCACGAGCCAGCCAGGACTTGTAATTTGGTCGACTAACGAGTGTGCAACACAAGTTAGTCAGACGAACTATGTGGCATGCCTGTCAAGTGAAATATATTATGTACTCAAAAATGCTAGTGGTTATCTATAATATCTAATATCTATTTATTACATTGTTTTGTTTAAAAATATTTAGAGAAGTAACATTTGTCTTATCCGATTACTTTTAGGGAATGGGGCTAAGTGAGTTTTGTGTAGTACGGACATGGCACCAGATCAGATTATTCCAAATTCAGAGCTGAATATACTTGTGACGCATCATGATAAATGGGATTGTATGGCCTATGCGACCAGTGTAGATCCAGATCAGCCTACTCGTCTGTGAAGTTTGATCAGGGTCTTCACTGTTCGCCATTCAGTCGGAGAAGCCTCATTACATATAGCAATAGCAAACAGTTTTTAACTCCTTTTCTGACTGCACAAGTCCGCATTTTGATCAAGATCAACACTGATCACATTGATATTAAGCTCAATGGTGTGTCGCATATTATATAATGTTCTGTGTCTACATGTCGCAAATGCCAAGTCGTTATTCAAAATATTGGTAATTGCAGATCATTAAGAGTATAAATATTTACACAAACAGGACACAATATATGTTATTCGCTAATGTGGCTCTCTGTCTCTCCTCCCTTTGTCTCCACCTCTCTCCATCTCCCCCCTCTCCGTCTCCACTCTTTCTCTCTCTGTCACTGCCCCTTCTCTCTGTCTCCCCTCTCTCTGTCTCCATCTCCCCACTATCTGTCTCCCCTCTCTCCGTCTCCTGTGGGTGGTGGTTGGGCGAACGCGACAGCGTAAATTAACGGTAGGGACCCTCCTTATAGGAATCACGATTTTACTGATCCTACTGCTTTTGGGTGGAGGCCAAGTGATTCTGGTGTGGTGAGGACCTGGCACCAGATGAGGATTATTCTGATTTCAGGGCTGAATATATAATTTTTTTACTGTACAACTTGGAGAAGACAGAAGTTAACCACACCATCATGTCAATGTCTGGACTGTTGTAGAACATGCAATTATTATACTCTGTGGGAAACACCAAAGTGTTTAATTTCGTCATGTAGTGCTTCCTCTAGCAACTACACCACCTACAAAATTTACACACACCCCCCGCCCCCCTCCCCAACAGTTCGGTAGCAGTGACCAGTTAGCCGCCAGTTTCATATAATGGCACCGGTGAAATTTATAAATATTACACTTTCTGCTGATTAAAATTCATTTTAATTGTTTAATTATTATTTTGTAGTTGATTTTGTATTTTATTCAGATTTTACATCGTATTAATTGATGAATGCTCATTCCAGGGCCATCTGACCTGTTTCCATTGATCAGAAATGGGCAAATAAGAATTGAGGGTATGTTGTGACAAAAAGTGATCAAAACAACAGATTTTTCTGGGAGTTTCAAACAAGAATTTATTTCAGAGAAAACTCATGGATGGGAACTGGTTTGCACCATGATAGTACATTTTCCTCTGGATGATGATTGAGAACACATACAACATTCAATCTGTAGTTCCGCAAGTAGCGTGGCACGGCATGGTTTTAAAGTGAATATTTTACCTCAGAATTGGATCATTTTAAAGAGGCTGCACCAAGATATTTCACATTCCTGCATAGGTAAGCATAGGAGCGGGCGCACGATTCACCCAAATCCTCATTTTCCCCCAAATCCTCATGTAATGAATAAGTTATTCAATTAATATGTCTCAAAACCTTTTAATATCGTTCTTAAGAAGTTATTGAACCTGATTTGAATACGTTTGTATGGTAAAAATAGTCTTATTTTATTTCGATGTTTTAATTTAACGTAGGCATTCTAGCAGCAAGGGAGATCATCCAAAATAAATTATGAGATAAATGCATGTTGTTTGACCCATTTTGGTCAATTGAATCATGCAAGTTATTTACCATTCCAAATGTTTATTCATCTGGTTTTTTTTTTATCTCAATCAATCAAATTCAGCACATATAGCTTGAAAATATGACCACGTCCGTGCACCATGATCATATACATTAGAGACTCCAACCATACAAAGTTCGTCCAATTGTGATCGTTCGCCGATCTAAAAAACACTTTTTTCTAATTTTATTGACTTTCTTTCATGATTCGCGTACTATCAGATTATGTCTTCCGGAAAACCTGAAAAGGGAAAGTCCTCGCGTCTATTTTTAGGTTTAACCAATCAGAGATGTTCTTACATAGACGCTTCGGTGGTTGTATTATGGAAGATAGTGCATTGACCCAGTTCCAGATAATGAACGAAATTATAGAAAAAAGTGTTTTTTAGATCGGCGAACGATCACAATTGGACGAACTTTGTATGGTTGGAGTCTCTAATGTATATGATCATGGTGCACGACTTTAGTTTGAGCTGGCGATCAGCTATCGGCCAAATATGACCGATAATCCATCCGGACGGCCTCCGATTCTGTGTGAGATTCTTTCGCACACGCAACTTTCGATTTGGATGGGGTAATCAAAACGCGAATAACTCAATAAATACTTGAAACAGCGATTTGAAGTGAGTATATTCACACACCTAATACCTTTATTGATTGCCAGAGACATATTTCATACATTTAATCGATGTTTATTGTGTTTGTGCGAGCCGGAAAAAAGAGGGCTCTTTCTATAATAGCGCTATTTATGCTCACCTTGACTTAACGTTATGTACTGTACGAGACCAAGTGGGTGGGGTAATGGGATTTTTTTTAATAGGCATTTTTTTGGTGTCATAGGTCCGAGTCTTCCACCTGTGTTTCCTTCATCCCATAAAGTGCCTATGTACTGTAGGTAAGGAGCACTAATAGAGCAGCATATTTGTGTTTATGTAAAAGCTTCTAGTGTGTCTAGGTCACAAATGTCGAACGCATATTGCTGTCTGCCCACTTATTTGGAATATTGCATTAAATACATACTGTCCGAGGGCGTGAAATTGATAATTTTAAATTAACTGGTCACTGCCCCCTTTCTTCAGATGTTTTGTTGTTGTTGTTGTACGTCTATAATTCAGGCGCTTATTTTTCGCCTCAATTTCTCTACAGCCGTGACGACTGCGAGAGCATTGTTCCTACCCAGTTGACTTGTACCTGGTCTAAATTAAACTATCAAAGCAATAAAACGGGAGTTGTTATATCATTGTGAAATGGAACACAATGTGTTTCGGAACACCACCGGATATAACGTATAGCGCGCTTGCTTTCACGAATTGTACCGCCGTTTTCGATGGGGTAACTCTGGAAAACACAGAAGTTCATTCACCACAGGAAAACATGGGGGTTAAATATGTCAAAAAAAAGTTTTATTACTTTTTGTCATCACACTTATAAGGTTAACTAAACTACCTTTTATCACATTAAAACTGTTGACAGCTTTCACAGCTGGAATGGCGGCTGCTGCAGTAAACATTGCATGACCTATAGTTTCAAGATAGTGTTAAATTCGATCGGTTTGTATGATACTCAAGTTAGTTAGTTTTTAAAAACAAATCTACTGGGATGTGTAAAATGTGAGCATACGAAGTTTATGGCATAAAGGTGTTTTAAAGTAACATTGTCTGATTAATATATGCAACATACCACTGATAATGTAAGAAGCAATGTGGCAAACACTTGCAGTCAGCACTAACAAAAAAGACGAACGTGTTTCGGCCGTATTCACACATCAGCATGACCAGGGCAGACACGAATGTAATGAGCAAAGGAATGGATGAAAATAATTATAGAAACATTTTTAAGAATACACTGTTATATTTAAATACACCCATTAAAATGTTTAAGGCGATTTGATATGTTGAATAACATCTTCAGTACGAGTATGCATGCTTTCGACGGCATCGAGTCTGGTACCCGGGAGTAATACTCGAGTAGCCAAATCGTTCCGAAACCGATTAGATTTGGTAACGTAACGAGTTAGTGACGTCCATAACTTGAGCGTCTGGAAAAAAAAAGGTAAATAATCGGAAATTTGTAATTCCTATGGTAAGTTTTTATCTGAATTGAATAGTTTTCCTACTTTATTGATTTATTTTGTTTGAAATTTGCTGTTCCACTGAATGAAGTACGCATAGGTCGTTAGGTGTTCCGAAACCAATTGATCGAGGCTACACAACCAACATTCTTGCACAGTGTCAGCCGGGTAGTCGTTGCATGTTATTGTTTAAAGGTCACATTACAAACTATCACTTATTTTCTTCAAAATGCTCTAAAAACAACAAAGGCGACCCTAATAAACGATTTCCGGTTCGTTTGTATTGTTCGTGATATTGATATTTCTCATATCGCACCTTATCTGACACCTATACAGAGCCATGCAATGAATTGGTAATCGCTTATCTCTCGTGTTACTGCGACCTACAGCCGCGAGGTGGCGCTGTAAAAATAACCGCTATGTTCTTGTTATTGTTCTTGTATATATATGATGCCTTCGTCAGCACACTAGTAGCATCTTTCACCATAGTAGTTAAGTTCATGGATAGTTCATCACCAAATACAATTTTTGAATATATATATTAGAAATTTATAATGTTCAAGGAGATGAAGTTTATGTGTGTTGCATTGTCCTATTTGAAGTATTTATGCTGGGACGTTTCGGCAATAGTTCCAGCTTTTGGTATCTGGTGCCATGTAGTGTATAGCAGAGACGACGACTGTTATATTGCAGCAGATCCAGATATATGTTAACTTCCTCGGAGGTAGTATCACTTTGTATTATGTTACAGTCCACAATAAGTTGCAGTAAGCTGTGTTTGGTAACACTTGGGCACTCATCAATTAGAGAGTTCAGTATTTTAACTATGTCCATCATAATGGGTTCACGCTGTTCACTTAGCTCTTTACAGTCGAGAAGGAAGTGCTGAAGATCCTCATCTGATTCATGACATAGTAAGCAGGTTTTGTTGACTTCGTTTTGGTAGAACTTAACTCTGTTTGTTTGCAGTATGTAAGTCCCTGGGATAATTTTCACTTTAATTGGGATGCGGTTCACGTTTCTGGAGCTGTTTGTATATGGGACTATCGCAGGGTGGCATTTTCCTGGTATGAAGTGTTTGTACAGTTGGTTCAGTGATGAATATATATATAGTTCTGCCTGATTAAAAATATTTTCTTTCCAATTCTCATTCACTGCTTTGTTGACCATTCTTTTCCATGCTATTTTTTCACGGGGTGCTTCGATCAGTTCAGTGGGGGATTGGAGATCATATTTCAGGAGAATCTTCTGCACTGCAATAAACCAGCTGTTGCTGATCATTTATTTAACTTCAAATTGCCGTTTTGCTAGTTTCTTTTCGAGTGATGTATCCGGTGATCTAGTGATATTACCAAATAAAGACAAGATCTTTTTGTGAATATACGGAGAGCATGTATACTGCAGGGTCAGCTGTGGATGTTGACATGGAGAGTACTTGCTTAATAATCTTTTTTAAATTGCACTTCAAGTATAGAGAGCGATTTCCCTGTAGGGATGATGACTTCAAGTACATAGGTTAAAACAGGTAACATATATGTATGTATAAGTGTTATAGACGTTTCTGGGTCTAACCCATTTTCTCCGTGTAGACCAGATCCCATCAGGCTATACAGAGTTCGTTTTACCTTCTGGATGTTGTTTTCTACTGCACACAGCTCCTATGATTTCGTGGTACGTAGTATTCCCATATGAGTGACACTGTCCACAATTGGCATCTTCTCATCGCCTAGATTTCAGGTATGACTGTCATTATATTCATATTTACATTTTTTTACTTTCAATATAACACTTTTGGTTTTCTGTAGTTGATATCCTTCCATAAAACTATAGTCTTTGGTTATATTAATGCGTCTCTGTAATTCATTCGGGTCACTACTGATGGGTGTAACATCATCTGCACATGTAGGTGCTGTTATAGTGTGAGGAATGTCCGTTGTGAGTTCTCATATTATTAACAACACATTGCACTTTTGTTGACAAAGTTTATAGTTTGTTTACTTGGACCTGTCATTGAGAGTATAGAAAGAAAACAGAAGTCAGAATAAAGTGAGAATACATGTAAGAATATGTACAACATGGATACAAAGTATTGATAATATCGCATTCATTTCAATTCTACATCAAACTTGTATGTTATCAATAATATACCCCTAATCACATATGACACACATAGATCACTAAACCTATAGTCACAGACACAGTCATATATGTAGTTTCACATATCAATTGGTCCCCTTCTACATCTATTGTTTATCTGATATATTGTTATTATTGAATGTCGTTTCTATGTCTTGTCCAAACTGGGTTATCCCTGGCTGTACAAGTATATATCCTCTGGGAGTACACTCTCAAAGGTGGGATTATGTCGGTTACAATCTGTAACCCATAGTAGACTATATGATAAGGTGCTGATTGCCGTCACTCGTCTCGGCTCCACTGGTCTATATACATCTCACTTCCCGTCTATGTCCGCTATATAATAAATCGCATCTGGCTCCATTATAGCACTGCACACAGTTTCGTAATAAACTCCAAATACTACACTTTCAATGTCCTGAACCAACTATCCTGGTCAAAATCACACATCCAACTGCCCAACTTGGTACCTGTATATACATGGGTCACCTCAACTTACCTGTCACACTACAATGCCCAATTATCTACTGCTCACTCAATGCCATATTTCTATTGACATGCCTAGTATACCCCAAGCCAACCAATATCCCCCACGTATCAGCTCACCTGAGATCCTACCTGTGTGATCAATTCGTGACATATAGTAATGTTACCGATAGTTGCGCCTATTCCGGTGTTTGCATGTCTATCTAGTAGTTCATTGATATATACTTTATATAGGTCAGCATTAAGGACGCATCCTTGTAGCACACCTTGCTGGTTAATATACGGTTTAGACAGTTTATTTCGCCACTTTACAGCTGTTTGAGCATCTTGATGTAGGTTGTTAATAATTGTCCAAGTATTGCCATTAACTCCCATGTGATACAATTTTCTCATGAGGCTTGAATGTACAACGACGTCAAAAGCGGATTTGCCATCCATACACGCTATATAAGTTGGTTTATTAATGTCTTTATTGTGTCTAGTAATTTCTTCTAACAATAGTGCACAGTTCATTGGAGATGAGTTTTTGGTAAATCCACGTTGTAATGGGGTTTGCATATTCTGTAGCATATGTGATATCCTATTTTTCAAAATAGTTTCAAAGAGTCTGGTTATAGTTGGTGTTATCGTAATCCCTCTGTAGTTCCGGATTGCTTAATATTACCTTTATTCTTGAATATATGATTTAGGGAGCCGAGTTTCATACTTTCAGGAGCTGATTTATTCGAGAGTATACCGTTTACGACGGTTTGGATCGCATGTAACAATGTAGTACCACCATGATATAAATGTTCAGCCGATATGCCATACACATCTTGTGCCTTGCCTCTATTCAGTGTCTTGGAGGCTGTTTCTACCTCGTCTATGGTGACTGGTTAGTGTGCAGCATCTGCGCATATTTTTTGTATGGTATGTACCTCTTGTTCTGCCATGTTTAGGTAATCCATGTCGTATTCATTGAAGTCTTCTCTGGTTGCCAGTGCCTTAAAGTGCTGATGCCAGCCTTCAAGTATGTTGTTATTTGAGTAAAGTTGATCGCCAACATAAAGATCTGCAATACACATGTGACTCTTCCCTCTTTGCTTATGTATAATTCTATGAAATAGTGCGCTATCCTGTTGTCGCGACTGCATGATTGTTTCTTTGTACTTATTTCGATTTTTTGCTATTTCAATGCGTATTTGCCTGCGTAAATTTACAGTTGTTTCCTTCTTTTGGATCAATAGTTCACTGGTTACATAGTTTGGTCTGCCATTAATTGTCCAGTTGTAGAAGGCTAGCTTTTTGGCTTTAATAACATTTGCAATTTCAGTATTCATCACGTTCAACTTTGGACGCTTTCGTTTTCTGTTTATAGATGGGCGACAGCTTTTCGAGCTATCAGCCATAATGTCATTGAGTATAACAATAGATTGATCAACATCCTCATATGGTAAATTTGTCTGAGAGAGTTTCAGTTCTACAGTGGCCTGATATTGGTTTGTATCAATTTTCTTCCAGTTCAATCTGCTACTTGTTGTATCATTCTTTACTGATGATTTCTTTCAGAGATTCACTTGGATTTCTAATGATACCGGATAGTGGTCAGATACATTGGTAATACAAGAGTCCACCCTCTTCACACTATTCACCATTGGTGTAACATTATCAGGAACAAGAAAGAAGTCAATAGTAGCTCTAGGAGTCCTTTCCATTTGGATGTATGAAAGTACTTTCTGTTTCCCCTGTAACTAACTCATTTTCACGGAGAAGTTTATGAAGACATTGGCTCCTTCGATTGTCCGAGATAACCAGGGCTGATTCATTAAAGGTACATGCCAACGCAGTAGGCACAACATGTTCTTTATAGGAATTAAATAAGTGTATAATTATGTCACTATTCCACCAGTTCTAAAAATTACGAGTGCCCGCTATACAAATATAATCATTTATCAATTATCAATTTACTGTTAGCGACGCGCGGCGGTAACAGTCTATTTTGATAATGTGCGGGGATGACGACTTTCACATCACGGCTTGCGGTGCGCATGCGCAGTATACTACGCGCGCCAGTAGGCTTCCCAATATGTAAACAAGAATATCAACATGTCAAAACGTCCAGGACGGAAATTGTATGAAAAGGCGTTGGCCAAAAATAAGGCGAAATGTCTGAGGGACGAGGTCGGAAAATACCCTTTCTGGTCGCGGCATATAAAATGCGATTTAACACCAATTAACACGCGCAGTAATTAAAAATAACTCGTTAGTGGGTAGACAAATGGCTCATATAAGGCATGACAGAAGATGAAAAGTAGTAGTACAGTGTAACCTGCTGCGTGGGCAGTAGTATAAAGGGAGTCAAAATGATACCGCCTACGGTGGCATCATTTATAACCCTTTATACTACTCCCACCACCCCCGAAAAATCAAAAATTGGTTAACGAGGAAATTGTCTCCAACCAACCACGAAAAATCTAAAATTGGTGTCATAAATACATCATGTTTTTCCGACAGCAAATTTATGAATTTCTTCTAATAAGTTTCCGATTTAAATGCGTCCTCGCGCAATAGTCTATATTCCAACACCATATTTTCCTCCTCCGATATAGCTAATTGATTCCGTAGATCAGCAACTAATTCTACCAGCTCTAGTCTACCACGTTCACCTTTAGCCACAGGGCAGCGTAGTTGCTTATGTCTACAAAGAGTTTGGGCACTAACGAATTTACAAGGGCATCTGGGGCATTGAAATTGTGGGGGGGGGGGGGGGCACAAGGAAACTTTCTACGTCTCGCTAGATGCCTTCGTAGATAGTCTTTACGCGTAAACGTTTTATAACAAGTCTCACACTCCATTATATATGTATATGTATATGTTTATATTCAATTGGACGTGAAAAAAACTTAATGTTTTCACGACCAATTGAACAGATAAATTGTATAGGTTATACAAAAGTATATTACAGAAAATATGATAACGTCAGAAACTAGAGCAGAAATAGAAATGTTTGAGAAGAGAAGCCGAATCTCATAGGATTACTTATAGTAAACGGTTGAGAGTTAGGGGGTTGACAAATCTTATAAACTCCACAAAGAATGAGGCGTTTATGAAGCGGTTTACCCGCGCCCACAAACAAGGAGCCTTTAAAGATATATCCAAAGCGGAGGAAGTAGGTAACAGAATTCAAAAAGAAAGTATTGCGGGGTTAAGGGCTAGTGTAATCAAACCTTCAAGCACAAATAATTTGTCCCAAATTAGACGCCAAAATAATAATAAGAAAAAATCTATCGTTAGCGCGATAGTGGAAAAAGGTGAAGAAATATTGGGGGCTCACGATGAAACATTGGAAAAGGTAGAAAATGGAAGACGGGTAGTTACATTATCCTTTCGTAAAAACATTAACATTAACGAGTCTGAACGATGTCCGATAAACTCGCTCCGTATCTAACAACCAATTTTTATTTGAGATATTCATATTCTTACAAGCTAGAACATATGGAGGAAATTAAAAATGGAAAACCTAAAACTCTAATTTATTTCACAAAAATCTCGGTGGTAGCGAACCACTATCATCAATGAAATCCGTTAAAAAATGGCTGTCAGATAAGGAGCAAACACGAATAATGTCCGATAAAATAGACAGACCAAATACAAAGTGGAAGTTTGTAAGATGGGTAGATTTTTTGTAAAGCTAATACAGGGTAGTAGGGAAAAGATTTGGGACTACAATCCAAAGAAGCAGCAGGAGGAGAACTTCCAGAATGGTTGAGGAATAGAAAAGGTATGTATTCTTTAGATAAGTATAATGACGATCTTTGTCTGTTCAGGTGTCTAGCTATGCACCTTGATAAAAAGATCAGACCTGACAGATGTACGAAAAGGCGAAAGAACTTAGTAAGCAATATTTCGGTAGTAATGTGGTTTCACCAATTTCTTTTTCAGATCTGAAAAAGGTTGAAGAGTTTTTTAAAATCGGTATAGAAGTATATCAACCCACTGAATGTAATGTATGGATGGTGGTTGAAAAAGGTACCAGCGCACTATAAGGCAATAGGTAATAAACCAAAGACAATAGGACTGTTTAATAATCACGCATTTCTGATAAAAAAACCTTAAAAACCTATCTAAAATTTACGCCTGCGATAATTGCAAGCAGAAATTTCACGAAAGCGAGTAATATGAAGAGACACGGACAACATGTATGAGAGGTGAGACAAAAGTAATATGTGATGGTAATTATTTAGAGCGCCCGCGTTCGTCATTCGAGAAAGCGTTTTACCCAAAAGGTTCTAACAGTTATGGGGCGATCGATTGGATGTATTCGTGGAAAAGCGGGAGGGAATTCACATTCACCACGAACAGTGCGGACACGGGGTGAAAGATGGATTTTAGGAGCTCCGGTAGATGGATACTGTCCAGAAACCAATACGGTATATCAATATCACGGCTGTTACTGGCACGGGTGTGAGATTCATGCAAAGCATAGAAAAAGAAGAACGCGCATCCACTATCAGAAGAGATAAAGTTATTAGAAAAAGCAAAGAATTCAACCTAGTAGTTATGTGGGAATGCGAATTCCAAAGAACGGGTAAAGATATAAAGATCGGTTGTGACACTACTCTTTATCCATATCAGATAGTATACGATTTTGAGGCGTATCTCCAGCCAGAAGTTGAAACTACCGGTAATAGTTTAGAGTACGAAGCTGAGCACGTTCCGGCAAGCGTTTTAGTATAGGAGATAATTTCTCAGGAACAGTAACTCATATTTGTGATAAAGATCCCGCAAAACTTATAGAAAAATTCGTAGAAGATTTGAAAGTCAGGGGAAAAGCTATAAGAGAAGAAGTGTGGTCAAGATATAGGTTTAATACAGAACATTTACGTAAAAACCAAATCGCCAAGATCGAACAGTGGATAGAGCAAGTACCGGTTATAGGTTTTAACAGCAGTAAGTACGATATAAACTTAATAAAGAAATATTTAGTAGGTGAACTATCTGCAACAACAAAGAAAGTAATGGTCGGAAAACGGGCAAACGCAACAATATTTCTATTTACTCCGGAGTTTAGATTTCTTGATGTAATACTTTACCTAGGACCGGGTGTAAGTTACGATAGTTGGATAAAAGCCTACGACTGCAAAGGACAGAAATCTTTCTTTCCTTACGAGTGGTTCGATTCTCCAGACAAACTTGATTACCCAGGACTGCCTGATAGAGAATTGGTATTCCAAACTATCGGGGAAAATGTTACTAGATGAAACAGAATTAAGTAAATGTCGTAGAATTTTCGAAGAAAATAATATGAAAACTTTCAGAGATTGGTTGAAATATTATAACGATTTAGATGTAGAACCGTTCCTAGAAGCGGTAGAAAAAATGTGTGAATTTTATAAACACAGAGGTGTGGATATTTTCAAAGATGCGGTAACACTACCGGGTGTGGCTATACAATATTTATTGAGAGGAACCATTAAAGAACAAAAATCTATAAAGGTGGTTATACCGGAGGGGGCTCTATATGCACCAAAAGAAGAAACATACGAAATGATGAAAGACGCTCTAGTTGGCAGTCCATCAATAGTATTTACACGCTATGCAGAAGCCGGTGTTTCAAATATTAGAGTAGGTTCCAAACCTTGCAAGGCTGTTTTGGGGTACGATGCAAACGCGTTATATTTATCTACGTTAAATAAAGATATGCCATGTGGAAAAGAAACTATACATCATATAGTTTCCCCACATAACCCTAAACTTATTAAAAAAAATTGTAAAAGAGTTTTATCTGGAGACTGGTTTGGGTTTGTGGAGGTGGATATAGAAGTTCCACACAACTTAAAAGATAAGTTTTCTGAAATGTCTCCACTTTTTATAAACAGAGAAGTAGAGGTTGATGAAGTTCCCGCGCACATGTTAAAATATTTAAATGATACTGGCCGAACTAGAGGAAACGGAAGAAAATTGGTGGGATCTATGTCGGCCACTAAAGTACTGCTGTACGCGCCACTGTTGAAATGGTATTTAAAACACGGCCTAGAAATAACTGGAGTTCATCGTGTTATAGATTATATTAGTGGTAAACCCTTCGAATGGTTCGCAAAAGAAGTTACAGCCGCAAGACGAACAGGCGATGTAGAACCAAATAAGAAACCAGTAGCGGATATAATGAAATTATTAGGCAATTCGTGTTGTGGAAAAATGATAGAGGCAAAAGAGAGACATTTAAATACGACATATACACAAGACGAAACCTGTGTTGACAAAGCGTTAAGATCTGCATTCTTTGATGATTTGGAAGAGATAGGAGATATGAAGAGGTACGAAATATCTTCCCGAAAACCCCGGTGTGCAGTAAAGAGCCCCTTCCACTGTGGAATAGCGGTTTATCAACTAGCTAAATTGAGAATGTTGGAATTTTACTACGAATTTCTAGACAAATACGTAAAAAGAGAAGACTTTGAATTAATACAGATGGATACAGATAGTATGTATATAGGAGTTAGTGGAAAAACGATAGACGAATTGGTTAGACCTAACTTACTAGACGAGTTTGAAAAAGGAAAAAAATAAATGGTTGGCTTGGGATAAATGGAGCGAAAGAGAGCCAGGACTTTTCAAAATGGAATTCAGCGGAGATAGGGCGATAGCGTTATCTAGTAAGTGTTATTTCGTAGAAAAAATTAATTCTAAAGATAATTTGGAACAAATTAATAAAACTCTGCGAAAGGAATGTCCAAGAGAACTAACAAATTTAAATTGGGATAGATATAAACGAGTACTAAGCGAAACTACAGAAGATGGAAAACACATTATAGATGTAGCGCAAAATAGAGGATTTAAAATGAAAGACGGCGTTATGAAAACGTACAGTCAACGAAAATTAGGACTATCGGCGTACTACGATAAAAGACGCTGTTATCGGACGGAATACATACAGAACATCTCTAACGATCCGGGGTAGCTGGGTGTCAGAAGGCACTATAAGAAGTTCTTCGCGAACAAACCCCTCGAGATGGCCCATCATCCAAATAGTAGAGCACGGGCTCATCGGGTTTGGTAATAGATCGATCTAGATGATATACATTGAGAGACCACACTGGATCAGTCGCACGGCGGCTGCCACCTTCGAGCTCTCCAGGTTGATAGAGGTACCGGACGTCAATATCGATGGAAGCCGCTGCTCCTAAACTAACAAGGGTCACCCGCGCGAGACGGCAGAGGGCTCGCTCGTCACCTTTTCTTTTAAACTTGATGGCATCTACGGGCTTCTTACCTATCAATCTGGTCACCTCTCCGTTCAGTGCGGAGACCACGGCGGGCAGTCTGGCCACCCACTCGGTCGATCGCGAATGAGGGTTTACAAGTTCTTTGGCATATTGGTGTCCGAACAGTTTCTCAGCCAGGGTTCGATTGAAGCGTTCCACGATCCCTGGTCCCGGTGGATGTTGACGCGGCCGCGTCTGATAGAAACTTTATGCTTAGACAATAGATGAGAGACCGCGCCCATGAACTCGCGGCCGGGATCGACCTGGAGAAGATTCGGCCATTTGAGAGGACTCCTCTTATATATTCGGGAAAGAGCCTCGGCCACTTCCTTAGACTCTTTAGTGGTCAACGGCTCAGCCCCCTTATAACGACTCGCTACGTCAACGATTGTCAGTGTACTTGTACGTTTTGCGACCGACGCGATCGTGAGGTAGAAACAGGAGATCCGCTTGGTGAACTTGGTTCGGCACCGGCACGTCGAATTTCGGGCGCGGAATATTGTGGGCGCGGGTAAATAGATCTGCCAGATGGCCTGCTTCTTGAGCCATTCCTTGACAGCGTTTTTCTGAAACCTTGGTCGCCGCCGCGAGGTTCTTGATGGCCGCGAGTCCCTTCCAGTAGCCGCGTGGGCTATAGTATGTATTCGACAGCTTGCGCGTTAGTTTGGTATCAAGTTTGCGCGTGTTCATCGTATGCGAAGTATTCTAATATATCGGACAATCTCCAACATGCCCTCGCCAGTTCGTACCGGTAACTGCGTCGTTAATAATAATAAACCTTTGTTGGAAGTTTCGCTGCAGCCCCAATCGCGTTTGGGTTGGAACAGGAGAGGGGAATCTAATTCATTCAATCTCGATTGGGAGTCCAATCCCCCAGGATTGGTGGAGGAATCTAACATCCGCTTTGCGAAAAGGGTGGCCCGCTTTTTCGTCCTTCGCAGCCACCACGTCTCGAGAGAATCTCGGGCCAGACGAATCATACTCTTTGCAACCGGTAAACGATGTTTTTCGGCAGTGTAGCCTACATCGATCATAGCGTCATAAAGTTCGTCAACTAACATCGTTCTATATATATATATTTATATGTTTTTTTAATTTTTTTAATTAATTAATTTAAAATCTCGATTGAATATAATAGCCGACGAGCCCAACCACACCCATTCCCACGACGATGAACGCGATCTCGCGGTCTTTTTGGGCCTCTGACGGTACATAGAAATCTGAAAGTTGGGGCTCAGGGATCCATTGGATCGAGACTTTTGTGTGGATATGCCAGCGCGTACTCGCGGTTGGCTTCTTCAACGTTCTGAAAAGTTTGCGCGGCGTGATTTTCTCGGCAAAGCTCTTCGTTGATCCAGTCCAGATGGGCGGTTCGTTTTTTCGACCACGCTTCCTTTGCGCTATTGAGTTGTTCTACAGCTAAATCATGGCGCTTACGCTCCTCATCCACGTTCGAGCTTTTAATTTTAGAGAATATAAAGTTGCTACCGCCAATGCGTTTACAAGCGCACCACCTACTATTACTGCGATTGAAGCCATTTATTTCCATATATTAACTGGTAGAATTCCAGACTAATTAACTAGATAATCTCGGGTCCAAACTGCGGCCGCTACATCTAAGGTCGCGAGCCCTACGTCTCTCACAGTAAAGTCCAATTTGGGAGCGGTTCCTCCTAGGGCCATCTTTGATAGTCGAGCATACCCGATACTGAAACCCGATATCACCACGGCGTGATAAAGCGCATTCACTAACATTTTACCATCTTGTTCAGCCATTGCTATAATTATGCATATAAAAGGGGGTCGCGATCAATGTTTTAAATGGGCGCATCCAATCGCGATTGGTGTTTCGTAACTTTCTTCTGAACACTGGCTGGTTGTTTTTTCGGGTATTTCCAAACGCACAGGGCACCAACAACTGCCAGACCACCACCAACAACCCAACTCCAATTCACGAATTTGGGTTCAATCGGATTCGCCCAACTCCAACGGCAGTTGGTATTGGGTGACAAATTCAAAGAATTTGGGTGTGCTTCCAATTCGTGAATTGGGGGTGTTGTTGTACTCAACTCTGTCTTCAGATGTTTTGCTGTCTCCGTCCCCGATTGTAACGACTGTTTAGCCTCTCGAAGCTCGGCGAGTATTTTATCTTGTTTAAATTTTCGGTGGCAGCCGCCGCGCCCAGCTGCCTGTCTTTTGGGATTTTTTATATGCGGTATGTCATCCAGTGGCGGAGTAACACTCTGGTTCGATTGTGTTGGAGCAATCTGGTTCAACTCCGTTACTCTCGTGGGTGTGTCTTGTGTCATCATTTTCAGGGCTTATAGTTCGTGGGCATATATGTCCAAATTGACAGTGTTTACCCGTGGTCAACGCGGTTGTCAGCGGAGCTAAGTACATTCCAAACTTGTGATAAATTGAGCAGCAGGCTGTTCTAAGAGTGTGTCCTATAAAAGGGTCAGCTCTAGATCGTGAATCAACCCTTCGGTGTTTGGTATAGGGAGAAGTATACTAACGGTGGTAGCGTACAAATGAATAGCCGCCGATCCAAGAGTTTTTGTCATCTCTGCTCCCAATTTGGATTCGTATCGCGCATACATTTTATCGATCTCCGCATCTGACATCTTATCCACCTGAAAAACTGAGAGACGCCTACCGAGATAATGCTCCGATTGTCCCCCAGCAACCAGCGCAGCTAGCCGCTCTCGTCACGCCGCATTTTCATTCGGAGTCGTTGCACTCAACCCAATACCAACCCCCGATTCCGATTGCTCTATCGGAGTTGATGTTTCATTATCTTTGGCAGTCGGAGTTGAGGTTTCTTCCATTAGCTGATCGAGAAGTTCGTCGCAGTTCATTTTTTTCAAAATTAGTAATTTAACTATTCTAACAAGTCTCATCACTTTAACATATTGCCAAGCGCACCACCCGATACTTATGATCACCATTATGATCGCAACAAAGCTCGCAGGAGCACCAAATTGTTAACATTGTTAACCATTGTTCAGCATTTGTTCAGCATTGTTCAGCAATTGTAAGCATTGTTCAGCAATTGCTAAGCATTCAGCAATTTAAGCATTGTTAAGCTTGCAATAGCGTATTACTTTGTAATTTTTCCTAATTTTTTCAAATTATTAATTAATTGATAACTTTATAAGCAGTTGGTTGATCAGTCTTTAGCAGAAGCTTGGCGTGCTTAGTTTCGGAAAGCATCTGTCGAACCTTCAGGCGCTCCTCGCGCGTTGGGATAACGTCATTCTCTCGAAGACAGTCATCGAATGAGTCTCGGTCCTTGCAGTGAAAGAGGGCGACCCATTTCGTTTGCTCGCGCAGATCCTTGAGGACGGCGTTGTATTTTTGAGTGGAGATCCATACGCTTTGCCTCGCATGGCGGCCAGAAAAATGCGAGCTCGGAGAGCATGTCCTTCTTTTTCGTCATCGCCGCCTTGGCCGAGCAATCGTCAATCACATATAGGGTGGGCTCACCCTGGAATCTTTGGTATAAACCACGCAACCAATCGTGAAGCCTATCACCCTGGTCAATAACGTATACCTCAGGGTCGGTCCATATCCAACGGGCGCCGCTGATAAGTATCGTTGTGCCGCACAGTGGGACACAGGATCACAATATGACGAAAGGCATCGCGGTAGGAGCCCTCGAGCAAGTCTAGGATGAAAACCGTTTTTCCACATCCTGTCTGCCCACATATTATGGCAGAGTGAGCATCTCCAATCGAATGATTGGTATTGATTGCTAGATTTCTTAATTTTTTCTTTAGAATTATGTATTAATAAATCGTTAGATGATTTTTTTATTAAATCAGTAGAGTGCTGAGACGTATCGACCATCTTCGATGTTGAGTTGTGCGTCTGTAATTATATATAAGTACACGTTCAATGGCCCGGCTCCGTCCGCCTCTTTGGTTATCTGGATCGTCACACCCTCACTAGCGTTCTCAACTTGGCGTCCGCTACCGTGTATTTGGTCATCGTCGCTGGCTCGCATGTCTAGCCATAACGCGTATTTAGTATTCAGGAACTCCGCGAGGGAGACGCCCGAGAGATGTAGGTCTTTGGCAACTGCTGCAACCTCCGGAGAGCGCTTAGAGCCGGCAGCAAACTGCTTTCTTACTTCGTCCCACTGCTGGTGCGTGCGCGAAGACCCGCGCTGTAGAGTTGGATTGGGGACTCCCTCGATCGTCACCTTTCTACCTTCGTGATTTTGGGGTTATAGAAATCTGTCGGTTTTTCTAACACCGAGCGCTACCCGAGCCTCCTCGAACAGCATCAGTATACCTTTCATCGAGCGTGGGCGGGTACGTTGACGTTAATATTCCACAATGTGTCGCCTTTGTCTTTCGGCATCTTACGATGGCGAAGAACTCGGTCGTAAAGTATGGCAATCGTCGCCCGGCGTACTGGGTTCTGATCAATCGCGCGAGTTCGGGCATCGTGACCATGTCGTACTCCAGCGAAACATTATCGATCGTATACGTCGATAACATGTCGCTGGCTATGATAACTCGGCCGTAGTCGTTGAACGTTAGTTCGTATTCGAGGCGGTCAGCCAAAGCGCTCTGATAGTAGGGCATGTGACTCTCCAGCAACTCAAAGTCGAGCGGATGTAGAAGCGGTTGCCGTAAGCGCCCGCGACCGTGTTGTCACTAGCGTTGTTATCTACCTTGTTAGCAGCCCCGATTCTAAGTTTGGTTACGTTCTTATTTTTGCTGGTGTCAATACCTTGATAGACAGCGTTTTCACGCTCGTGTGACGTCTTCCACAGGTCCTGATAGCAATGGTAGACGTCGCTGTCGTCGATCGACATCACCTCATTACCAGAAATCTTTATCATGGTCTTCTTGACGATGGCGCGACCCAGGTTCTGAACGACGGTTCGGTCCGCGTCCGTCGACGTTAGCGAAATAGTGAAAGCGAGGCGAACAGTACCCGGCACAATGACGTCGTTAGCTCCGAGGTTGGGGAAGCGGACTAAGAGCTGCTGGTTCTGGTCGATCGTCGATGGGTTGTTCGTAATAACGACACTCTGTCTCACGCCTTTTGCCCCGAGGGGCTCACGCAGTCTGCGGTATGGATTGAGTTTGCGACCGTATTGACTTGAAGACATAATTAATTTTATTGAAACTATTAAACCCGTACGGTTTTGTCTTTAATACATAATTAATTTTAAGAAAATTATAAATATGGCTGATTAAGATGTTGAAATGGATGAAATCGGCAAAGACGATTACCTCGATGGTGATGATAATTTCGAGGATTCCCTCGAGACTCCAGTTCCAATCCAATCACAATTGGGTGGCGCTACTACTAGTCAAAGTCGAGAATTACTCGAGGGAGCTGTAAACGACTACTACAACAGTTTGGCAGAAAAAGGTCTGGTCCCCTCTGTCGGTCGCGACTACTCCAAGTTAAAATTTGATATGAACGGTAGATTGCGACTAAGAGCAGCACTACATCTCCCATTAGTCAACACGAGGACCGGAAAACCCCTAGCGATTGGCACCATTGCCGGAAACCCGGGCGGTGGCCAATTCATAAGGGACGAACTAGGATTCACGGATTGGAAGAGGGGTAAAACAATTATACCGGCCCGCGCTGTAGAGGCCCTAAAGTCTACCGACGAAACTATAGCGAAGATGGCCACCGCGATAGAAACGGTCGAGCTCAGCGAGGTCCCTCAAATAGCCACCGACGTTATTAACACGATGGAGACCACGTTCAGCGTCCAATCAAAACAATTGGGGAAAATACTCAACGATGACCCACCGTTACCTCTTCGAGAACTCCGTGGACTCGATAAGGCTCTACAAACGGTCCGGGGCGAACTGGTCCTTAATCTCTCAAAACTCATGGCGCTGGATGAACATATCGCGCTAGAAGAAAGAAAACTGGAGGAAGCCGGTGATGATAGAGAATCTACCGAGCGGATCACCGAACGACTGCGGTCTTTGCGGGACGAAAGAGAAGCTCGCTTGGAGGCCGCCTCGGTTAACCGTGAGGCTCTCCGCACACAAATAAGTCGGATCCGCGAATCAATCTCGAGGGTCCTGCACGAGGAGACGACACTCGGTGAGCGTCTTCGCACTCTGTTCAGAGAGCAGGGCGTCACGATAGCAAGCATTCTCGTTGCTATCGGCATGACTATATCGACCATAGTTCTAGCTTTCACTGGTGGTGCGGCGCCACCACCCGCGCCAGCACCAGCACCCGCTCCATCCGGTGGAGCCAAGGAGTGGATAAAAAAACAACTAAAAGCCCTCGCCAATCTTCTAGCTAAATTAGCTGGAAAGGCGGCTTCCGCACTACCTGGACTGATCGGAAGTATCGTTTCTTACTTGCTATCTATATTATCAAAAACGGCCGGATGGCTAGCCAAAAATACCTGGGCTTTAATCGTGGCAATCGCCGGTCTCCTATTATTCTCTGTCAGAGAGTTCCTACAACCAAAGCGTAAATAATCCGATCGCCACGAGGGTGATGACGAGCCCTAATTTCTCCTCCTCGTGTGTTGTGCTTCCAATTTCACCCAATTTGTAATTGATTGGTGTTTCTCCAATCGCGATTGGTCTGTTGATGGATCTCGATGGTTCATCCAATTTACGAATTGGGGGTACTGGGTTCGATTTACCAATTGGGGGAAATGTATCCATTTTGTGTTTTATGAAATCGGTTCCACTGTTGGGGGTGCGCTTGATGATATCCGTGTTCACGTTACCGTTGTGGCCTATTTTTTGATTGGTGGTGGCGATTACGATCTGATTATTGTAACCGTCAACCGGGTCGTCTCGTAGTATCATATTGCTCGGCGCCATATAAAGACCTATTCCAAATACATAGTCTACTGGGGTGCTGGCATTCTGTAAAACGTCTTGATAATTCTGGATCGCCTTCTCCAGGTCCACCCTAGCTGAGATGGCGTCCCTTCTACAAGTGCCAAGAATTGTTTTTGTGCATCAAACGCTGTTCCCATGCCCAGTATAGAACTGCGAGTTTGCTTCTGTGCGCCGAGGATGGCCCAGACGTACGTGCAAATGGAGTCGTTGACGCGATAACCCCGGCCTGCGTGAACCCTAGACCCGTATCTAACATAAATGTACCCCACGCGTTCTGAACCTCAGCAGCCTGCTGTATGTAATCGACGTGAGCCAGTTTCGGAGGTAACATTTTTACAAGAAAACACGCCACAGTGCCGACCTCCAGACACTTCCGGCCCGAAAGTCATAGTCGCGGGGTCAAAATTCCCGGCGGTTCCGACTGACGATGTGGTCACCGGAGTGATCGTGTCTAAAATCAGTCTGTGTCCAATTCCCGGACTGGCCGTGAATGAGAACGTCCCCGAGGCCGGTGCTGGTAGGAAATGCTTTCTGTCTCCAGTCCGCGTCTTTTGAAACGTTAAATTCGTTACACAGTCTTTCAAAGGCCATACGGTCGTATGCGTTGGAAATGGGATCCCAGGCGTCGTCTTGAGGTAGTGAAATACCTAGTTCTTTGAGAATCCTCCTAATAGTATAATACGTGTGAAAGTTGTAGACACTTCGGAGCATGACATTCTTGGATGTCAGATGGTCTTTATATGAAACTCCACACCCGGCTGTTGCGCACCATACAGCGAAATTTATTTGGTTCTGCCAAAACTGCATCGGTGTTGCTTTCCACCCGTTTACCACCTCCATCGTAGTAATCTTGGGCAGCCTATATTGTTCAAAGATATTAGGGAAGTTGGTGGCAAAGCCACTGTCCGGTCTAACCGTTACGGTTGGGTGTACAAGGGGGTTAACAACGTCTTTTTGTGTGTATTTACCTCCGACCGCGTACTTTACATTAGAGTTAAAGCTAAATGCTTTGGTATCCAATGAAAGATATTATTATGTTTGCTACTATAACTAATGTTCAAAAAGAGAGTTGTGAACTTCAAAAATTAATAGACAACTGCTGCGGACAACGCCGGGTAGGCCTTAGATCAATCACGTTCACGGTTGGATGGAAAAACCTTGAAAGGTACAAGGATATCAACGGAATAGAACGGATAGAGGCTATCTATTCCGGATATGATATAGATCTAGAGACCGCCGATAGTCCTGCAGAAGTAGAGAGACGCATTCGGGAATCAGCTGTCGCATTACTTCCTGGCCTTTGGGGTTTCGGAGATGTCCAAGCTTTAATCGCAAGGAATATGCCTGGTATTTGCACTCTCGGAATCTCAAAAGCCACGGGGATTGCGACATTGGATGTTGATAAAAAATTAGAGATCACTCCGGGGTTGGCCTCAATATTAGGATTTAAATATGAACCCCATTACAACGAGGATGAAGGGCGATCGCAACGGGTCCCGGGGACCTTTCTCTTTCCCGTAGGTGATCACCGCGGCGATACCCCAGTAAACTTCGCCTTCACGAAAACTCTCGGGGTGCACCTTGATCGGGTGAACACATCGTACAACACGGTAGACGGATCCCCCAGCACATTACTGAAAACTGTGCCCGCCAGCGACTGTTTCTATGGCGAGACTGTGACCTTAGATTTCCCACACCCCTAGATGAAAGTTTTGGAATCTGGACACATCCACGAGTTGAAGATTTCTATTCTCGATGATAAAGGGCGAGAGTTGAAGAACGATTACCCGATTTCGGTCGTCCTAGAAATTTCAAATTAATTATTTAGAATTAAACGCATGTTCGTAATATATATTATCAACATTATGAGTATATACGGACCAGGTAGTTCTTCCGATTGGGTGACAAATTCAAATAATTTGGAACCGGCAGAAGGGGGATTCATCCCGACAGAGGGCGACTTTTTAACTACCCAAAAAACAAAGGCCTTGATCAATAGAACTATATCGAGGGCCACGGACGAGATTCACAAAAGTCTACTATCACAACTTAGAGAATATGCCCTCTGGCTGTGTATACACAAAGTCGTGAAGAAACGCATACGGAACTAAACGAACTAGGTAAAAAATAACCAAATTTAGAAAAGAGGCCCGGTTGGGGATTGATAAAGCCCGAGAAGACCGCCAGGTTGACATTACGGCAGTTTAAGATGCGTTGCGCTTAGAAGACTCTCTCAGCAAAGAAGCTACACTTGCTGAATTAGACGGGAAAATAATCGATTTTCGAAAAGAGGCCACGTCGGGTATTGAGAAAGCCCGAGAAGACCACCAGGCGGACCTTACGAAGGCTTATGAGGTGTTGTGCTCAGAAGACTCTCTCATCAGAGAAGCGGCACTTACTGAACTAGATAAAAAAATAACCAAATTTCGAAAAGAGACCCGGTCGGGTATTGATAAAGTCCGAGAAGACCACCAGTCGAACCTTGAGGAGGCCATTGCGGAGGCTTATGATGCGTTGCGCTTAGAGAACTCTCATAGTAAAGAAGCGACACTTACCGAACTAGACGGTAAAATAGCTGAATTTCTGAAAGAGACCAGGTCGGGGGTTGAGGGTCCGAGAAGACCACAAAGAGGCCATTGCGGAGGCTTATGGGGCGTTACGCTCAGAGGACACTCTCAACAGAGAAGCGGCACTTACTGACATATCGAAAAAATAACCGAATTTAAAAAAGAGACCCGGTTTGATCTTGATGGAGTCCGAACGGGTATTGAGAAAGCCCAGAGAAGACCACCAGGCGGATATTACGGAAGCTTATAGGGTGTTGCTCTTAGAGGACTCTATCAACAGAGAAGCGACACTTACCGAACTAGATGGAAAAATAACCGAATTTCAAAAAGAGGCCCGGTCGGGGTTTGAGAAAGCCAGAGAAGACCACAAGGTAGCCATTGCGAAGGCTTATGAGGTGTTGCGCTCAGAGGACTCTCTCATCAGAGAGGCGGCGGTTGCTGAACTAGATGGAAAAAATAACCGAATTTCAAAAAGAGGCCCGGTCGGGTATTGATAAAGCCTTAGAAGGCCACCAGGCGACCATTACGGAGGCTTATGATGCGTTGCGCTTAGAGGACTCTCTCAGCAGAGAAGCGGCACTTACCGAACTAGATGGAAAAATAACCGAAGTTTCTGATAAACTGAACATGATCGTTATAGCAGCGACCAAAGCTCTTGAGGAGGCCTCTTATGAGATTCGTACTGAGGCATATAACGCAAACAGGGCGCTTGCCGGAATAGTGAAAACAATGAAAACACCAAAACGTGTCATAACAGTTTGGGCTGAGAAGCGGGGCCCATTGGTTGTGGGGCACTATGAATATTCGTTCGGTGCCAAAGCGAGTAATAAATATGGGGGATACATTATGACAGCTTCAGGTGAAGTTATCCAAATGGCGGTCTGCTCGGTTAATGCTAATGGATAAAAACCTGTGGGCAGCGGGGTCGCGATAAATATTGTAGTAGATGGGGAAGAACGGGGGATTGGAGTCACTAAAATCTCTGGAGATAGTTCGACGATTGTTTCGTTCGCCGGTAATGATCGAATTAGACTTTCCCAAGGTATTGTTATTAACTTTGTTATGAAAATCGGTGACTCAGAGAGTTCTTCCACTATTGTCTCATTGTTAATTGAACTTATTGTGTAAATACTAATATATTGAACTAAAATTTAAATATGAACGAATCACTATATTCAACTCTCAATACCACTCCACCAACACTGTATCCAACTCTCAATACCACTCCCCCAACACTATATCCAATTAACGAAAGAAGTTCAGATTTTAGGTTGAATAATATCGTCGCTATGCAGGATATTTTAGTTAGAGAATGTGCAAATAGAAAAAGACACGCTAAAAAATATAAGCGCGCGGCAAACATAGCTGAAGCATCTAGTACGGTTCTGGCAAGTGTTTCTGTGTTGTGTGGGGCGGGGACTGCTGCAACGCTATCTACAATTGTAATGGTTCCACTTGCAGGGGTTTTGAGTGGAATTACCGTTTTATCTGGAACACTTTGTATGGTAATTAGGGCGGTGGGTGGAAAACTCCAGAAAAAAAGTAGAAAACATGATAGAATATCCGTTCTCGCTAGGTCTAAGAAAAATAGCATCGACGTTATGGTGTCCAAAGCGTTGGCCGATAAGAAAATATCAAATTTAGAGTTTGAATCCGTGGTGGAAGAAATGGGGAGATATGAAGAATTAAAAAATGATATAAGGATCAAGGCGCGCGCCACCATGCCCAAAATTGAGTGTACTGATTGGGATAAATTTAGGGTAAAACTTGGAAATAAAGTCGGAGGAAATGTTACAGCACCATTGTGATATTTTATAAAATAATTAAAAAAAAATAATTAATTTTCTAATTTTCTTAATTTTCCTAATTTTGAAAAAATTATTAATTATTAATTATATTGGTGCAGTAAACAAATTTACATACCTATACAACATGTTTTTCACTGAGAATTACAAATTCAGTCGAGGATTACACTGCACACACCGTCTGTGTAATTGATACACTCGGCTATCAATTTACGCATGGGTCATAACCCGTGTAAATTTATACACTCGGCGAAGTTTACCTCGGCTATCAATTCACATGGGCCATAACCCGTGTAATTGAAACATTGTCGTTACAACATAAATTAATTACTATATAATAATAGGGGGTGTTCAGCTTTAAATTATTAAAAAAAAATATAAAATTAATTATAAAATTAACAAAATAACGAATCATCACATGTTTTCTTTCGCCAATAGGTATTAATAAATAATTATAATTTGCACACCACAATTTGTATGTGAAATACATGATTTGTTGCATAATTTCGTCGTTTTTGTCGTTTAATATATACGTTAATCGTTATTTTTTCCTTCCCTAGTTATACTTGGATTGTTTATACGTTGGTTGCAATCGTCGGCGACGACTATCTGCGCGGAAGTCGGTGTAATTCTCGGTCAAACAGACAGCAGAGCCAGAATCAGAAAAAAATGTGAAATTAATTGTTATATTTTTATTTTTTTTTACAAAATGCTGACATAATTTCCGACATTTCGTAAATTGATTCTGCTTTGCAGAATGCTACTTCAATACTTGTGCTTTGACAATTTCGAGTTGAAATAATCAGTGACACGCGTGTGTAGCTATGTTCAAACGGATGCCACCGGAGGTCATTAATAGTTCGGCATAGCAAACAACTTATCCGATGATTTGACCGCAGGCAAATAGGGAAGTGGATCGTGGGACAGGAGTATTCTGAATTCAATGAAGCCACACCTATTCTATGCTGCTTGGTTGAATCCATTTTGTTTATCTTTCCTAGTCAGTGACAGACGTGTCAAAAAGTCCCCTTGACTGATTGTGAGATGCGGTGATTTGTATAAGTCACAAGCTGCCCTCAGAAAAGCAGTGCATTTTGGCTATTTTCAACCGTCCCGTGATGCCAAAGTCCTATATAGTAGGGTGCAATTATGAAAATGATCGAATTAATTCCTACAGAAGCGATTTTGGTGTGTGCAATATAGAGGGTGTGTTACGTAACATAGTAAAAATCTAGAAAAATCTACTGGTGCTAAATACCTTTTTTTGGGTAAAAAGTGAAAATATTCAAACGAAAATGTGAATTTCTGGGATCCGCCCATATCTCCATCCATATTTGTCTGAGAAAGTTGAAAATTGCTAGGAATGTATAAACGTGTATTGCGTAAAGATTCGACACTTTATCGTTTTTGAAAACAATTCAATATGGCGGCAAAATCCAAAATGGCTGCCAAAAATGCATTGTTTTTCTAAATTTACCGATGGTTTTAGATACACAAAGTAATGGTGTCAATACAATTGTATAGTGCTATTAAATGTATTGAATGCGAAATACAACACGTTAAAAGTTTACATTACGTGCAGTTATGTATGTACAATGTCGACTGCTAGTAATCAGATCCCAAGTCCGGATGTGCTGAGTTCTCATAGCTAACTCCTTTGCAGGAACTACACGCAGAACTACATTCGAGGTCAACTTTTTTTGCAGTTGCACGCCTTTGTTTTGCAGCCACCAGAACAGGTACAGCGCACAACCTTCAATATGTGTGCTGGAGCTGGACCTTTCGTCGTTGTCACTGGGAATAGCCTCTCTCCAACTAGTTCCCATCCCCAGTCCATTAGACTCATTGCATTATCACTTTTCCAGTCCTATATTTGCAGATACACCCGCAAGCTATGAGACTGTGAAGCATCAGAGGTTGGTGGAAGTTGTTTCGGATCAACAAACATGGTAGTTTTGGCTACCTTTTCGACAAACTTGCTCACACGTAAGCTGTCCAATGTTTGCCCATGACTGCCTTTGTATAGGTACACGAGGGCTTGTTCCACACTGCTGACAATATTCTCTTTTGTCAACTCTGTTGGTTGTGTATGAAACACTGATGCAGCATGACGGAAAACTTCACCCTTTTCAAATGCTTTCAGAGCAGTCCCTTTTCCTAAGCCAAACACTTTTGAAGCCGTGTCACACCCCAAAATAGCATGTAAGAACAATATGTTCCTACATACATCTTCACCAAGGCATGCTTGCAGTTTGTATATACCCGAACATATATCACGCTTGAATTTGGCTCTAGGCTGTAGGTATACAGGGTGTGAGTCATGCGATGTGTGATAACACAATAACACCAATAGGTCAGTGCCATCTCCTACCAATATGGTTGGTTTTGACTGTGAACAGCGTACAGCTGTCAATACGATGCGTAAATCGGCATCTGCAACAGCGTGTGACGTTTCTATGCCGTCACTATTCATTCTTCGGGACAACATGTTTATGAAGAGCTGTTTGTTTTTTGGGTTAGCTAACAATGTTTTCTTCTTCCCTCTGAATATGCTGGATTGGGTAAACCTTACTTCTGTACCAACCATTCCTGCAGTTCTACGACCATGAGTGCCGTCTTTAGTAGTTGGCCCGTTGTCATAGCCATCAAAGACAACAATGCAATGGTTGTACCTGGACTTCACAAACTGAACATATGTAGAACAGATTTGCTCGAATGTCTGACCACTGTCCCAAGGAATCCACTGCAGCAACATGCCACCATGAACAACATGATAATGGCCACCAGGATCGTGTGTTATCGGACTTGGTTTGTTGGCTGACTTCATAGCATTCGCTAATGCCGGTTTGTCTGCTTCTCTAATCTGTCTGGATGATTCAAATAATGCCGGTGGGTGAGTGCATAACTCGTTTGAAAGTGGAATATCGGGCTCATCAGTCATTCTGTTAGCTGCACTAACTAATCTCTGGAACAGCAGCTGTGGGTCGATCTTGACTGTATCTTCGTCGATTTTGAAAGTAGATTTGTCATTCATATGCACGACGGCATCTTTCTTCTTGAACAAGAACTCGTTTACTTTTTGGCCAGCCATCTTGGTCACAATCGTGTCTCCAATCTGCTTGGCCTGATCAGCAGTGCTGTCATATGACACTACCCCACTTGTTATGCTTTTGAGATCATTATCCGCTTTTAATGGGTTCCGTTCAAGCAGATACTCAGTTACCACTTCTGTGTCTTTTTCATCTCACTTTCGCACTGATAAGTTTGTATCTCTGTGTTGTTCACTTGAAGTATATATCGCACCAGAATAGGTTTGCATTGCATCATTAATGGAGGATGTTGCAGGCTCTCTGTATCTCGGTCATCTCTCTACCACGAGTCAGCCCCCATGCACTATTCAAACTCCGCATAAGTATCTGCTCAATCACTAGATCTGTCGACAATCCAGCCCAATACCTATCACTACGTCTAACAACATGGAACCCTTTCATGAAATAGTCATAGAGCTTTGGGTGTGTTTTCTGGAAGGCATTCATTTTCACTAGATACAAATAGGCAGACTTGGCATACAGGTTATGCCCAGATGCTGTGAAATATGGTAACATGGCCCTTAATGTCGTCAGGTGTAACTGCCACTTTCCTGTTCGCTCTGCTTTTATGAATTGTCTCAATAATTCCACCATTTCAATATATTGCAACCACAATCATGCTGTTCTACTTTCAGCTGATATTTGGTCACAATATGCATCCATTCTGCCTTGAATTCTGGTCACTATTTCATCTTTAAATGCCTGTTCTATGTCTATTTCTCCAGTCAGTACTCTGTCAAACAATTTTAGGGCAGATTCTAAGTCCGTATCAATCTCGTGTGAAATCCCATCCATTGTCGATGCTCTTTTAGTTAATAATAGAGACTGTCGTTTGGCGATGCTGTCATGGTAATATCACAATTGTTCGCCATGTCATATTACCATGACAGCACCGCCAAACGACAGTCACAATGCAGTACCATATCATATTAAATTCCAAATAAGTTGAAAAGCAAATGGCGTAAAACGTTACGGTACTATTATGGTAATGTTGATGAAGGTGTTACAATCGCTTAGAACCAATATTTGAGAAATACGAACTTAGAATGAACAAATCACGTTGGGTACGAATCAGTACGAGTAAGAATTTGTTACGACCCAAACACTAGATTTTACACTATTTTACACTATTATTAACTAAAATAGCATCGTAAATTGTTAGACATGAGAAATAATAAAGATAAACATGTAACTAACACTGTGGGGTGTTAACTGGTGTGGGAACTGTTTGATTTTGTATTGAAACCACGAATGTAGCGTGGTGTTTCTTCAGCGTTCGTGAAACGTAATATAGCAAATGGTGGCGTCGATTATCGGGGGAGATAAAACAGTTATAGTGTTGGAGTATCCGCCGTCAAGTTTAGGAGCACCAGCTTACAAGCAACTGTCGGTACGCAGCTTTAGGATGCGGGCTTGGTAACGACACAGTTAATGAAAACTATTCATATAAAACATCGGTAAATCTTAAAAAACGTCATTTTAGCGGCCATTTTGGATTTTGCCGCCATATTGGATTTTTTCCGAAGACGATAATGTCTCTAATTTTTTCCAAAATACACATTTATACATTCTTGGCAATTTGTAACTTTCTCAGACAAATAGGGATGAGGTTGTGGGCAGATTCCAGAAATTAGCATTTTCGTTAAAAAAAATCCACTTTTTACCCAAAAAGACATTTAGCATCGTTATATTTTTTTTTCGTAATTTATGGTTATTTTACTATGTTAGGTAACACACCCGATATATTGCACACACCAAAAATCGCTTCTGTAGGAATTAATTCCTTTATTTGCCATTTTTTTCATAAATGCACTGTACTAATAACCGTGTTGATAGCCATTTATTAAAATGGTCGCCTATATCATCACACATAAATCACACATTTTAATTCATTTCTTGAACACATATGTGTCACATATTATTAGTTACCCATTGAATAACTAGACACGACAAACAATTTGTATTGGACAGGAAACCTGTATTTTCCTCTGTAAATTAGCATTATTATTGTAAATATGTAAGCGGCCCAAATGTCAAATGAAACGTTTCAAGACATTCAGGAAATGAGGATGTTGTTTTGTTCTGCAACAAAACTTCCGCTTCCAATTTACTAAATGTCAGCCTTTGACGCGATTATCTAGGGCCAGAGACAACAAGTTATGGGAAACCAAAGTTCTGGACACCATGTTGCTAAAGGTAAATATGTCATTGTCGTTTAAAATTAAATGTGCTGTATTGATCAATTTTAGTCAACAGTCGACCATATAGCCTTTTAGGCATAGGCACTGCAACACAGTGTACATAGGTTATATACTATATGTCTTTGTGTAAATACAACCAAACAGCACCCAGCATAATAATGTAATGTTCACCAGAAATTAGTGCGCTGATACCTGGAACATTGGTGGTTTCTGACCCGAGGCGGTTACATGTACTAACGAATGCAGCCTACGGAAACGACCGAGGACTATTGTACGACCGGTGAACACATAGAAAAGAACTAAGGACACTTCGGATTCTGATAGTGACGAGAACAGAATGAACTCTAATGAAGTGCAAGATAACTAGATATAGAGGTGTAATCCGGTAGTGTAAGGGATTGTTTTAATAATGTCAGACCTCCAAGAGGCTTGATATTACAATGGCGACGAAGATGTCAGAATAGTTTTCACGTCGTGGGAGAACTTGCAAAACAATTTTGAATTTGCTTATCTGGAGTTGAAATCCAGACCAGATCAGCCGGCGTGGGAAATTGTCCATTTCCACATTGGAATCCACGTTTATCTCTCCAAGAGAGTAAACACAGCGTTATATTCAGATATAGTCCCCCCATATGTGCTTGAATTGGATTGTATTTTCAATAAATTGTGATTTAGTTCGTGTTTTGTTTTTTATTTTCTTTCGCGATATAAGCGGCTCAATTTTCGCGGGAAAACAAACACCAAGAAGAAAATTCGGGTTTCCATCTAATTTTACAAGGTTATTATATATAATCATCAATTGTAATTGATAAATAATTTCCCCAAAGTAATTTGTTTGTTTTTAGGTAAAATAAAAAAGGAAATAATTTTTGTTTTTTGAAAGACGGTTCAAGTGACAGGAAGGCGGGTCCATTCTGAAAATTTGCTTCAAGTTTCCATTGTTGATTCCAAGAATCAATTAAAATTGTGCATACTAAGTTGTGGTTGTTATGCAAGTGTAATTTAGCGGTAAATATACTGGAAAAAGTTGTAAATTTTGACTGGTAATTTTTGTTTATAAAAAAAAATATAATTTATAAGTTTCCCTTTGTACAAAATAGCCACAGCACCGTACATTGGACACCCAAACAACCTCAGCCCAACCTCAACCCAAACTCTACAACCAAGTTGTAAACATGGCCAGGCAGTGGATATGACTGAGGAATTTGATGACACATTGCCAGTGGAGAGGCGGTTTATAGAATGGGAGGAGGAGGAATGTGCATTTACGGGCAATTACGACAATATTAAGGCGGAAGTCGAGCAAACACTGCCAATTGTCTCTCACTTATTAAGAACTGAGCCTAGGTACAAGGGTGGTCTCACAGATGCCAAGTATGGTGGTGTCGGACCCAAAGTTAAACTTGAGGGTGATACTCGGGAGAGAAAACACAGGGAGACACAACTGCAGCAAGTGGGTGACGTGCTGTTGAACAACAATGGGTTACATAAACAACGTGTGGAATCGGACAGTGAGCCAGAGTCAAAGCACCCAAGGTTAAAGGGTGATATTTCCAGAACCAAGTTCTGGCATAGAGATGTGAGTGGTCGTCATTCTCGTACCAAGTACGACAATGCCGAAGGTCGAGGGAGAAATAGGTCGACAGAGTATGATGTCGAAAGGGAGAGGACAAGGTCATTTGGGTCACCTAGGGACGAACGGTACTCGCGTACTAAGTAGGGAGGGATGCGGGGGTACATCGTAATAGACGGTCATGGTCTGGGTATCGCTCCCCAGATTCAGAAAGTAGGTCAATGTCACAAAAGGCGAAACGGGACAAACATTCCTATGACATTGATGTAGGTGCGCGGCACAATAATAGAAGCCGATCAATTTCCAGTTGCACTTACAACAGTAGGAGTAGGTCAAGGTCATACCAGACGACAAAGGACAGACATTCATACACTCGACATGACCGGCGGACTAGACACAGACATAGGTCGCGCACCAGTGAAAGTAGGTCAAGGTCCGGTAGAAGTAGGTCAAGGTCACCCAGAACGAAGTATCGTTCGAGTACCAAGTACTTGAATACGAGACCTAAGGTCAGTCGTCACAAGCAAATCAGGTCACGTCAGAGTCTAGCCAAAGTATGTCAAGGTCACCTAGAACAACATCACGGTACCACTCGAGTACCAAGTACTCCAGTTACCGGAGTCAGTCAAGGTCGCGCACCAGTAACTTTGTAGATGTAATTAAAAGTTTACCTAAGGGTCTGCAATACGATGGTACTGGTAACTGGCTGACATTTAGACAGCGCTTTCTCCAGTATGCAGACGCATGTCAGTGGACACAAGATGTTCGTGTTCATAGTTTGCGCTGGTGTTTGTGTGGGAAAGCCGCTGACTTTCAGGCCATGATAGCGACAACTGACATGACCTTTGATCAATTATTGAGTAAATTAGAAAGTCGATTTAGTCAAGAGTTGACCGAGACTGTTCAGGTGAAGTTTGAGACGGCAGTGCAGAATCCTGGAGAGGAGCTCAGTGACTGGGCTGATAGAATACAGTTGCTGGCAGTTCGGGCATTCCAAGATTTGGCCCCGAACATTACTGTAACCAGCAGGCGGTAAATAGACTTTGTCTAGGTTTATTGGACAAAGAGGCAGGCCAGCATGTATACCTGGGTAGACCGGCAACTATACAACAAACCATCAACGATGTACTCTGGTACCAGCATGTGCACTGTGCGATGTATGGTAAATCTAACAGGAGAGAGACCAAGCGACCGCCAGATCTTGACAATGAGGGACCCCAGGTTTTTGAGGTGAAGCTCCGCAGCAGAGGGAGATGGTGTCCACTCCAGCCAGACCTGAATCCAACAACTTCAGAAGGCCGCATCACATCATTGGAGATGCGTTTGTGAAACTGCAGACATGTTTGGAACATTTGATTGTGCTGGCCCGCAAAAGGGGATTCCATCAGAGAGGTGCTCCATATGCAGGAAACCAACTCATACATACATGGAGTGTCCATTGAAAAACAAATGTGTTGCTTGTTTGAAAGAAGGCCACTTTAAAAGGAATTGTCCAAAGAGCAATGGTAAGAAAATAGGACATTCTCCGGATGGAAAGTCAAAATCTGTTGGAAAAGCTGCGTGTGCCGAATGGTTAGTTGATCCAATGATGGATACGTCTACACCAAGTCTGATACCGAGTTTGGGTACCAAGTACTCGGACTCAATGTGTGCACTAAATGCGGAAAGGTGGCACTAGCCCCCAGTAGAGATGTGGAGATGATTGATGCCACACTGAGTAGTAGTGGGGCCACTTTGTATCCATCTAAGATGGGTGTGCGGGAACAGTCGATGAGTCAATCGCCTAGTGAAAGTAGAAAACCTGAAATGGATATCGGTCAGATTTGCCCGAAGGTTGATGAGTCACCAAGTGACTCAGGATCTCAGGTTGGAGATAGTGATAGGAACAGGTTCCGATTGAAGTGGAAATCCAAGATTCCACAAGGAAGGAAAACTTGTGTCCTGTAGCATACAAGGTAGGTATGTATCCAAATGCAAGCGGGGAGAATGTGCGTAGCGAACACATTTGTCCCGGTTTTGTCAAGGAGGAACATGTGCGTCATGAACATGTGTTCCAAGGTAGGGACAAGGATCACGTGCGTAGCGAACACGTGTTTCCGGTTGCTTGCGGGTTGGAGCATATAATAGCATGCAAGGAGGAGCAAACATTTTCCGGGGTGTCATCAGAGGGGCAAACTTACCATGTTTGCTCACCTGGTGGCGAGCGTGGAATGGATTTCGCAGATGAGACGGATGAGGGCAAAGACGTCGGTGTTGCCAGTGAGAGTCCCGGTGCTGAATCCGGCGAGACAGGGAAGGCCAAGCCACCAGAGGTACGGGCAAGGATGGAACTGGGCGAGCCTGGTCTCGATGTGATCTGGCCGTGGGATCCAGGAGGGTGTAATGACCTTGGCGAGGGGGAGTTCTGTGTAGACTTCGTCACCCAAGGTGACGGTTTTTACGTTTTAGACTGGCGCGTCCCCAAAGGGACGACAGTGGGTGTGCCAGAGACACCGTCTAGTTGTGGATTCTCTGTAGAAGAGCTTAGAGAAGCTCAATGAAAGGACAAGGATCTAGAGTTGATCCTGGAATGGTTGAGAACGTCTGCTCAGCCTGAGGAAGCCCCTTTATTTATAGCGAGCTCTGCGACCAAGAGCAGTTTGTACTCATTGAGGGGGTACTATACCGAACCAGATATGAATGTGACGAGAAAGACTTGGTAGTGCCAGATAGTCTAAGACCTATGGCATTAGAGTGGAACTATGACATTACATCTTCCGGACATCAGGGTGTGGTGAGAAATAAGGCAAGCATGAAAGAAAAGTGATTTTGGGATGGAATGGCAATAGGTCACGGCAGGCTCAAAGCCTCCACAGACAGTGCACCAATTGAGCGAGTGCAGACTGATTTCATGAGTCCATTGCCTACTACTCCCCGGGGACATGAACACATCCTGATGAGGGTAGATCGAGGCCAATTCAGCGGTTGATCATTTTTCTCGTGGTTCGGATATCCGATTCAGCCAGAGACATATACCACACCGGATATGGTAAGGGAGATGGTTGGAAAATGGATAGTGGTGGTCATTGGCTTGCATCCCAAGGGTGCAAGCACAGCATCAAGGGCAGACATTCGGGCAAAATGCGGCATTTGGTAGAAATGCCCGAGGTTTGGCGAGATTGGGTTGGACGTAGTCACATATCACGTCCAAACATACGTCATTAAGGAAGACGGCCAAGCGGAGCGGGTTGCGGCAATGCGTTGATCAGAGGCACCACATTTCACGAGGTGCTGAGGCTGACTGCGGAGAATGACTAATAACTCTACAGGGCCCAGTTGTAGTAGAGTACAATAATATGTGGAGTGTTTTAAGGCAGAAACGGAGAGACCAAGTCTCTAAGTGTGGTGGTCGGACTGTGTTAGAGACTGAGTCTCTAGGTCAGGACGTTTTAAATGGATTTTACTATAGTCAGAATAGTAAATACAGAGAATCTGCGAACTGGGACATTTTAAATGGATTTTACAGTAGTAAAGACAAAGAATCTGTGATCTGGATTTTTGAAATAAAATGTTTTAATGTATTCTTAACTGGATGTATTGTGTGTAAATTCTTAATTGGATTTATTGTGCCAAAGACAAACTGTGATAATAACGTTTTAAATGAGTCTTATTTGGATTGAGATGATGTACCAAGTACATCAAAGGAGAGATTGAATGTGCCAAATAAATAAGAAATAGTGCCAAATATGTTTTAATTTTAAGGACAAAGTCAGTTTTAAAGGTGTTACCGCAGGAACAGTACGCATAGTACCTCGGTTGGCGATCTGAAAGTTCGGACCAAGTCACGAACGTGCTTAATGAGGCTGAGCCAATAAGCGATTTCTATGGTATGATAATTTCTGGAGTGAACCATCCGACCCCGGGGAGTGACGGCTTCAAAAGAAAAACAGGATGGAGTGTAATGTTCACAGAAATTAGTGCGCTGATACCTGGAACATTGGTGGTTTCTGACCCGAGGCGGTTACATGTACTAACGAATGCAGCCTACGGAAACGACCGAGGACTATTGTACGACCGTTGAACACATAGAAAAGAACTAAGGACACTTCGGATTCTGATAGTGACGAGAACAGAATGAACTCTAATGAAGTGCAAGATAACTAGATATAGAGGTGTAATCCGGTAGTGTAAGGGATTGTTTTAATAATGTCAGACCTCCAAGAGGCTTGATATTACAATAACTCCAGAACAAACTACAATATATACCACCAATATTGTTTAACATTATATGCAGTTGTGGCATGTGTAGACTTAGCTACAATATGCGTAGCGGTAATCGGCGAGAGCGGAAGTATGACTATTCATTCTAGTGTAGACTATGTAGACTAGTAGTCTACAAACATGCCTACCAGGGAAGCTGCCATGATTTCTTGCCATCTATGATAGCGAACCCTGTTTTCTCCTGATATCACATTGGGTCTGTATGTGATAATGGACCAAATGTAACAAACCCTGATTTCTCATGATTCAGTCTGATTTTGGAGTTTTACACAAAGACATATAGTATGTAACCCATGTACACTGTGCAGGCCCGTAGCCAGGGGGGTCGGAGTGGTCGGACGACACCCCCCGGACCCCCCTAGATACCTCAGGCCCCTTGGGCCTTCGAAACTACCCCCCTTCAAACAGGTCTGGCTACGGGCCTGCTGTGTAACCAAAGACATATAGTATGTAACCAATGCATAATGGCAGTTACAAATAGTCAGTATAGATAATACTTACAAATCTCGTTCAAAACTCTGTAACATAATTACTGCTATACTGTGTAACCAAAGACATATAGCATGTAACCCATATAACCAAAGCAATATAGCGGTTACAAATGGACACTCTTGTGCAAAGGTGTGGATTTTGGGCCATATATGTCAAGGACAAAACGCACGCCTCTGGTGAGGCGTGCTATGTGACCTTGAGCAAGACGTATGATGGCATATGATTTATTCACATGTTCAACTGTAAGATCCTGGAAGATTCGGTGAGTTAATGGACCCAATGACGCCTCTGGGATGGAAATGTTCATTGATTAAGATATTAATTGACTGCTTCTGTCCGTCCAAGAGGCATCAGTGGTTATAGTTGCGTACTCAGAGTTGCGGTGCTCTCTAGGTTTCCTCTGCAAAGTAGCGAATACCAGGCTACCGTCTTTTGATATCGGGCTCGGCAAGCCTCGGAATTCCTACATGTTTATATCAAAAGACACTAGTCTAGTATTCTCTTTATCTTAGTTGTGAATCTTACTGGGATTCATACCTGGAGCAAAGTGGTCTGGTGTAGAAAGGGTGCCTGACACTAGATCTTTCAGTGCTTTATTGTAATTACAGTGCTGTTTGTATGCTGTTCCCCATGCAAGTGCATTTCCCTATAAAATGACATTGCTGTTGAATGGATATAAAACATATTCAACCTATCAATCAATCAAATTAATTGAGTTATGTGTTATTCGACCAATTTAGCCCCAGATCAGTCAACTATCATACTTCTAACAAACAGTACATATCCATATCAGATTGAATAAATGTGTTAAAAGATCACTATCTACACTGACCAGAAATCAAATCAAATCAGTGCCGTGTTGGTTGATTGAGAGCATGTTGTAATTTAGCGATCGGGATTCATCCTTACAGGAAATCTGACCAGACTCCTGGTTTCGCCTCAGGTATGTTTTTGGATTTATGTCCCAAGTTTTTAAGAACACTATATCTCTGAACCCGCTTGGTCAATTCACTTGAAACTTCACATGTGTCTTTATCATAATCAATATTTGTTTTCGCGCCCGCTTGCAGACTGCATGATATAGTCAGCACATTGGCGTATGTACGTCCGTATATACGTACGTGCGTCCGGTTAAAGTTTTTGGTTATTTGTTTTTCAGTATACTATTAAAGCTCGTTTAATACTCTCAAATGCCTCAGCGGGTGCGACATGCGGGCCGTGACCATCTAGATGTCATTCTTGTCTCTTATAAGAGTAATATGATTATTCCTAATCATATTACTTGTAGGGGAAGGGGCCAAGTGAATTTTGTGTGGTATGGACCTGACATCAGGTCAGGTTATTCTAATTTTTGGGCTGACTATATTTTTATTTCGATGTAAATATTCCCTTCTGATTTTGGGATTTTCGCCCATGCAGCAGGATACATGCGGGATCGAACCCGTTGGCCCGGCCTTAAATGACCATAGCTGTTGATAACTTGATAGGCCGTTAAACACCAATACATCAAATCAATCGAGTCAGTGCCACATTATGTTTAGCAGTGTGGTACAGATTACGAGTCCGAGAGTGTTGCTCGAAATGTCTTATTCACCTTGAACATTTTCTTTTCTATTTGCTTCATTTCTCAATTAAAATAAGAATCACGATTTGCCTGGTTTGGCCCTCAAGTACGTTTTTATCTTTGGCTCTTTTGTTACCTGGGAGTTGAATTGGGTTATTGCCCATTATAAAAGTGATTATTACTGATCCTAATACTTTTGGGAGGGGGCCAAGTGATTCTGGTGTGGCGAGGACCTGGCATCAGATCACGATTATTCTGATTTCAGGGCTGAATATATAGATTTTTCATTGTAAATATTCAGTTCTGATTTTGGGATTCCCCCCCCCTCCATTTGTACATGTACTTGAACATGTACTTGTACAGGTAATATATAGGATTTAGTACTAAACCCATTGACCCGGCCTTAAATGACCTTAGCTGTTGATAGGCCGTTAAATCCTAACAAACAAACTCTTACAAGACAAGTCTGAGACTGATATTGAGATGTAGCAGCATGTACGTGTCACTGATCATGCAACCATAACATCGTATATACCACAGTGTTAACCCTTTCACCCCTAAGTAACTGGAATGTATTTTGAAATGTTAATTTTGCAACCAATCCAACCGTCACAAAATGATTTTCAGACTAGTCCATTTATGAAAAGGGGGTGTTTTTGTTCTCAAAAAATGGAAAAATTACTCATGAGCCGGCTCATCTGGATCTACACTGGTTGCCAATACCACTATACAGACGTGTGGTATTGAAAGGGTTAATGTACGTCACTTGCACCATATATTTAGACACAATATCCTGTATCCTTCTTGACACATGACACTGACCCCGTCCCCATATACAGTTTCCTAACTATCTCTAAATTTTGATGTGATAAGCAGAGCTCCAGATAAGGTGTGTATTGGTGTATTTTACGCACTTATTTCAGCAAAATATGACATGATTATCAAAAGTGGGAGTACAAAATACTCGCAGTAATGTGAAAATATGCATTGATTTTCAAATTGAGTATTGAAAGTTGAAATTTACTGAGTTACTGTTTGCTTTTTTGCAGCTCAAATAAGTGAATTTTTAAATTGTTTTATTTTTTTGTTATCATCTCTTCCCTATTTATAATAAGGAAGAAAAGCTATATTACATTTGTAAAAGTTAAATACGCATTGAATTTGAAAACTGGGGGTATAATACTTTTTAGATACAAAACCGATATATATATCAGAGCTCTGGATAAGAGAGAAGATACCCCAGAACTTGGCTCAACATCACCTGCCATTGACATCGTTCTCATAGCTGTAGTACTGTATGTATGCTTCATATAATATAATAATTATTCTCTTTTGAGTCTGTGTACACGTGATTTGCGGACCTGAGGAAAGTAATATTCACCTCGGCCCTTTTCGGAGCATAACTCGTATATTTCTTGGAATATATTTCTTTTTTGTTTCAACGATGTTCACATCACATGGTAAAGGTGTTAGTTCCCTAAGACAATAGAAAACTTTTTATCCAAAGACACACGCTCTATCTCACTTTCAACTCCCGGTATCCATGGAAATCCAAGATGGCTGCCGTGAATATAGGTCAAATCTTAAAATTGGCATAACTTGGTACCTGATCATGCTAGAAACTTGATTTTGGTGTCTATTCCCATGTACTGGCATGCACAGAAATCAATAAAATAATTTTCAACAATATCCGTTCATGAAAACATGACCGAAATTCAAAATGGCAACCGTTTTTCGATAAAATACGTCTAAATTGAACGTAAATATTGACTGAAATATGCTACCGCCATGAAGTTTGTCTCCACTAACATGCAATGGATATCGTGTGATGTATAATAAAATTACGATACAGTGAAACCAGATTGTTAAATCCAAGATGGCCGCCGTTTGTCGTTCTGCATTGACTAAATATTCTGTAACAGTTTGCATATGCAGCAAAACGATATGTTATTACTGAGGAATTTGTGTACTTATTCTTGAAAGCACCTATCATGTTTAGTTTCTATTTAAAATGGATAATAACAAAGGAAACACACACTAATCAGTTAGTAAACTTTATAAAACATAATTTGTATGTATCTGTATTTATGTTTTGATGTGCAATGATAATACTTTATAATCTCTCGAAAATATTATTTGTTCAGGTGACGCATTTAATTAGTATAAATAATTAAAAAAATAGCATGTCTCATTTGCATATGAAAATAACCTGATACCACCGCGCGTCACTATCAGTAAAATAAATATTACTACATGTAAATGAGGCACTCATAAGTTTTAGAACTGGTGGAATAGTGATACAATTATACACTTATTTATTCCCGGAGAGACCATTTTGTGCCTACTGAGTGGGCATGTACCTTTACACCAGTCTAATACGGAATAACTACACAACTTGATAATTTGATAAAACAAGAATTCCGCCATGAAAGGTATGTCGTGCCTGCCAAGGCATTTGACTGTACATAATATGAGCATGGGCATGTGCTAAAATAAGCATCACAAAACCATCATAGAAATGCGTTACATGCTTTAAACACGAAAAAGGTCAACAGTACTAGTGAGTGTGTTCCAAATGCTCACATGTATCAAGTTTCAAATATTGAAGCACTCCGTAATCAGTAATTTTAAAGTTATAGCATGATAAAGAAACTTGTACAAACTTTTTGACATAAAACTTATTGACTGATTGGAATTTAACGGCCTATCAACAGCTAAGGTCATTTATTTAAGGCCGGGCCAACGTGTTTTCAACTTTCTGCATTCGGGGGGTGGGGGGGGGGGGGTCCCAAAATTTCCACAAATAATCATAAATAATAATTTCCACAAATAATCATAAATAATAAGACTAACATAAATAATAAATTTCACAAATAAATAATACAAATTTGTCCACATAATCATAAATACTAATGTCCACGAATAATCATAATACTCACAGAAGTGGTATAACCTGCTGAAACTGTCAATGACGTACGTGAGGGCCAAACCAGGTATCCGGTCGGGATTCCCGTAAGGATGAACCCCGATCGTTAAATTATTTCATCGCATATACCTGCGACCCACTTTTGACGTAAAGTGTTTCCACAAATACATGAAGGCCAAACGATGAAGGTCATCTTAATGGCGGCATGAGTGTGTTCCAAATGCGTACATGTATCAGGTGTCCAAGTGTCTATGAAGCAATCCACCAAGTAATATAAAAGTTATATGTTGATGAAGAAGAAACTTGTACACGTTTGGACGTAAATAAATGCCTACGTGTTTCCACAACAGTGTGAATGTCAAATGGGCAAGGTCATGCATATGGGTGCATGAGTGTGTTCCAAATGCTTACATGTATCAAGTGTCCAAACATTGAAGCAATCCATCAAGTAATATTAAAGTTATATGCCGATAAAGAAACGTGTACAAAGTGTTTGAAGCAAAAATGGCTATGTGTTTCCGCAAAAATGTGAAGGTTATAAAGGTGAAGGTCCTGTTAATTGGGGCATGAGTGTGTTCCAAATGCTCACATGTATCAAGTGTCCAAATACGGAAGCAATCAATAAAGTAATATTAAAGATATATATGATGATGAATAGTGCTGGGTATCGCCTCTGAAAATCGTATCGCGATATATCGTGGTATTTCACTATGTATCGCGATACGTATCGCGATATTTTTAGCCTTTTTCGGCTTCCTATTGCATGTACATGTACTAATAGCCCATGTATGTTTCGCAGGTCAATGATGTGAAAAATAAAGCATTTATATGCAACAAATTACTATGATTTTTATTTCTTCACTACAAAACAACACCAGAAATGACATGTAATTATCAGTGTACAAGACTACTAGTCTACTACTACTGGCAGGCCTTAGCAACTAGCAAGGCTTACTTACTAGGTTACAACCTGTGTCTGTGACTGGAGAAAGGGGGCTTATGTGTTATGCAGCCAGTGTAGATCCAGATAAGTCTTATCAGGATCAACACTGTTAAAGATCAATGAAACACCTGATTTGTTGTTGTTGTTTTACAATCGGCAACGTTTGGGTGATGTCGGCGTAAATTATGAATTAAATTGGTCGTCCCTCCGCCAGTAGTTTTTACTTGCGCGTCGCAGTGATTGCATATAGCAACATTTTGGTCGACGGTATGGTCAGACTTGCTTTTCTTGAGCCCAAAATGGTCCCACGCACCGCTTTTTGTGTTTCTTCATTTGTTTTTGACAATCTCAAAATCAGGCGATTTCCCGTCCGCCATATTGGAATGCTGTGTCACTAGGGGCATCTATCGTATGCATATTGAAAATATGGTACCTAAACGTTATCAATAATTATAAATATGCTTATTCCAGGGCAGCGCACTTGTAATATTCGGATCACGATAACTGTCGGAGCGTTCCGAACATGACCGAAAAAACCGGTCTCACTCGATTTAAAACCGGTATGCACTGGGAGAAATAAATATCGGTTATATCGGTACACCGGTTATACCGCGCACCTCTAATGATGAAGAAACTTGTACAAACTTTTCAACACAAAAAAATGGCTAAGTGTTTCCGCAAAAATATGAAGGTAAAAAAGGCCAAGGTCATGTTAATTGGGACAGGAGTGTGTTCCAAAAGCTCACATGTATCAAGTGTCCACATATTGAAGCAATCCGTCAAGTAATTTTTAAAGTTATATAGTGATGAAGAAACTTGTACAAACTTTTTGACATTTGTTGACGCAGACGACGGACGGAAAAGAGGTGACTATAGTTCTGCTAAAGCAGGCGCAACAAAAACTTCACATTTCCCATGTGTTATATGTTACCTTATAACCAGATAACACAGTATTTATTGCATTTTCAGTACAGTCTGGTGAGGGTCTAATACTGTTCACAATTTGATCAGTGATTCATTTTGCATTCAGCAAACACTGAATGGTGTTTAGGCTGTATCATCAGGATTTCTAAATTGGACAGGAATTAATGATGAAATAATTATAAAATATAGCGTTGTCTAATGTCATGATTTGTAATTTATTTAATGGTGTTTAACGGCCTGTCAGCAGCTAATATACGGCCATTTTAGGCCGGGCTAACAAGGTAGAATCCCAAATTTCACCTGTTGTGATTGTGGGGAAAATCCCAAATCAGAACCAAATATGTACGAACAAACATATATTTATATTCAGCCCAAAATTTAGAATAACTTGACCTGGTACCAGGTTCTCTCAAGTAACAAGGAAGCAAAACATGCACCTGGGGGCTAAACCAGGGATATCAGAATTCCGTTAAGGATGAAACAAATTGTTAGATTTACCCTGCGCATGTTACTAACAAACCGACTATTCCATGAACTGCAGTGAAGCTGTCCCTTAATTATAACCCTGCGATACGACTACATAATAATTATTACCAAACATCATTATCAAATTACATTGTACTTGCAAAGGTACTGCATTTTACAATGTTTTTTCTATATAGCTGTGACCCTGATCATGACATTTAACGTTGGTATGTATACGATACCAAAGTAAACTGGAAAAGGTGGCATCACATTTCAGTTTATGGCGAAAGGTTGATGAGTTTTATTTTTATATCCAACGGTGAACATCTTGATAGCCATCTTAGATTTCTCAAACTGCTGAATGATGTCCTCCTGAACAACCACATCGTATATAGACGGGAGTGCACGTTGTAAGAGGGAGCACTGCATATTTCACACGCAGGTTGAAGTAACGGACCATAATTAATGTCTATACATACATTAACTATATATGGAAGCGTCCTGGTGCCAATGCTAAAATAGTTTTGATCTCCTAATTAGGAGATACTATCTCCTAATTCCTAATTATGGCTTACTATCGCATAATTAGGACTTACTATCTACTAATTAGGTTGAAATTTATTATTGTATTGATTTCTGTGCATGCCAGTACATGGGAATAGACACCAAAATCAAGTTTCTAGCATGATCAGGTACCAAGTTAGGCCAATTTTAAGATTTGACCTATATTCACGGCGGCCATCTTGGATTTCCATAGATACCGGGAGTTGAAAATGAGATAGAGCGTGTGTCTTTGGATAAAAAGTTTTCTATTGTCCTAGGGAACCTCCATACCAAAGGGCATGTTTGCATCAGAAAGTGAAGTACAAAGTCAATTAACACACCTACTATGTGTCACATGCAGCTAGATGACCCTGCATTTGGTACTTACAGAGTTATCTTCTTTTAATGAAATGTTCACCTTATTCTTTTAGTTTTTTTGGCTGGAGCATACCGTTATGTTGTGTAAGTACTGAAATACTTTCTTTATACATCACACATGTGTACATCACAATATACAGGCATGTCACATACAAGAAAGGTGACTGCATTTGGTACTTATGCAGGGATTCCGCTGGGGAAAATAAAAAAATCGCCACTTTAAAAAAAATAAAACAATTGGCGATAAAAAATTACAATTTTCTAAAAAAAATAAATTGGATTTTTTTCCGAAAATTGTAATTTTTTATCGCCAATTGTTTATTTTTATCCCCAATTGCGAAAGTGGCGATCGCCAGCGGAATCCCTGCTTATGGAGTTATCTCCCTTTGATGAAATATTCACCTTGTTGTTTTAGGTAATTTTTCGGGGCATAAATCGTATAATTCTTCTGATATTTTCTTTATACTTCACAAATGTGTACATCACTACCTAAAGATGTGTGACATGCAAGTAACACAACTCTGGTATTTGTACTCATTGACGTATCTCCCCTTGACACAATGTTCACATTGTTGGTTTAGCACTTGTTCTGTAGCATTATTTTCGGTTATTTTTTTATTGCTTGGAATATCTTCATGATACTTCACACATGTGTACATTTTTATGTAATGGTGTGTTGCTTGCAAGAAAAACAATCAAAATATCACCTTTTTAAACTTAGCCATTTTATCTGCATTTTTGTATTCAATTCTATATAGGGTACAGAGTTTGCGTACACAACAAAAATATCATCTTTTTAACTTAGCCATTTTTTCTACATTTTTGTATACAATTCTATATAGGGTACGGAGTTTGTGTACACAACTCCTCTGAAACCGTTCCGTCATTTGATCTGAAACTATACTGAGCAAAACTAGAAACGTCCCTCCATGTTTAAGGAAAGATTCATCAAAAACCAAAAGGGTTACTTTTAAAAATCAAAATGGAAAAACAAGTTCATTCATTTCTGTATCAAAGCCAATAAATTGCATTTGGATATCTTGTTAAATATTCGAGAGATAACCGGCCAAGGGCGGTAGGGGTTAAAATCAAAAATCACAAAAACTCAGAAATGTGTTACTTAATGTTTAGAGATGGAATTTCAATAAGTAATGTGGCAAATTCAGTAAATCTCGTTAGTACCGAGTGTGGCCACCATTTGCATGAATGCATGCAATGATCCTACGCCGCATCGACGTGACGTAACGCAATACCAGTGCGTTGGGCAAATTCCTCCATTCCCCGTTGTAACGCCCGTGTAAGATCGCGAACATTGTCAATCTGATGGTTAGCTCGTGCTTTGCGGCCCAGCTCATCCCATATGTGCTCAATGGGATTGAGATCCGGGGAGACCGCGGGCCATGGCATGACGTCGACGTTGTTTTGCTGTAAGTATTGAGTGGTGACCCTGGCTACGTGAGGGCGGGCATTGTCGTGCATCAATGTCACACCAGACCATGCTGACGGATAAATGGTAAGGCATGTGCATTTAGCACATCTGCAACATAACATTGTGCATTGATGTTGCCCTGTACAACAACCAAATCTGTCTTCCGGTTTCCCATGATCCCACCCCAGACCATTACGCTCCCTCCCCCAAACCTGTTCTTCTCAACAATGCAACAATCGGTGAATCTTTCATTTTTACGCCTGTATACCCGTAATCTTCCGTCAGCATGACTAACTGTGAACCGAGATTCATCGGTGAACAAAACTCGGTTCCAGTCAGACCCTTCTCCAGTTCAGATGACGTCGCGCCCACAACAGTCTGGCAGCACGGTGACGTTGGGTCATTATCTGACCAGTGTACGGGCGGCGTGCCCGGATTGGTTGGGCGTTACGACGTAACCGGTTGCGAATGGTCTGCCCTGAGACACCGTATCGCCTAGCAGTGACTGTGGCTGCCAATCGACGTTGACGTAAGTGCGTCAACGTAATGTAACGATCGGCTCTAGCCGTCGTTACACGAGGCCTACCAGGTCGCTGCCGGTCGTGAACAGCCCCAGTCTGCTGGTACCAAGGGCTGCAAGACGATCAATCGTCTTCCGACAGCAACCAAACCGAGGCACGACCGCCCTGGCGGCCATCCCACCCGCAAGCATCCCCATTGCCTGATTTCGCTCGTTTTCGGAAAGCCGTGGCATATCGAAAACAGTGAAAAATTAAAAAAGTTTTTTAATTTTCCGAATAGCCCCTTTCGCATGAATGGTACGACATGAACTGAATCACCTTATCGATGACAAGTATAGCGTGCACGTGCAAAAAGTGGAAATCAACGTTCCGGTCACTGGCCGCTATGTAAACGGTATGTATCGGCTAAACTCTACACGATCGTATTCTGAACATCGCCACGGTTTAAAAAGACATGTACTTTGAACATATGGTACATACATAGACAGAGCTACACCGGCTATAAAACAGGGACGTTTCTAGTTTTGTTGAGTATATATACACGTCTTCTACACATATCAGGGTTCAAGCTAGCCCTTCAAAATAGGGAGAAGTTTTAAATGAAAATTAAAGAAAATATATTTTTTTCCCCAAAATCTCTGTTTTATGTAGTAAAAACTTCTCCCTCAACTCAAAATAGGGCGAAGTCAGACAATTTACGGAGAGAATTTCGCCCACTTCGCCCTGTAAAATGATCCCTGTATAATATTGAAGATGTGCACCTTTGTGATTTTATGCCGAAAACATATTTTTTAACAAAAATATCACCTTTTTAACATAGCCATTTTTTTTCTACATTTTTGCATCCAATTTCTAGATAATTTCTATTTTACACATCTCTACCCAGAGGCGTCGGAAGCAAATTAATATTGGGGAGGCGAATGTCGACCCGAGCAAAGCAAATTAGTGCTAGGTGGGTCCGGGACATTTTTTTTAAATTCTAGATGCCATTTCCTGCATAATCTACTGCATTTAAGAGACACATTTTATTTTTGGTCCAAATATTGGGGCCGCGGTTGCCGCCCCTGCCGCCCCACTTCCGACGCCTCTGCTACCGAGCTGAATTAGTATACCTGTTTATCACAACAAGAGGAAGAAATAAGGGTATAGATTTTAAAATTCTCATTAATGTTTCTTGCCTTGGTGACAGCTTCACATTTCTGCATCTTCGCTGTCTGGCCCATCATCGACGGGCGTATTTTGTGACCTACGGCACTCTTGTTCTAGTTTATTATTACCGGTATGTATTTGCTGTGTGATTCCCTCTATAGATTGCTACAGTAGGGTTTCTCTGTTTCTGTGGCCAGGTTTCTCCAGTGGCTGGTATTTCTGGAAACCTTCCCTGGAGAAGCTGAGGTAGACTGGCTCCAGTAGCCTATTTCACCAATATTGCAAAGTATACTTATCTAGCAAAGTATACTTTGAGGGAGAAATTTTAAATTTTAGAATAAATTTAATAATTTTTATTACACTGAATTTATTACATTATCACAGCCATTCAGTATAATAATTCTGCATACTTTTAATCAACAAATAGATGCATTGGTTAGTTCTATATTATATAATGCATTTCGGGAAAAATTAATGATTTACTCCCTCAAAGTATACTTTGCCAGAAAAGTATACATTACTTTGCAATGTTGATGAAATCGGCTACAGGTGTCTCGTTGTGAATTTATGTTCATATACATTGTAGTAGTGCTATAAAGTATTGACCCATTCGATGCAGCCGATACAATCACTCGCTCAATCAATCACTTGCTGGCTCCTTCGCTCACTAATTCTATTCACTAACTCGATTTTTGATAGCTTCCTTATGATTAGTAGATGTACAAAATTGATTTCAATTTTTTATTCGACCCCCGGGTAATGGATTATCTCCCCATTTCGACTTGGAATTTGGCAATTTTGCCTTGTACCTCGTAGAATGTTTAAACTGTAATAATTCCAGCATAAAAATATTTACACAATTCCCTAACATTTGATTGGCCCGTAGCAAGTCTGTCCAAAATTTATTTCCCAGTAAACTCCCACGCCGAACTACTTTCCGTAACCGTGAGGCGCAGTTAAAATAATTCTTAAGAAAACGGAAAATAAACACATTTTCTTGATGAATTTATTTCAAATGCTGGAATTATAAGGAATGAATGGCCTTTTTGTGGAATTTATCGGGGATATAAACTTAGAAAAGTCGCGGGAATACTGGACGAGGCCTTCCGGCCTTCGTCCAGTATTCCGGCGACTTTTCCAAGTTTATACCCCGATAAATTCCACAAAAAGGTCATTCATTCCTATAATAGCTACAGTTGTGAAACTTGGTGCAGCTTCCTTATCATGCATATGTACGATGAGTAGATGCGCAAAGTTTATTTTGATTTTTGATTTGATCCCCTGGTCATTTTGGCAATTTTGCCTTGTAGCTCGTAAAACATTTAAACCGTACTAGCTGCAGACCTGAAACTTGGTATTTGGTATGTAGATTATAAACTACTGATGAGTAGATGCGCACAGTTTATTTAGATTTTTTATTCGAACCCCCAGGTCATGGATTATCTCCCCCTTTTCGACTTAAAATTTGACAAATTTGCCTTGTAGCTCATAAAACTTTTAAACCGTAATAGCTGCAGACCTTAAATTTAGTATGTAGCTTTTTATGATGAGTACATGCTTTTTTTTATCTCCCCTTTTTCGTAAAACTTTTAAACTGTTTTGTTTGTTTGTTGGGGTTTAACGGCCTATCAACAGCTAAGGTCATTTAAGGCCGGGTCAATGGGTTTAGTACTAAATCCCATATAATACCTGTATACAAATGGGGGGAAAATCCCAAAATCATAACTGAATATTTACAATAACAAAACTATATATTCAGTCCTGAAATCAGAATAATCCTGATCTGATGCCAGGTCCTCGCTACACCAGAATCACTTGGCCCCTCCCAAAAGCAGTAGGATCAGTAATAATCTTACTACTTTTATAATGGGTAATAACCCAATTCAACTCCCAGGTAACTAAAGAGCCAAAGATAAAAACGTACCTGAGGGCCAAACCAGACAAATCGTGATTCCTATAAGGAGGAACTCATACCGTTAATTTACGCCGTCTCATTCGCCCGATCACCACCCTCTTTTAAACTGTAATAGCTACAGACCTGACATTTGGTATGTAGCTTACTTATGATGAGTACATGCGCAAAGTTTATTTTGATTTATTATTCTACCCCCGGGTCATAGATTATATCCCCCTTTTAGACTTAGAATGTTTTATTTTGACACTGGGTCATGGATTGTCTCCTCCTTTTGGACTTAGAATTTTGCCTCGTTTATAATCAAAGAAATATGTGGGGCATCCGTGTTCTATGAACACATTTTCTAGTTTTTATACGACAGTTAACGTGAATAAAACCGGTACATATTATGTTTTACTGCACAGCCGGCGGGTGGCAGACAGAAAAACTGCATTATTTAATAGTTTGTGTACACTACTCATCTAAAACCGTTCAGTCAATCAATCTGAAACTATATACACGTCTTCTACACATATTGAAGATGTACACCTTCGTGTTTTTATTCCGAAACAATTATTTTTAACAAAAATATCATCTTTTTAGCTTAGCCATTTTGTCTACAATTTTGTATGCAATTCTATATAGGGTACAGCGTTTGTGTACACTACTCGTACAAAACCTTTCAGTCAATCAATCTGAAACTATACACACGTCTTGTACACATATTGAGGATGTGCACCTTAGTGTTTTTATGCCGAAAAAAATAATTTTAACAAAATTTAATGCTATGTATATCACCTTTTGGAACTTAGCCATTTTTGCTACATTTTTGTATGCAATCTGAAACTTGGTATATTTTTTATTCGACCCCCGGGTCATGGATTATCTCCCCCATTTCGACTTAGAATTAGGCAATTTTGCCTTGTAACTCATAAAACTTTTAAACCATAATTGTTACAGACTTGAAACTTGGTACATTTTTTATTCGACCCCCTGGTCATTGATTATCTCCCCCTTTTCGACTTAGAATTCGGCAATTTTGCCTTGTAACTCGTAAAACTTTTAAACCATAATAGCTACAGACCTGAAATTTGGTATGTAGCTTCCTTATGATGGGTAGATGCGCAAAGTTTATTTCTATTTTTGATTCGACTTACGGCACTCTTGTTGTTATTTTTAATTTCTTTTTACGGGTCACCCATCGAGGCATATATGTTCAGAAAAACAATACAAATCTACCGTTAAATGCTCTTTTACCAACTGTTTCACTCACATTTCATCCACAGCTTTGACCCAGGGCCTTTAATGCAACATTGTAAGTGTTAACCCTTACACCATTTTCTTATATTTTTGTCGTCTGCTGTTTATTTTCTATTTTACATTTTTATCATCAAAAACATGCGTTGACAGCACTTTAGAATAATTTACAACATGCTTTGACAGCACTTCAGAATCATTTCCATTGGAAATGATTCTGAAGTGCTGTCAAACCATGTTTTATTGAGAAATAAGCTAAGCAAGATATAAAGCAACACCAGACGACAATTGTTGTGTGTAGCTGTCTAAGGGTTAAACTATTATTTGTTGTTATCTGGCCCATCTTATTCCCTCTCTGAGCTAGTCTACTTTCTTGTTGGCCAGCTTCTGAAAATCAGTAGGTAGAATTTGGTCCACCAGCAGAGAAAGGGAGCCAAACAACATTTTAAACACCAGTTGCACAAACATACATCTAATTTGAATTATTACGATCTGCATGTCTAATGCTAACTGATGGTTGTAACGTTTTTTCAATAACTGAATGGTGAACAGCATATGCCCAGATCAGACTGCGCGATTGCGATCGCGCAGTCTGATCTGGGCCTATGCTGCTCGAATGCCTCGTGTTTTTAGGACCGTTTTTCTGCCGCCGCTCGTTTGAAGAACTTTTATGATTATTCCATAGAAACATGCAAGCAGGTACAGGTTCAGCTGAGAATCTGTTTGATGATGCTCCAGATCTCTCAAACTGCATTCCTTCTCGGTGGAATTGGCAATATATAATATCCAAAATGAAAACAAAATTTATGCGTTTCCCATTCCCATTATTATACAAACATAACTTTCGGAGGCTGGGAGTGTGTATACATGTATGGTACGTATCTTAACCCATTGATGTCTATGGTTACCATACTTTTTATTGAAAAACAATCTGATTTTTTTGTTTCTCTATAAACGTATACGTTGTTACCACTCATCTGAACCATCTCGTCGAGGCGGTTCAAATGAGTGGTAACAACATATTCTTTTGAAAAGAAATAAATAAAATGATGAAAAAAAAATCTTGAAAGTTTCATGCTACTGGAATTGTACCCCGCCTGTAATGGGTTAATGATGAATTTCATTCATATCTTAGCTGTGGATCTTACTCACATTCACAACATGGGCCATGTTACCTGGCACCAGATCAGGACACTGTCACTTTCAGTGCTGAAAATTTGTATTGTACTTTCAGTGCTGATTGTATGGTACCCCCTCCCCCAGTTTCAGTATGAACCGATAGAGAATACCAGGCTTGTCTTGTGATATTACGGTAAATTAAATATCAGACACAGCTACATGTAGGAAACATGTGTGTAGGAATTCCGAGGCTTGCCTAGGAATTCATACAGTATCTGAGCCAAGCCTGATAAGCCTGATATCAAAAGACACTGCCCTGCTATTCTATTTATCAGGTAACATATTATGATAAGAAATGTACCGGGGGTGGGGGAGGAATATTTCCAGGCTCAACCCTAGGAAATTCTCCCCCCCCCCCACCCTGGAAATTCTTCCCCATCATGCAACCAATCATCATCAGTGAAAGTAGTTTTTAGCTCGACTATTCGAAGAATAGTTAGAACTTATGTTGTCACCCCGGCGTCGGCGTCATCGTCACGGTTTTTAGTCAAGCTTGTATATGGAATACTACTGGCCCTACACTCACCATACATGGACAACTTCATCTCCTAGTGATGTACATCAATAACCCCTGATCTATATTTGACCTTGACCTACATTTCCTCTTGAATTCCCTTTGGTTTTTAGTCAACCTTGGTTAAGGTTTTTAGTCAAGCTTGTACATGGAATACTATTGTGCATACAGACACCATACTTGGACAACCTTTTCTCATAGGGATGTTCATCAATAACCCTTGATCTATATTTGACCTTGACCTACATTTCCTCTTGGATTACTTAGTTAATTCCCCTTGGTTAAGGTTTTTAGTTAAGCTTGTATATGGAATACTACTGGCCCTTCTACACTCACCATACTTGGACAACTTCATCTCCTAGTGATGTACATCAACAACCCCTGATCTATATTTGACCTTGACCTACACTTCCTCTTGAATTACTTAGTTAATTCCCCTTGGTTAAGGTTTTTAGTCAACCTTGGTTAAGGTTTTTAGTCAAGCTTGTACATGAAATACTAGTGTGCATACAGACACCATAATTGGACAACCCTTTCTCATAGGGATGTACATCAATAACCCCTGGTCTATATTTGACCTTGACCTACATTTCCTCTTGAATTACTTACTTAATTCCCCTTGGTTAAGGTTTTTAGTCAAGCTTGTAGATGAAATACTCCTGCCCTACAGCCAAATACTCCACACAACCATACTTGGACAACTTCATCTCCTAATGATGTACATCAACAACCCCTGACCTATATTTGACCTTGACCTACATTTAACATTGAATTACTTAGTTAATTCCCCTTGGTTAAGATTTTTAGTCAGCCTTGGTTAAGGTTTTTACTCAAGCTTTTACATGGAATACTGTGATGTGTGTTGGCTATGACACCACTTGGACAACCTTTTATCATAGTGATGTACATCAATAACCCCTTATATCTATTTGACCTTGACCTACATTTCCTCTTGAATTACTTAGTTAATTATCCTTGGTTAAGGTCTTTAGTCAAGCTTGTAGATGGAATACTCCTGGCCCTACACCAACCATACTTGGACAACTTCATCTCCTAGTGATGTACATCAACAACCCCTGACCTATATTTGACCTTGACCTACATTTAACCTTGAATTACTTAGTTAATTCCCCTTGGTTAAGGTTTTTAGTGAACCTTGGTTAAGGTTTTTAGTCACGCTTGTTAGATGGAATACTATTGTGCATACAGACACCATACTTGGATAACTTTTTCTCATAGGGATGTACATCAATAACCCCTGACCTATATTTTACCTTCACCTACATTTAACCTTGAATTACTTACTTATTTCCCCTTGGTTAAGGTTTGTACTCAAACTTGGTTAATGTTTATAGTAAAGCTTGTCTATGGAATACTCCTGGGCCTACAGCAACCATATTTGGACAACTTCATCTCCTAGTGATGTACATTCATAATCCCTGACCTATATTTGACCTTGACCTACTTTTATCCTTGGATTACTTAGTTATTTCCCCTTGGTTAAGGTTTTTAGTCAAGCTTGTATATGGAATACTCCTGGGCCTACAGCAACCATACTTGGAAAACTTCATCTCCTAGTGATGTACATCAATAACCCCTGACCTATATCTGACATTGACCTACATTTAACCTTGAATTACTTACTTAATTTCCCTTGGTTACGGTTTTTAGTCAACCTTGGTTAAGGTTTTTATGCAGGCCACGACCACCTTGTTTGCCGGTCAAGCTATGTGTACATAGACAACCCTCGTAGTCGAGCTATGCTGTTCTCCTACAGCTCTTGTTGAATACATATTGACCTTATCATTGTATCTTCTTATCAGTCAGCATGTATTTCATCAGTGCACACTGTCTGATAAACAGTGTTCATTGTCAATTATGAAAAACTCTCCCAATGCATAATCCAGATTCATGCATATACTGATAATGTCCCATAAATGTTTCAGCAGTGTTGTTTAATTCAAGAATAATGATGCCCCAAGATATTTATTGAGTATTTTCAGCCACGAAGTAACTGGAATGGACTGATGTGATTTTTCAGCTCAATCCAAAACATCACAAAATGATTTTCAGACTAGTCCATTTATAAAAAATGGTGTTTTTTTTTCTAAAAAAAAAAGAAGAAAATTACTTGCAAAAAGTGTAGATCCTGATGAGACGGCTCGTTACGAGCCGGCTCATTACGAGCCGGCTCATCTGGATCTACGCTGTTTGCAAATACTGCTATAGAGGTGTAGTGCTGAAAGCATTAATGTTCCCAAACTTCTGGCTGATGCTTTTCTCGTGATGATAGGAGGGCTGCTAGAGGAGTTAGCGGGTGTAATTAGCCCAAGATTGCTGTGTGTTTATCCTGGAGATCTCTGTGAGCCTGTATACGGCCATCGCCAGAGAAAATAGGCCCTTTCCACACATGTGCCCAGTGTAGATCTTGGTCCTGATTTGAAATTTTGAAGTACAGTCCGTGAACATCCACCTCTCTACAACAACACCCCCGCTGTAACAGCGGATATTTTATATCCCAAATGGACATTTACCTCTGTATTTTACTTCCCTACAACAGCGATCTCTCTACAAGGACAACGGCCAGTTCTGTGGCTTCCCATGGGTGACTGTTGTAGAGAGGTTGCACCTTTTATTGTCAATTAATAAATCAAATATTTAAGGGCATGTACAAGGTTAAAATGACTGAATGTCAGACTGCGCGGTTGATCTGGGGATACACTGGTCGCGTCTGTCATAAGATCCGTTTTGCAAGAGGCGTATACACCATGGTTTACAGGTTCTAGGAGAATGTACGTGCCAAGGTGTGTTAATGCTTGTGTAGGTTCGCAGCAACCAGATGTGTGAAGGAATAGTACACTTGTGTTGATAGTCTATGTTTTGGGATCACAGACTATACAGGGCAAAGTTGTAAAGAAGCTTGTATATATTGTGCAAATACAACAGTTTTGTTGGTATAGACTGAAGTGTTTCGTTATTATTCTGAAAAGCAAAGATATCAATATAGGCTGATTTTCAATTTGCATTAATATATCCAGGAATATTGTTATAGATTCGGCTCATTTGCATATATTTAATGCAGCATTACTCTAGCTCACAAGTATACTCTAGAATTAAGGGTGACAGTGTAAGGTTTGAAATCAGTGCTTTTCATCTTGAAATAATGTTGCAAGACATTGGATAGACGATAAAGATTTCCGTTCCTTTTATTGACCAATTTCATCACACTGCTATGCTGCGTACCCGTGCTGGGATGGCCTGGGTAGGTCAGTGATTCTGGCATGGGCATATACAGTGTGGAGAGTATCGTTGTGGACGCGATGACGTTTTCCAAACGGAGAAACTCGTGTCCTCCTCTCGCATTCGGAAATGACTGGCGCACTCTCTGGGCACAGCAGCAGCATATGAATACGAACATGGGGCGTCAGAATGCTGTTAGCTACCGTGGTATCCATACGCATAGTAAGTGTCATCAGTTGTGGCTGTGACTTCAGACATTGTGCTTTTATGGTTAGTCTGCCTTCTGACCTTCTATGGCACTATTAACACTTAGACTGCTACACACAACAATTGTCATCTGCTGTTGCTTTTATATCTATCTTGCATTATTTCTCCATAAAACATGTTTTGACAGCACTTAGAATCATTTCCTATGGAAATGATTCTGAAGTGCTGTCAAAGCATGTTGTAAATTATTCTAAAGTGGTGGCAAAGCATGTTTATGATGATAAAAATGGAAAATAGAAAATAAACAGCAGACGACAACAAAAGTAAGATAACGGTGTAAGGGTTAACTAGGCCATTTGTTAGTAGCAGGGCTATCTCCACGTCAATTCACAAAGTAAATTTCATCATACTGTTTTTATACCCCCAGCATATGACGTATGTCGAGGGGGACCGTATAGTTTTTATGCCACCGGGTTTCGAAGAAACGGGTGGCATATAGTGTTTGGACCGTCCGTCCGTCCGTCTGTCCGGGCACACATTAGGGTAGTTATGTGGCTAGCCCCACAGGGTTATGGACTTGGTAAAGGATAGGGTTGGTTACAATTAGCCACCTAAAAAATCCTTTTATGTGGCTAGAAATCGTTTTATGTGGCTAATATTTAACATGTGATAAGCCACATAAGTATAGTACTGTAAGAACGTCCGTCTGTCCGTCCGTCCGTCCGGGCACACATTAGGGTACTTATGTGGCTAGCCCCACAGGGTTATGGACTTGGTAAAGGATAGGGTTGGTTACAATTAGCCACCTAAAAAATCCATTTATGTGGCTAAAAATCGTTTTATGTGGCTAATATTTAACATGTGATAAGCCACATAAGTATCCATTTGTAAGAACGTCCGTCCGTCCGTCCGTCCGTCCGTCCGTCCGTCCGTCTGTCTGTCTGTCTGTCTGTCTGTCTGTCCTTCCGTCACACTTTTCGGTTAACCACTTTGTCACAGTTTCTCAAATATGCTGCAGGTGGCATCCGCGTTCGACAGACGCATTTCTTGTTATATTTCCATTTGTCCATCCGTCCGTTAGCATGGTTAGTCAGTAAGATTTGCGCTGAAGTTTTCGAGCGCCCATCATCTCTGCAACCGTAAGTGGGATTGACTTGAAATGCATATTCAGTTATTCAAGTGACTTTGGTGTGGTATGGATATGGACCTGGCACCAGGTCGGGTTATTCTAATTTGAATATATATTTTTTCGATGTAAATATTCCGTTCTGATTTTGGGATTTTCCCCCCAATGCAGCAGGTTACATGCGTGATCGAACCATTGACCCAGCTTTAAATGACCTTAGCTGTTGATAGGCCATTAAACACCAATCAATCAATCAAATTTTCTCTAACTCTAAGTATTTTCCTCAGTCCTCTGGACTTTGAATAAACGAGTGTAGGCTGTACTTCATTATCATCATCCATAATTCATTCTATAGCCAATCCATGCAGCTGTTATGCCCATGGTCAAGCACAAATGACTTAGAAAGAAAATATTTGTTGGTCGGACCAGGCGGCGGCCAGGGGTCTCTGTGAGCCCCTGCTCATTTGCTCTTGTTTTTCTTCTAATACCGGTAAATGCCCTGTGGCTATGCTATTCATGAGAATCACAGAACTAAACTAAAATAGCCCTTTCACCCGTAATAACCCTTAGCCTACATATCACGCTTTGTGTGGTATCTGGTACCTGACAACAAATGTCTTTATTATTAGCCGATCTATTTATAGATCGGCTAATATGTTGGTTATCCATCGAATTCTGAAAAAGTTTGTAGCAACCCTTTTCTCCGCTATTCGGTAATCTACGAACGCGAATTTTTCTGTATCATTTCCAAATTGCATCAACCGATAAAGTTTGCATTTTTGGCAATTATCTCCGTTTAAAACTTTACTTATAGCCAAATAACACAATTTTGAATACTTAATGAGCTGAACGCCTGAAGAGATTTAACCCGGAAGTTATTGTTGTTGAAGTCCATAGTTGGCTCTAATGGCCATATAGGCCAATACGCCGATTATTGGGCTAATTTAAAAGCTTTTATTTATTAAACAGAACAAGTTTCAGCCACGTATAATCGCGTAAAATGTGTTTATTCGGCTAATTTATAATCGACCTCTGCTCAAAATCTCCTTACTAGTAACCCCAGCATTTTCGGGTTTATCCCAGCATCTCGGGTTTATCCCATTGGATCGCGTATGCGCGTCATTTGACGCTAGTTAATATTCACAAAATTTTCCACCAATCAAAACGAAGAATTGCCCTTCATAGCCAACTTTGATTTGTTTACGTATCATGCAGGCCGGATGGCAGGGATGCATCCAGCACGCGCGATTGCGGCAATCCCCCTTAATTATTGTCAATGCCGCAAATTATTGATTGTCTTGCGCCCGACACTCGCGCAAAAATCACGGATGGGGCACATTAGGCCAATCTGGGCATGTGCCTGAATACGCAGGAGCTTGCGTCTATTTTTAGATGACACTGTAACCGCTAGATATATATAGCCCTGGTAGCTCCGCCCACTCGCATGCTGCCACAGAATTCGGACAAACACACACACAGTGACTACAACTTTGTGTATTGCGGAGTGTAATTTGTAGATAAATAGAGCATACAGTACAGGTGTTACGCTGGAATATTTCGCAACATAATGGTGACAACAAAACATTGCTGCTATGGCATTGCTGCTATTGGATGGATTTGGGAATGGGTTTCCAAAACCTGCACAAAATCGAGAAAAATGTCAACGCTGGGTACAGAACTGTGGTCGAAAATAGTTTACCATTGACAATGTTACCAGAGACACCTACATATGTTCGATGCACTTTACCCTGATTTGATCGGCTAATAACATCATGCTCTGCATGACTTTTCATTTACTAATTGAAATTCTGCTTTTGTGCATGGTAATGTGTGCCTGGCAACATATCTCTCTAATTGTTCCATTGTGGTAATGTGCGCCTGGCAACATATCTCTCTAATTGTTACATTGTGTCCTTGTGTGCCTGGCAACAGATCACTCTAATTGTTATATTGTGGTAATGTTGCATGGCAACACATCTCTCTAATTGTTCCATTGTGGTAATGTGTGCCTGGCAACATATCTCTCTAATTGTTTCATGTGGTTATGTGTGCCTGGCAACATATCTCTGTAATTGTTCCATTGTGGTAATGTGCCTGGCAAATCATAATGTTCCATTGTGTAATGTCCGGCACTACATCTAATTGTTCCATTGTGGTCATGTGTGCCTGGCAACAGATCACTCTAATTGTTCCATTGTGGTAATGTGTGCCTGGCAACAGATCTCTTGAATTGTTCCATTAGTGTGTCCTGGCAACATCATCTAATTGTCCAATTGTGGTAATTTGTGCCTGGCAACATATCACTCTAATTGTTCCATTGTGGTAATGTGTGCCTTGCAACAGATCTCTGTAATTGTTCCATTCTGGTAATGTGTGCCTGGCAACATATCACTCTAATTGTTCCATTGTGGTAATGTGTGCCTGGCAACAGATCACTCTAATTGTTTGATTGTGGTCATGTGTGCCTGGCAACAGATCTCTCTAATTGTTCCATTGTGGTAATGTTTGCCTGGCAATATACTCTAATTGTTCCATTGTGATAATGTGTGCCTGGCAACAGATCTCTCTAATTGTTCCATTGTGGTATTGTGTGCCTGGCAACATATCTCTGTAATTGTTCCATTGTGGTCATGTGTGCCTGTCAACAGATCACTCTAATTGTTCCATTGTGGTCATGTGTGCCTGGCAATATACTCTAATTGTTCCATTGTGATAATGTGTGCCTGGCAACAGATCTCTCTAATTGTTCCATTGTGGTATTGTGTGCCTGGCAACATATCTCTGTAATTGTTCCATTGTGGTCATGTGTGCCTGTCAACAGATCACTCTAATTGTTCCATTGTGGTCATGTGTGCCTGGCAATATACTCTAATTGTTCCATTGTGATAGTGTTGCCTGGCAACATATCTCTCTAATTGTTCCATTGTGGTATTGTGTGCCTGGCAACATATCTCTGTAATTGTTCCATTGTGGTCATGTGTGCCTGTCAACAGATCACTCCTAAAATGTTCCTGTGGTCAATTGTCGTGCCTGGCAAATAATATCCTAATTGTCCATTTGTGATTTGTGTGCCTGGCAATTTTCTCTTCTAATTGTTCCATGTGGTCATGTGTGCCTGGCAACAATTATTCTTGTTCCATTGTGGTCCATTGTGGTCCTGTGTATGGAACATATCTCTAATTGTTCCATTTGTTCCATGTGGTGCCTGTCACATATTCCTGTAATTGTTCCTTTGTGGTGATGTGTGCTGTCAACATATCTCTGTAATTGTTCCATTGTGGTCCTGTGTGCCTGGCAACATATCTCTAATTGTTCCATTGTGGTCATGTGTGCCTGGCAACATATCATTCCAATGGTTCAATTGTGATAATGTTACCTGACAACAGATCTCTAATTGCTCCATTGTGGTAATGTGTGCCTGGCAGCATATCTCTCTAATTGTTCTAGTGTGGTAATGTGCGCTTGGCAACATACCTATCATTTTGCTCCACTGGTGGTAATGTGTGCCTGGCAACAGATCTCTGATTGTTCCATTGTGGTAATGTGTGCCTGGCAACAGATCACTCTAATTATTCCTTTGGGGTAATGTGTGCCTGACAACAGATCACTAATTGTTCCATTGTGGTAATGCGTGCCTGGCAACAGATCACTCTGATTGTTGCATTGTGGTAATGTTGCCTGGCAACAAATCTCTGTAAGTGTTCCATTGTGGTGATGTTGCCTGGCAACAGATCACTGATTGTTCCATTGTGATGATGTTGCCTGGCAACATATCTCTCTGATTGTATCATTGTGGTGATGTTGCCTGGCAACAGATCACTCTGATTGTTCCATTGTGGTGATGTTCCATTTTTTTCTGATGGAAAAACATATACATACTTCTGTCTTCAGTATATGTAATTGGAGACTCCATTCAAGCATCATCACATCAATGGCCTAGCTCGCAATCGAAGTTTGACAATGTTATCATGGTTATGAATATTTTGATGGAATATTGTCCGCTAAAGCAACTTAACTGTATGATATATTTTGTGAACGTCATATGACATGGTTTTATTCTTTCAACATCTGTGAGCACTTGAAGTCAATTTGAAAAGCTTTTATCTTTCTGCCAAGTACTACCGTAAATAAGCTTTTGAGATGTGAGGCTGATATCTCTCCCTGAGCTCTCCATGGTATTGATAACGAGCAGACTCCGTACTTATGATCATATACAATTATACATGTACTGTAGTCATAAAGATTTGCTTGCACATGCACATATTTTATTCTCCGTCATCTTTTACAATAACCATTCAATCATTCAGCAAATGTTACTTGCAGCTCCATTAAATTGAAACAAAACATTTTATTATGGAAATTAACCCTTAGACCGCTACTCACAACAATTGTCGTCTGCTGTTGCTTTTTATGCCCCCGCTACCGAAAGGTACGGGGGCATATAGTGTTACCGGTGTCCGTCTGTACGTCCGTACGTCCCGATATTACCATCTTCTTAATAGTAACTTCTACATGGCTTCACATATTATGTCAATATTTATACACGTGATACATATGAACATGCCTTACATACTGCACCCGCCAGTACTTCGACCTTGACCTTTGGCCTTGACCTTTTCCACTTTAAATGTTTGCTTGGCACTTTGGGACAAATCTACGTGCACGTTTCTCAATCCTACACTAACTTCTCAATACTTTTGCCAATCGCTTAAATATTTTTATACACATGATACATACGGTATGAACATGACCTACACACTCCACCACCCAGTACTTCGACCTTGACCTTTGACCTTCACCTTTTCTACTTTAAATGTTTACTTAGCACTTTGGGACAAATCTACGTGCACGTTTCTCAATCCTACAATAACTTCTCAACACTTTTGCCAATCGCTTAAATATTTATACACATCATACATATGAACATGCCTTACACACTCCACCACCCATTACTTCGACCTTCACCTTTGACCTTCACCTTTTCCACTTTAATTGTTTACTTGCCACTTTGGGACAAATCTACGTGCGCGTTTCTCAATCCTACACTAACTTTCACACATGCATTGCTCCAATGTTCCTCTATACCGCCCTGTGACAAATCCACATTCGTCCTGCCCCCGCTAAGCACAGGGTCAAGGTCACAGACGTTTGAAACCTTAACATTCAGTTAAATGGCTTATAATTTGTGTTTCCTTGCTCGGATCTGCTTCACATTTCACACACGCATTGCTACAATGGTCCTCTACCGCCCTGTGACAGCCCTTTGGCTGCCAGCGGGGGCAATCGTGTGCCGACAGGCCACATTTCTAGTATATCTTGCCTTATTTCTCAATAAAAACATGGTTTGACAGCACTTCAGAATCATTTCCAATGGAAATGATACAGAAGTGCTGTCAAAGCATGTTGTAAATTATTCTAAAGTCCTGTCAATGCATATTTTTGATGATAAAAATGGAAAATAGAAAAAAACAGCAGACGACAAAAAAAAAAAGATCCGCTCACCGATAGACCGCTTCACTGGTTGGTGATTTGTTTTGCATGTGACCCATGTTTGACCGCCCAAGGTCAAGGTCACTGAGGACTTATGTTCACCTTGTTTGCATGGCAAATTTGTAAGGCAAAAATATGATTATTTTTTATATAATTAAGGCTACCAGTACGACCCAAGGTCAAGGTCACTGAGGACTTATGTTGTTGTTTTTTTTCAAGGCTTCCAGCGAGGGGATAAGCTTCGTTTAACGTTGCCATTTCTTATTAATAGAAATGTATACAAATATGTGTGCATGTTTAATTATTCATGATATTAAAGAACCTCTCTAAACCAGACATCCATAAAATCTATGTGTCCTATGTTAATGCATCACTGATAGGCATTGTATTTTATCTGTGATCCTGGTCACGGAGATCGTCAGAATGCTGTTTGTATTGCCGAGGAGATGATTGTAAACATGTGAGACATATTTACGTCTGTTTGGATCCATCACCTGCATGAATCTGTAGTCAGCACATGCTGCTGTATGTTAACATGGTTAACCCTTACAATGCTGAATTAATTTGTGTCGTCTGCTGAATATGTTTTATTTTTCAATTTTTCTCATCAAAAACTTGGTTTGGCAGCACTTTAGAATCATTTCCAATGGAAATGATTCTAAAATGCTGCCAAACCATGTTTTTACCGAGAGAAAAGACAAAATATGAATTATCAGCAGACGACTATTTTCGGTTCCCCGCATTCTAAGGGTTGGTTAAAGGCGCCGCATTTCAGGATACAATAATTTTTTGTTGAAAAGAAAATACACGGTTACGGAGCGTTAGTGCTTTGATACAGGCCGAAACGAAACATCCGTAGGCATATTCTGATCAACATTAACCCTTAGAATGCGGGAACCGAAAATAGTCGTCCGCTGTTAATTCATATTTTGTCTTTTCTCTCAGTAAAAACATGGTTTGGCAGCATTTTTGAATCATTTCCATTGGAAATGATTCTAAAGTGCTGCCAATCCAAGTTTTTGATGAGAAAAATGGAAAACAAAAAATATTCAGCAGACGACACAAATTAATTCAGCATTGTAAGGGTTAATGGTTGACGCATTAATTCAGCATTGTAAGGGTTAATGGTTGACGCATTAATGTCTTGTTATATACATTACCAGTATTTTAACTGTTTTACCGACTGTACCATAATGACCAAAAGTGGGCCGAAACGTCTTGGTCTGAAATGTCCATAAATTGACAAACAGTACGATCAAGTCCAGCGGTGTTAAGCGTAACGTAGTATGGATTGTGGCCCAGGGGTTAGAACACCTGACTTCCAGTCTGGAGGTTGTGGGTTCAAACCTCGCCTAGGGCATCAAAAATACTTTCACAGTACATGTATGTCCATTCCACTGGTCTGTCGGATGATACATTAAACTGTGGTCCCGTCTCTATATGACCCTAGCTGTTGGTGGGACGTTAAACCCATTCACTTTCACGTCATGGTCCTTAGGTAGGGGGATTACAAAATTGTTAAAATGACGTCATTACGTAATCCAAGATGGCCGCCTTCTAAAAATAGCACAAATTCTTCAAAAATCTTCTTCTCAAAAACCGCCAACCGCATTTCGACAAAACTTGGTAGGAATGATCGATGTACAATGCTCTTTCAAAGTGGTTAAAATGGTGACCCCGGGGTCAAAAATGGGCATGGCCCGTGGGGTCAAATTGGGGTCAAATTTTATTTTTGACCGAATATGGTCATGTCATATATCAAATCGAAGGTATCAACGAGGCAATCGCTCTGGTGCATTTTTTTGTCCAAATCGGATGGTTATGTCATCCAAGATGGCCGCCGAAATGTCAAAAGGTTCTTTTATTAGAGATTTCAAAATTCTTCTTCACATGAACTGCTTGGCCCATGGTAGCCAAACTTAAAAGTTATGGTCCATGGGTGAAGCCTTTTCAGATTTGTTAAAATGGAGGTCATCGCTAATCCAAGATGGCCGCCATCTAAAAATAACATAAATTCTTCAAAAATCTTCTCATGAACCGCTTGCCGGATTTCGACGAAACTTGCTAGGAATGATCGATGTACAATGCTCTTTCAAAGTTGTTTAAATGGTGACCCTGGGGTCAAAAATGGGCGTGGCCCGTGGGGTCAAATTTTATATATCAAATCGAAGGTATCAAAGAGGCGATCGCTCTGGAGCATTTATTGTCGAAATTGGATGGTTATGTCATCCAAGATGGCCGCCGAAAGGTCAAAAGGTTGTTCTTTTATTGGAGATTTCAAAATTCTTCTGCACACGAACCGCTTGGCCCATGGTGGCCAAACTTCACAGTTATGGTCCATGGGTGAAGCCTTTTCAGATTTGTTAAAACGGAGGTCGTGTCTAATCCAAGATGACCGCTGTCTAAAAATAGCACAAATTCTTAAAAAATCTTCTTCTCATGAACCGCCAACCGGATTTCGACGAAACTTGGTTTCGAATGATCGATGTACAATGCTCTTTCAAAGGTGTTAAAATGGTGACCCCGAGGTCGAAAATGGGCGTGGCCCGTGGGGTCAAATTTTATTTTTGACCGAATATGCTCGTGTCATATATCAAATTGAAGGTATCGATGAGGCGATTGCTCTGGTGTAATATTTGTTGGAATCGGATGATTATGTCATCCATGATGGCCGCCAAAAGGTCCATTTATTCGAGATTTTGAACGTCTTTTTCTCGGGAACCAAACTTCATAGTAAGTTAAGATCCTTGGGTGAAGCATTTTCATATTTGGTAAATTGAGTCGTCGCTTAATCCAAGATGACCGCCATCTAAAAATAGCACAATTTTTTTAAAACACATATGAACTCAATGTCACATTCTCCTCTGGTGTTCATGGAGTCAGGTGAGCGAATTAGGGCCATCATGGCCCTCTTGTTTAAGGTTAACGTCCCTTCGTTATCTTTTTTTTTTGTTCAGAGAATAGAATTACCGTTTAAAATCGCCTCTATCGCCTCTATTAAATGCCCACCCAGGAGAATCATTACGGTATTTAATAATTTGTGTATTTCTCAATAAAAGTATATGATGTTACCGCTCATCACAGTGAACCATCTCAGTGAGTGAGAAAGTGGTGTGTTTGGTTGATTCAGCCCTTTGCCAGTCCATGAAAAACGAAAAACCACATAACGTTATTTGAATAA